>BCLK01000168.1:0-276102 GCA_001748405.1 Paraphoma sp. B47-9
CGGCTTGTCTGAAGAGATAATGTGACTCTTCACGCTCTCCCTAGATGGTGTGAAGTTGAGGTCCTTGTTTGTATAGGTAGAACACAAAGTCTGGTTGGAAACTTACGATATGTCACTCATGTACTGCATTCTACGCACTTGAATATCCGTCATATTGGGCTTAATACCGGTGAATTTTCGGGTAGTATTGATGAAGCACAGAGAATCATGGAGTTTCAGCTGAGGCCTTGGCGGTTGCCTCCAGCCACCTCAGCTGACCCCTCCAACGACTGTCATAGGTTGGCGCTTACCCTCACTCCGCACCCGTCTGCGATGGATGGCCAAAGCATCATCCTTATAATTGCGCTGGCAGTCACATTTCAATTCGTAGTGGCATTATATCTGCTTATGTAAATCAGGGTGTGCTGCGAATATGTCGTTGACTAGTGGAAGATTGTTTTCTAGGTCATCTTTGGCGGACACACTCAGCCTTGGACCAGAGGGTAAGTGTGCAATAATCAACACCTTCTGGCCCCACCTGGGCCTGTCAGAACAAGATTATATCGACAAAGACTACGCACTCTGGTTTCGACTTTTAGGAAAAACGCTGCAAGGTTTCCATCCCCACGCTTCGAAGTTTGCGACACAAGAGTGGGACGGGTTGCTCTCCATGGTCACTAGCCTGAACGCTAATCGAACCATAACGAGAAGAGCACAAGTGGAAGATTTTAAGGAGACATGCCTGAACACTGGCGATGCTGCTATTGCCCGCTCTATCGAGCTTGCGGTTCGGCTGTGGCTAGGGATCAATGTATGCTCGAAGGGACTGTCCGTCGGACAAGCAAATCCACGAGATCGCCGTATCGATTGGCCGGAAGATCAGTCTCTTGATGAAATGGTCGCTGCACAGTTTGCCGGGAGTGTAAGCAAAGCAGAATTTACGCATATTTTATTCGACGAGTCCTTCACTGCTGCGAACTTGAAGAACATATGTCGAATACATATTCGGTGGACCGATAATCTAGTGGACCACCTAAGGTTGGAAGGACCGCGAGGGCATCGACGATTGTCTGTTTATCGACACAAGATCTGCCTCGTGAACCACCGGAAAGGGCCAGAACCAACAATCATCCCAGCAGATGTGTTGGACGAAGCTATTCGTACCCTCGACCTCCTTTTCCCCTTTGGCGACCAGAAAACAGAAGCTTTCTTGGAAGAGGAAGAGATCGAACTTTGGACAATGTCTCCATCCGATTCACCTCCAGCGGCTGACCTTGATGACTTCAAGTACTGGAGAAGCAATCTTGCGCAATTATCGGGCCTATTTTACGGACCTCCGGAGACTGTTGTTCAGACTTTGCTCGATACAAGAAATATCTCCCAATTCGCAACTTTGTGGGTTGCTATATTCGGGATCTTCTTCTTGACCATCATGTTTGGGGTCCTCTCGACAGTCTACTCAGCAAAGCAGTATCGTGTGGCTATCAAGGCATATGAGCTTGCCCTCGCTCAAGCCTGTCAGCAAACATCCACACCCTTATCGGGATTCTGCGACTAGCGAGTTATATCTTTCAAGGCTATTTAGATATAGCGACAAGTCCTTGCAGTATCAGTACAGACCAACGGACAAGGAGCATCTGCGAGGACTCTCGAGAGCGGAGACTTTGCTTGGAACTGGCAACTCTTAGACAGATAGCTATACACCAAAAAAGTTACAAGTCGGCGGGGAAGGTGATTGACAGAATCAAGGACGGTGGAAGATCTACAACACGAAGGGCCTGATGTCGACACGTAGGGACAAGGGTCAGTGGAAGAGGCGGAACGGCTGGAGATACGACCAATGGAGACGAGTGCGAGAGTAGGTCTTTCTTTGTTTCCGCACGTTGGTGGTACATCTGTAATCCTTTCCATACAAAGTCCGAGCTAGAGCATAGAAGGCCGACTTGGCTGAGTAGCGCAACCGATTGGCGCAATCTCCGCGGACGAATGCGAGACCGAGAACCGCACGCTTCGACTGGATATATTGGATTTACAGGCTCACCATGCTCGCAGATGCAAAGTAAAAAAGGATATAACCATCTCCATCGCCATCCATATCTATACTCCTGAACACAATC
The DNA here is from genome assembly GCA_001748405.1 of Paraphoma sp. B47-9. Lineage (NCBI taxonomy): Eukaryota > Fungi > Ascomycota > Dothideomycetes > Pleosporales > Phaeosphaeriaceae > Paraphoma > Paraphoma sp. B47-9. The sequence continues at coordinate 2,097 of BCLK01000168.1, forward strand.
CACACACTCCTCACGTACTATTCCTCGCTTCAAGTACTATCCACAAACCCTCCACATCTCCAACATCACAATCCCTCCACCCATCCCAACCCATCAACACAATCCACAATGTCCACCCCCTACGCCCTTCTCCACGCCCACCCCGCCGGCTCCAACGACGCCCGCCCAACCGCTCTCCAAATAATCCAAGACGAAAGCCTCGTCGGCGCATGGCCCGACCGAACCGTCCTCATCACCGGCGCGACCGCAGGAATCGGAATTGAAACCGTCCGCGCCTTGTACGCCACGGGCTGCACAATCTATCTCTGCGCGCGCTCGCTCACAAAGGCCGAAGCAGTCAAGACCGACATTGAAGGATCCGGTAGTGGCGAAGGGACAGGCAAGATCCACGTCCTTGAACTGTCTCTCGACGACTTATCCTCCGTCCGCGCTGCGGCAGCAGCATTCCTCGCACGATCCGCTCGATTAGACATTCTGATCAACAACGCTGGGATAACATCGCCAACCTTCCAAAAAACCGTCGACGGACACGAAATCCTCTTCGGCGTGCATCATCTCGGCCCCTTCTTGCTAACATCGCTTCTCACACCCGCACTCCAGGCGGCCGCAACGCCCAATAGGGCAAGTCGTGTGATCAACGTCTCGTCCGCCGCGCATAATATGTACACCGAAGCGCAGATCAATTTATCTGATCTAGACTGGTCGAGGCGGGAATATAATCCCCTGAACGCGTATGGGTCTTCTAAGACAGCGACAATCCTACACGCCAACGCGCTGGATAGACGATTTGGTCCGGACCCCGCGCACCCTGTGCGAGCGTATAGTTTGCATCCTGGTGCGATTATGACGGCGTTGACGACGAGTGCGGCGCCCGAGGATTTGGCCGAGTGGGCCAAGTACAAGGATATTTTCAAGTCGGTGGAGCAAGGCGCTGCGACGACGGTGTGGTGTGCGGTTGCAAAGGGGCTGGAGGGAGTGGGTGGTGTGTATTGTGAGGATTGTGGGGTTGCGGAGGAGGCGAGTGTGGGTGAGGATGGACAGAGGAGGAGGGATAAGGGGTATGCGCCGTGGGCGATGGGAGATGAGAAGACGGAGGAGGAGTTGTGGGAATTGAGTGAGAAATTGGTTGGATTGTGAGAGCCGGAAATGTTCCTGTCGTTGCTACCATCCATAAGTCTGGAGATATCCTGCTAGTAGAATGTGCCGATTGGAAAATGGGTGTGCGCCTAATGCGTCTTGATTGGCTTCGGCTGATCCTGAGGGTATTCGGTATCCAATTTCAAAACCTCCAATACTCCCCAAGAGCGCACATCTTCTCTCTCACGCGGTAGATCTAGGCAGCTCTTGGCCATGAATTTGTTGCCCATCATCGACCTCTCCTTATCACCCTGCATTCCTCATCTTTGCGCTTGTCGTTCCCATGGCCTAGCTGGTCGTCGCGAAATAGCACCGGCGTTCGAGCCGCTCGCCATATTTCCTCGTTGGATATACCGGCGTCCACGGGGCCTTGTTCCTCGATAGCTTCTATGAGTTCGTCCGGATCCAAAAGACGCTGTTTCTCGCGAGGTCCATGTTTCTGGCTGCCTTTGACTTCTAGAACCCGGATTGACTCGGTGGACCTTCTGGGCTTCTTCTTCTTCATCCACCCATGCCGAGTCACGTCTGTTCTGCGCTGCTTCTTCAGCAATACGCTTCTTTTCCTCACGCTCCCTTTTCGAACGTTGAATTACTGCGGCCTAAATCTTTTCAGCACATGATCTCTGATATCATCTCTTTCCTTTCATCTTCTCCAACACTCTAACCTCTTGTTCTCTCTGCAGTCTCAGCTTTTCCAACTCCTCATCGATTTCCCGATTCTTTAGCACTGCCTTCTCCCTCTCCTCCATCCGCTCTCTTGCTTCAGCCAATTTCTCCGCGATCGCAGCGCCGACTGCGTCCTGAAATTGCTCCGGTGTCTCAATCTGATGGTCGCGCACGAACTTGTCTCTGAACGCCGCTAGGGTCTCTGGCGAGGGTCCTGGGCCACCCGTATGGTAGCCGTTCTCGTGGGTGAGGTTCAAGCCTGGGATTGGCGAGGAGTACGTGCGCAGATTCGAGGACATTGGAATGGGAAGTTGTGATGCGGGGACGACAGGGGTTTCGCGGCTTGGTGTCGGAAGAGATGAATTCTCGGGTGGATGTAAGATTGTGTTCATGACCTCATTCTCGAAGCTCTCGTTATAGGGAACAGTAGCTGGCGAGAAATCGACCATCGGCTGAGACTGAGGCATTCCATCATTGGCGGGGCTAGCGTCTTCGCCGGGCGTGAGTGGCGCATTGCTCATTGGAGTGTCCATTTGAGCTATGAAATCGTCATGAATCTTGATAGCGATACAGCATAGGAAGAGCTTTTGGCGCGGTGAAAATGGACTGTCCTGTTGTGAGTGTTATTCGTCGCAATCGCAGTTGAGATGGATGCAACAGCGCCAACCGAACGCGGTTAGCCGACCCTTCGGACCTCCGCCGCAACTTCCCCAACTTTATCGACTGGCAGCCTCGAACACTGTACACGCACCCAATTTTCAACCTCACACTTTCTAGACTTAGCAAACATGGCCGACAAACTCCGTGCACAGCAGCAACTCGAAGCGCTCCAGGCGCGCTACATCGGCATCGGCAGCGCAGACACGACAAAACACGAATGGACGTCAAACATTGCGCGCGACTCGCTAGCAAGCTACGTCGGGCACCCGCCACTTCTGCAGTACATGAGCATCGGTCTGGGACAGCCGCGCGAGAAGACAAGAGTGCAGTTACTGGAGCGCATGGTGCGGCCGGTTGGGCCGCCGCCTGAGGTACGAGCAGCCTGAGCGCAAAGGATGCAGTAGAGTGATGTGCTGACAATTGTGTAGCAACAGGATTGATGATTCTTGATGACCGGATCACGAAATTGTCTATGAGGACTACAGAGACTTACTACGGCGTGCGCGCACTTTCAAGGGCGCTTTGCAATGAAGACAGAGGGGTCACTTCGTTGTCAAGCTCAGATGATGGATGGGATGGACGGGCACTGGAGCAGTAGATGGAGTGGAAGGAAACGAAATGAGCGGCACTGATATTCCCGTGGAGTCGAATGCGCTTTGTAGGTGCAGTGTGCAGCATAAAGCGCATCGAGGGTATGCTCTAGTTCCCTCGCGGTGTATAATACCAGTGTCCTGAGAGTCGCGAACTATACGTATGTCTCTGTACATGGTTTCGAATGTAAACGACACCGTCATGCCCCTTCAATCGCTGTCGCTCGCACTTCCTGTCGGACCGTCGTCGTCCTCCTCAACCACGTCTCCTCCCGCCTGCATACTGAACTCTCCCTTCTGCAGTATGCTCCGGAGCTCTGTGTTGCGCGGATCTGCGAGCTCGATGGGCTTGAGCTTGGCCTTGTTCCGTATCCTCGGGTCGCAGCCAGCGTCTAGCAGTATCTCCACGACCGGGTGACCATGGGCCCAGTCAGCCTTGTCCAGGGAGTTGACGTAGCGAACGGCCTTGTGCAACGGTGTGTCCTGTTCCAGGCGGTCGATTTCTTCAATTTCTATGCCTTCCTGGTCGAGTAGGATGTCGAGAACTTCGTCTACACTTGTGATCAGTGGGGTTCACCAGCATGTGCGGTTTGTGCTGGACGTACAGCTCCCATATGTCGCAGCAACGTGCAAGACACCGTTGCCTACACCGTCCTTTGCGCTATTGAGTATTTGTGCTACAAGTTCCGCCGGCTTCCCGCCAGATTTTGAGGCTGACGCGCTGACGCTTGCTATGGTTTCTTCGAGTAGTGTGGTGTTGTTGCGGCGGCATGCTTCGAAGACGAGCTCGCGGGGTGATGCGCCCTGAAGACTGTCAGCCTTGGAGATCTCGACGATACAGTGCTCGTACTTCTTCTTCGGCCATTGTGAGCAAGAGACAACTTTTCAGAGTCTAAAGTCGAATCGCAAAGTGACTTTCCGCGCTGCTGTAGCGGGGCTCACAGGAAGCAGATGGTGGGGCGAATGTAGAGGATAGATAGTGTGTCTCCGAGAAGGTATTTCCTACGCCAAAGGTGTGGTAGAGTGAAAGAGTAGCCAAGTCGCCAGCGAGGTCAGCTGCAAGATGAAACACTGTTTACAGTGCGCGTCCCTGAGGCTCGTCGCTGCAGGGAGTGTCGGTGAATCGCCCCGCACTTTGCCCTTCTGGTCGCTAGCGCTGCAGGGTCCCGCCATAACTTTTGAGATGGACAAGCCAATCCAACTGCAGTCACGTCACAAGCTGGAGTGCTGAACGCCATGTTGCTCTGTATGTTTTTATGGTTATATCCAACCTTGTGCGACTCCCAGCACGTCACTAATGCTTGACTAGTCTGCCCAACATGCAGCAACATGCYGCGCGTCTCCAAAGTGCCTCCCGGTGACCCAACGACCGAGCAATACGTCGGCCAGAACCGCTTCGAATGCCTCACCTGCCCCTACCATTTCGTCATCAACAAGCGCTACTTTGAGCGCAAGTACATGAAGAAGAAGGAAGTCGAAGACATCCTCGGCGGCAAGGGCGCGTGGGACAATGTGGACAAGACACAAGGTGAGCTTACGCAACGCAACGGGCATGAAGAAAATGAGTGTTTCGTGCCAGAGACTGACGGTAGATTAGTGCAATGCCCGAACGAGAAGTGCAGGAACGACGAGGCGTACTGGTACCAGCTGCAGATTCGCAGCGCCGACGAGCCCATGACGGCATTCTACAAGGTCAGTCTTGAGGTATTGCAAGTCTCGGCCAGAGCTAACAAGTACAGTGCACGAAATGTGCGAAGGAGTGGCGCGAATGAACCACTTGTTATATGGTCATCTACCGGAGTTTGGCGCACACAAGTGCGCTGCGATATACCCAATCTGCTTGAATGTGAAATGTGTTTATATTATTCACTGCATGCCATCAACCTTGCATTGTAGATGCCTTTGTACCTCATACTTTAGCAGTAGGAATCTATTCTAGAGATACTTGTAAATGTTCCTACAGACCCCAACACGCGTGCTCAATTTAAAAGTGTAGGTTCTTTAGGTCCACTAAAACTATCGTTTTGGTACAGACTGTTCGGACAAAAAGCATGTCGTCTAGTTTTGCCATGTATGGCGGTTGAGTCCGGTAGATGGCCAGCTAGAGAGCAAAAAGAAGCCAAAAAGAATGTGTGACCTAACCAGGGGTCGCTGATTTGTATTAGTAAAGGTTCGAATGCCAGGCCTGCTGGGTGTACTCACAACCTGGAATCTCTTGATTACTGCGAAATCGTAGTCAAGCGCCTTGCCATTGGGCCATTAGGCCAGTGTACTGGATTATGAGAGATTTTGAAAATTTGTTGTAATATAACCAGATAAATTGCAACTGTGTGTGCACTGCCCCGCCATATGCGAGAAGCGAGCGATGACGCATGATTCCGGTGACAAACTCCGGTGACCCATCTCCTTCAACAAAAATTCTTCATAGGCAACAGCGACTGATTGTACAATCTCACACCTGCACTGCCTGTGACTATGACTAGAACGACGCTTCATAAGCGTTACACCAGGGCGTTGAGCACCGCTTTCAACTTGCACACACCTTGAGATTGATGTTTCCAGCGTGAATTATCTCGATAGAAACAGCAAGTCTTCAAAGCTTCTCAATCATGTCTTCAACAGCCAGCGGCCCACGCGAGTTCCAACCTGTCATTGCGCAATTTTCAGGTGACCGATTCATCAACGGAGGCGGCGTCGCCATTTTCCATCTTGCGACTGGCAGAGTCGTGGTATGTAGTGCTGTAGACCGACGCGTTGGGCAGTACTACTTCCTACCCAAGGGACGACGGGATGCCGGCGAGGAGAGCGGGCGAGGAGCAGAACGAGAAGGATATGAAGAGGTATGCGACTGCTGATTCTCTGCGATGTGTGGTTCTTACTGATCTTCACGAAGAGTGGCTATCGCAATCGCCTACTCCCTCTACCAACTCTCCATCGCCAGCCTCAAGCCTTTCCACGTGCCCACGCACCTCCCCTGACTGCCGAGCCTGTATGGATGCAGCTCATGCCCCTTAGTACGCGACAGTACGTGTTATACTGGTACATTGCCGAGACGCTTCCACCGGACGCCGAGAAAGAGCTCGAGACAGAGGTCGGCGCCGCGTACAAGCCTCCCCCGCCATTTCCAAGGACCCTGACATTGCGCGAAAGGATGAAGATGGAGCCAGAAGGATATGAGCCACTGCATCATGAGGGCACGGGTGTAGACGAAGAAGAGCAGACGTATGAGAGTTTTCTTGTCACGGTCGAAGAGGCTGTCAAAATGTTGGGGAAAAACAGTGTGCAGGCAGACGTTGTGTTGAAGGGTTGGCAAGGAATTCAAGATCGACTTGCGATCGAGGATGCGGCAACATCGACGAGTCCTGAGGCTATTGCCTGATGAAGGCACTTTGAGCAATCTACCGATTTGTGCGCGGTCATCTGTGGGACTCTTCGAACTCTCTCCAGCGATATTCTCTACCATACTTGCATGTGCAAGAGTAATTGTGAACCATGGGGGACATCGTGGCTTAGATTTAGCCCACTTCCCCAGTATCACGGCAGCCTGCACACCAACATCTTCCATCGAAGTACACATTTTCTTCAAAGAAGCACCGAGTACGTCTTACGTATAATCTCGTGTTTTCATCCTTTTTATCAGTCGTGCTGCTAGTCATCGCAGCTTCTGCGTCCAGTCATTCTTCAGCCTGACCGATGACGGAATGTTCCTACCTATCAGGTCTGCTGGACTATTAAAGACGTAGCCACTCGAATCTTAGCTGCAGGAAAAGCCAAGTACTAAAAGCAATCAACATTTCGTGGCGCGTCGACAAATTACCAAACAGCAGCAACTGCATTCATGATCGGGAGAACTGGCGATCCTGCATCAATCTTCTGGCCACCAAGAGTAAATTCCCAACCCTGCGTCTCATGGCCGCATCCATCTGGCCCCTCGTGATTGCAGTGAGAGCAGGTAGTATTGAAACAAGGACAACCCCTCTTGCGCAAATCGTCGTCGTCTTTTCCCCACTCCGTGACAACGTTGATCATGTATTCAGCCGCTTCTGGCACAGGCATTCCCTTCGGGATGAGGATGGTGCTCCGCTTGGCTGGGAATTCGAACTCAGTCCAGCCCAATTCCTCATCCTTGACATCGAATTTCAGTCCAAAGATACGCTGCAAGCCGCGTTCCAAGACAACGCGACTGAAATCTGCCAAGAAAGCTTGATATTCGGACATGTCATGGCCAGGGACGTCGCAGGTTGTGTATTCGTAGGCTTGGAATGTGCCGTCCGTATCGACGAAGAAATTGATGCCCTTCAGATTTGGGTAATTGGAAGCCAGCAATGGTCCCATGGAGATCACTTCGCCCTGGGATGGGACTGGGACCTGCTTGAAGACCATGATTTCTCCATCGTTTGTGTCGTAATGCTTATGGATCAGTCGTACGCTCACACCGTCTGGAACGTCGTATCGCTGGAGAAGAGCTCGAAGATCTTTCAAGTCATCTGCATGCTCATCGGGGGCTTCATGCACATCAGAGATGTGTGGAAGGTTATTATAGATGGACGATGAAACGAAGTTGTCTTTGATGAGAGTCATTATGCAAGCAATTAGCGTCGTCGCTTTTCTCTCATGGAATCGCTTGAACGAAGAAGTAATGCGCTGAAGGAGACAAGCTCTTATACTTGCGGGGGAGAATTGCTTCTTCAAGTACCGCCTCTGCTATTGCTGCGTATGCCCTCTCTACGACTAACAATGACCTTTCGACGGGCTCGCTTCTTCAAACGGGCCGCCAATCGGATTCATGGACAGCAAGAGGCGTCTACATTGCATGAACTTCTTTCGCCGTATTCTCCAAAATTCGCCGTATTGGGACATATCACCAGACTGCTTGCAGCTCTACGACAAATTTTCAGGGTCAACTCGTCTCCCAGCTGGCAGAGCTGAGCATTTCACCTCAGCCTTGTCGTCGGATCAAGCGCGCTTCTTTTCAATTCTCCGTCTGGATACTGTGCCCGTGCACCCAACGTGCGCCGTCAGCCAACGCGAGGAATCAGCCCTAAATATCACCAGCAAGCTTGAAGCTGTAGAGCCACTGACAATAGCTGTTATCACTGGATCCTTGGCGGAGTAATCTATAGACCTATGCAACAGAACTCGCTACCAAACTTTACATAGCTATTATAGTAGTAAATTAGAAGGTTATAAAGTAAGAATAAGTTTCAGTTTTCTAAGTTATAATTTTGAGATTTGAGCTACTACACTGAAACGACTACATGTAGATAGAAATTGTGGCTAGCATTTCGTTTTGAGCGTTAGCGTTGCTCGAGAGGCATTCAGCTCGCGCACGCTAAACACCGCCACCTTTTCATGATAGGCTGACGACGTAGATCTAGAGCCTCGAAGGGCAGCATTGCCTCGTTGCCTCATATTTACGTTCAATAGGGTGGATTCTATTCCTCTGAACTGTCTGCGCCACTTGTATGAGTCGTCACCATGCAGGATTGGGGCCAAAATCGCATCGCCCGCAGCCTCAACGCCCTACTCTCTCTAGAGCACTGCACGATAATGAGCCTCGTATCATTCCATCAAACCTCTGTCCTACATAGTCACGTACTGTGCTTACGGCTCTTGTATTCCTATCCTTCGAGGTCCTGATAACTTCGAAAGATCATGGGTAAGAAGTGCTCCGCCCTCAAGAACGCTTGGTCGTCTTTTCGCCACTCTTTTGTATCGCGATGGACCGCGATGTTCGACGCGTTCAACTTCTGGCGCACGAGGCGTCGAACCGCCCTTATCGCCGCCTGTGTTGCAGCTGGTCTGACACTGTCCCTTAACATCAGCGCCATCATTTACCTTCAGCTACGCTCAGTGCCAAATCCGGGAGGAGAAATCCCTATCAACCCTCGTCTCTTTTTAGGAAACTGCTCGAAAGCCTTGCGCCTGAACACTGGCATTCACGTTTTGATCAATATATTATCAACGATCATGCTGGCTTGCTCAAACATGTTCATGCAACTTCTTCTGGCACCAACGCGAGCAGAAGTAGACAAAGCACATCAACGTCAGCGGTTTCTGGATATTGGAGTACCATCTTTCCGAAACCTTCTTTATATCAGCACTCGCAATAGACTGGTCTGGGCTGTACTTGTGCTCTCGTCGCTGCCGCTGCATCTATTGTAGGATATCTGCTACACCGTTGTCACGTATATCATGCTGATACCCTCAAGATACAACTCTGCCGTGTACATGACGAGGCCAATGAATGACATAAACCTGTATGTGGCAACGCCAGGCTTCTTGAAAGGCGACCCTGCGAGCGTCCGAAATGGCGTATGGAAGTATAATTGGCGCCGACAACAGAACTTGACGGGCTTGGACGGCCGTAAGGCACAGGACCGCAAGATCGTGTCGCAGCAGATCGAAGGCGACGGACGCTTTGGCTGGTATGGCGGTTGCACCACGGACAACTGCTCATCTGTGCAACAGTACGCCATGCAACGTGGATATTCCCGGATCATGTCACCTCTAGAATGCCTGGATGCATACTCGACATTCGAAGGCAATCGATCCGACGTCATCTTCGTATCTAGTTACGACTACCTCTGGAATTCGTCGACCGCAATTCCTCACTTTGCACTGAATGGGTCGGAAGTCTTGATCGCGGAGGATGCTTCGAAGCTTCCAAACCAGATCAACAGCTCGCTATTGTTCGCCTTAGAGCTACCCAGTATGTTCTCTGCGATGGGTTTCTGGATAGACTACGGATGGCTTTGCGGCAATACTAATAGCTTCGAATGTAAGTACATGGTCCCGCCACCTGCCACTACCAAGCCTGTGTTGACAAGAATAAGGCCGACGGCCATCTTTATGGCGCGAAGACCCATCCATCATCAAAGATTGGAATATGCTCGGATGGAAAGTTGATGAGTGTCTCGTCCGAGATGTACCTCTGACGGACAAGTGCTCAGTCAATTACTCAACTGCAATTATTATAGGTATGACCTTCCCCGTGAATCATACTATGCATGCTCCGCTATTTTCTAGGTTGTACATTCTACGTCTCGCGGATACCTGAGCATCATTATTGTTATAGCAACACTGGCGCGGCGCCACATAGGTCCTAATCTCGCTGACGGTCAGCAGTGGTATGCTGCGTGAACGCTTTGAAACTTATCTGCATGCTTTATGGTGTCAGATTGCTTTCAAAGGACGGCCCATACAGCAAGCGTCTCTCAACCATCGGCGACGCCATAGCCAGCTTCCTCGAAACAAAAGACGGCACGACGCGCGACATGGCTCTGATAAGTAAAGCGACTCTATCGCGCCAGAAGTCAGCCTGGTCAGTTAAGAGAAAAGACGTATGGACTGCGGACCGATTCCGATGGTTCCAACTAGTGTCGAAAAAGAGGTTATCATGGACAGTACTGATGTAAGTCTTTAGCTTCAGGGATCATAATTTCAGCAGTTGATCGTACTCTAGATCTCTAGTCGTGCTTTTCGGTGGTATAGCGGCTATGTTAGCGAGCTTCGTCCTAATCAAGCAGCGTGCTGGCTCCGCAAGGCACATTTTAGACATTCCGTTCGGCGCCACGGACCAGTACACCTTTGGTCAACTCGGACGACACATCGCCATAGGAGATAGAGGTATGACTAAGCCACAGTCATGAGACTGTGTCGAGCTGACTCCTTCTCCAGACTCGACAAGAAAAGCATTTTTCTCCTTGATTTTCTTCGCAAATATGTGGCAGGTTTTCCTCTCTGTGCTATACATGAGCATCAACGCATTATTGACGTGCTTTTGCGTCGAGAAAGAGTGGCAAAGCTACGCATCGAAGAGAAAAGCACTCAGGGTGAGTTCGCCCAAAGGCGAACAGCGGTCTACATACTTTCTATCGCTGCCATGGCGCTACGGACTACCTCTTGCAGCAACTTCGGCGCTGTTGCACTGGACATTGTCACAATCCATCTTCTTGACTGCTTTGGCAACCTACAGACCTGAGGGCTTCAACAACGAACTTCTATTCCTAGGCTCCAGTCCACGCCCGCTGATATTGAGTAAGTACGCTTAGCTGAAGCTGGCTAAATCTATCAACTGACATGCTATAGCGGTGACTCTTGGGTTCATCATTGGCATTGTACTTCTAGGGCTTTGCTTCCGCAAGTCAAAAGGCGTGCTTCCACGAGGGGGCACTTGTAGTGCAATCATCAGCGCGGCATGCCATGGTCCCGCTGGAGATACGGAAGCTGCTTTCAAGCCTGTTAAATGGGGTGAGATCGATGCTGAAAAATCATCTGGGCTTTTACCTCGAAAGGACCATATGCAGGACTCGAACGAGGCAAAGCATGCGCAAAGCACCGGAGGTGATATTGAGCTCACTGAGCTAGCAGGTCTTGGTCATTGTTGCTTCACTACTTACGATGTCACTGCCCCAGTTCAGGGGAGATTGTATTGCTAAATACGCTGTACGATACTGGTATAATGCTTCTTCCACCAAATTTTAGTCCACAAGTGCCATTCACCAAATGTAAAGGCGGAGCGTATGGTTCCAAGAATTCGCGAATATTGCAATGTCCGTCGAGCTTTGCTGTTCCCTGAGATGTCATCTTTGGCTCCGCGATGGGAGGGCTCCGACTCGTTGCGCAAGAATGATGACTGCTCGTTGACCCACCGACCCTTTCACGCTACTTTCCCAGTTTGCGTCTTACATCAAGCATTACGTTCGCTTCACGCGACCTCCAGCATATGTAGCCCACGGGTCTTGCCAGAGAGGGAGCATCCCCGGTGTAGGGTGTATTTTGGTGTTAGCCTTCTAAGTGTTGCTGCCCAATGTTGTTCATGCATCGTCTTGGAGCTGTTGACCCACAGCCAGGTTGGAAGGATTCTGCACGTGGCACTTAAGATCGAGAGTCCCGCTTGCAGCTTCGATTCCGAGTTTGTTCTTGCTTCGATTCCAAATCATTGCGCTTATGATAGAGGAGTGTTTGGCCGACGAAGGAGCGCAGTAATACCGAGAGATAGTTCTTCAATGAATCTGGTGACTCCATACACATATTGTAGCATTTACGCGATAAGCGCTTCAAGTGACACCAATTTTTGTGTAGATGGCAAAGTTTCCATAACGGCCCTTCTTGCAGTCACTCGTATCGCACAAATGCTTGAGAAAACAAAATCGAGCATTCCGACTCCTTGAAATGCTCCAGAATCATACATCCGCAAGAACGATCCCAGACTCAAATTTCCTTCCAAACTCACCCCACCCTCCCGATTCGTCCTTCACGTAGACCCAGCCACACGCACCCTCATCTATCTCAACGGTCACTTCTCACCTCGCTACCACAGTCAATCTCCACCGCGTGCTCGCAATCAATGTACCCCACAGCCCTCCACAATCAAAATATACAACCCCGACCCACCCTTCGGACAATTAATCAGGTATTTGTCACCGCAAGCTACGCACGAATGTGCAGCTTGCATCACGATCGCGAAAGTGGTCGTTCGTATCGCGGCGCCGGCTTGCAAGTTTTTGCTTGTTTTTGTAGATAGAGTGCGCTGTTGTGATGCAGATGTATACTAGGTACGTGATTGACGTTCCGTATGGTGGTGTGTATTTATCCGATTCAGCCGCCGAGAAATCTAGACTGTTTGCACGTTGACTAGGAAGAAGGCGCAAGGAAGCTGGGTTATATGATCGTCGGTTAGGATTAAATTTCATGTTAAGGACCAATCAGGTTGATTGTGGGTATATCAGATTCGGTTATCTTTGAGAAAGATGACTCGGTACTTGTGAGCTGGTTGATGTGTCAGTGCGTACATGCGCAACCGAGGCCAGTGCGGTTCATTTCAAACATTGGGAAATGCTGGGGAAGGTAGGACCGAGTGAGGTGGGGTATGAAGTCTGGGGTTGAGATGGAAGAATGTGCTGTATGTCGCGGTGCGCACGGAGTGTTCTGAAATCAGGATGTGGTTACGAGGTGTGTTAGCGATAAGGTAAGACGAGCTATACTGGTGTGGAAAGAACGGTCGCGCATACACGAACACGACGACTGACCGATAAGCTAATCGACTCGAGTCACGACGAAGGCTGCGGACGGAGACTGGATCCGGAGACGTTCTAGGTATCGCATTGGATGGTAAAATGCTTGCGAAGAGCGAGAACCCGGGAACGTGATAGTGTTTGCAGAAGGACTGCTCCACTTGCATGAAATGGGTGCTACGGCTACGAGATGTGAAGATCAGTAAAGAATTCTGTCTAAGTCTTGCAAAAATGAGACTCAGCCGAAGCATGATACTCAACATGATGTAACACAACTCAGTATTCACATCAGCTTTCGACAACAGCTTCATTACCAATGACCTAACTTCAGCTCCGTAAACAGTAACCCACAAACAAGTACTCCTGCCAACCCCATCACAACAGCCAGGATCGCCAGGCCCGCCCCGTCCCTCGTCCGCTGCAGTGCCCATCCGGATCTCCTCACCAAGTCCGAGATCACCATCTACCCGCTCCCCACCCGTATTTGCACCTCAGTCACAGCATGACGGATACGTACCTGCATCTACCTCAATGTAGGTACGGCAACTCATTCTACCGCACGAGAAGTAGTGACTCTTCTCGTACACGGAGCGATTGAAACAGGCTGGGTGCATGCGCTGAGTGAACGCATGTCGAGAACACGACGGGCGTGCGTCTCAACGGCATAAGATGTGCGACGAGATCGAGGGACCTGGTGAGGGAAGCTTAGTCCGAGAGCTTGAATGGTTGCGGAGCGTGTGGCCGTGTAGCTGGTGATGCGCTGTAGGGGAAAGTTAGTGGGCGATTGCGGACCTGTGAGGCTGATGTTGTGCCATTTTCTCCCTTTGGAACAATAAGTTCGAGTTTGATGTGCCTAGTTAGTTGGTTGTGCATTGATGATAGGCGGGTGGCTGGGCGTGCGTTGTTGAAGGGATGTCGAGGTGTGGTGGTACGCGTGGCTGTTACACGAGATCTGTTCATATGCACCTAGAACAGTGACGAGAGTGCGTATGCATGAGATTTCTTGATGAGAGTGGTAGGGACTGGAATGCACCGCAAAGTTTGGACAGAATCAGAGACTGAGAGGGGGGCATTGGAGGGAGAAAAGAAGAGTCTACGAAGTTGCACAGGGAAGAGGACTGCTGTGATGGTTCATCTCGTAAGATTCTGCATGTAGCTATCATCAGTATATACAAACATGGTCCTTCTCCTCAAGCCACAACGCCGTCTCAAGACTAAGAAAGGAACGTGCTGGGGACATGTTTGCATTCGTGTGTGCAGTGAGCCACTTCTACCTAGCGTGCTCGTCCACCCAGGTTTTGTCTTCATGCCGTAAGATGCAAGGAGCGTAAGATAAATAGGACGAACTAGTCGTAACGAAAAGAATAGTAATGTGTACAAGGAAGGTGCAAAGCATGAGATATGGACTCCCATTAAATCCAACACGATTGCCGAGATGGCGACATAGATGGCGCAAGAACAGACAAGCAGAGACAACGCTGAAGTCGATCGACTGGTTCGTGACAAGAGGGTATACCGAAGATGGACAGGCAACACAAGCAGAGGCAGAGACGATGTCTACCACGAGAAGGACTCCTCGCGGAAGTCAACATTCCATTGCAACTCGCGGTTGCGGACTGCGCGGCGGAGCTCATCGGCCAAGCCGCCAGTTCCGCAGGTGCTGACACAAGCGGCACCGATGCCTTCTTGCATCTCTTGGTCAACGAGGCTCTGTACGTTCGGGCGGCCGGGGAACATCTGCACGCTCGATGATGGAGAGTGGATCTCGCCTTGTCGTCGGGGCCGGGTGACGAAGAGCAGGATCTTGAGAATCTCGCGGCGACGGGGCATCGCAAGGATCTGTGTCATCCACGTGCGGATCCACTCGAGATGCTCTGGCGATTGGATGATCCAGACGAGAGTGAGGCGGCGGGTAGCTACAGTGCCGTTTGCGTAACCGGCAACGATGTCACGAACATGGGGAACCTGGTGCGTGATACCGATGCCAGCAGCCCACAGCATGACTGTACCGTAGGAACTGAGATCTTCGCCACCTGTGATATGACGTTAGCGTGGGTGCATATATTGGGTAATATAGGGATAGATTGCGAAAGTCTGGGGAAAACAAGCATCGGCACTTACCGTATGGGCCTTCGATGAATGCCGACGTCGAAAATCTGCCGGCAGCAGAAAGATCAGCCTTCTTGAATAGTTTGTCGGTGAAGCCGGTTCTGCGACGGATGATGAACGACAGGCTGGTCTTGTTGTGCTCGAGGATATCTTGGCGGTTCATGGGCAGGCCTTTCTCATCGGTGATGGTCGACATGGTGTTCAAGTCCTCCTCTTCCTCGCTCCACGCGACAGAGAATGGATGGTTGGTCCACAGGCCGATGGTTGGCATGTAAAGATACGCGTGCTGACCAGGGCGGAAGCGCCATGGACGAGCCATGCGCACAGTGACGCGAAGCGCATCACCGGGAAGAACCTCAACATCAGCCTTTGTGCCGCCATTTCCGACATTGCCATAAGCCAAACGGAAGAAGCGCATGGTGCGCTCCATAGCCCAGAGAGCGAGCACTCCGTAGAGCATCATCTGCTGGGGGCGGCCATCCAAGTGAACCCAAACGGCGCCAAGTGCGAGCGCAGCACCAATGATGTGGCCGTGCAAGAACACCTCGTAGAACGAGTGGCGCACAGGTGATGGCGATTGAATCAGGAGGAAAACAAACGCAACCGTTCCCTATGCAATGTGTCAGTCGCGTTCTAGGTCTTGAATACTCCATTTTCTACTCACGATGAAACCGGTCATGATGAAGGTGCTAGTAGTGATCGATTTTTGGATGGTCATCCAGCCGACAGTTGCGCCCTCTGTGTATATGTTAGTTCGGCTTCTTTTTGCATCTCTTTGCAGTGTACGTACTTGTATGGATCTTGTTCGCCATCCAGCACACGGTGTGGGCAATAGCTTCCAGAATCACAATCCGTCCAAACCACCTGTGAATCAGGTTCATGGTGTCGAAGGAGATTCCAGTGAGCTTGATGATGGGGTTGTTGCGGCCAGCAAGGAGGAAAAGTGGAATCATGTTGATGACAGCCATGATACCGGAACGGCTCAGGAGCTCGCCGGCACCAGCGGAGAAGTTGCTGTAATCAATCTTCCAGCAACAGAACCCAACATTGACTGCCAAGTAGCCTACGAGGAAGAAGGTCTGTAGGCGGCTGGGGAGGGTTCCAACTCCAATTGCGGAAGACATCTTGAACTCGCGGTGGTGACGAGTACGGAACAGGGGCGCGTCGAGGCATGACTTCTTGAATCGTGCATACCAAAAGTTGGGTTGTGCGAAGTATCGTTGAGTGTCGTTTCCTAAGCATGATACAGTTCGGACGTATCGAGCAAAGAACAGGCAAACTTGGTAAAGAGTGAAGACGGCAACAAAGCACCACCAGATGCGACCCAGGTAGTGCTGTACGTCGATGTTCTCCAGACCAGCAGTTGGATCCTCCTGTTTCCCTCCTGCACGCTTGACAAGACCTTCCAAGGCTTGGATGGAACTCATGATTGAGGTAAAGATGGAGAAGAGTAAAAGGTTGGTAAGCACCTGTCCAAAGGGAAGGCTAGAATTTAGCAGGCGTCGTACCGCAGAGGGAGCGGTCTAGACGATCTCTTATGGATCCAGGGTAGGATGATGCGCTATCCTTGGTGGGGGTTCGTGATATGTAGAGACTGGTATCTGCCTTGGCCAGCAAAAGACAGAAGTGGTTCGGTGACGACCGAAAAGCAAGACGTCCGAATCGGTAAGGAGTGGTGACCGGGGGCGTTTGCCTTGGATGAGGGTGAATTCGTGTCGTGACCACGTTTACTTTGGTAGATTGGGCGATCCTGGGCGACTGGGTTCAGATGCGGGACACAAGGGCTGCCGGCAGGCGCAATGCAAGCGCAGTTGACGTCGGAGGCAGTGTTGACAGCGTCGAGGGCGTCCAGAATGGGCGTGTTAATCTAGCAGGCAAAGCAAGGGCAGGGTCGGCGTGCAGTGGGCGTGCAGGTGACAGAGAATGCAGCCAAAATCGGAAGAATTGGCGGGCGGCGATAGGTCCTCTGTGGTAAATCCTCAACCAGGGGAGTATATTGCAAAAAGCCGGTGGGGAAGCGAGGCCTGGCACGCGACAACGGACACGAAGAGAAGGGAATTGGGCAGTAAAAGAACGACTGGAGTGAACGAGTGTGAGTGAGGAAGAGAGCGACGGTGCCGCGTGGGCCTGGTGGGTAAGAAAGGGAGGTTGAGTTTGATTATCGCGGGCGCATGGCGAAGCGGATTGGCGGACAGCCCTGCCGCGCTAGACAGGGGTGGTCCCCCAGGCGGCGTGAATGGCGCCGCTTGTGGTGGAGGCTCACGGCCGCTGAAACGGAGCGCCCAAGCCACAAGCCGGCCTAGAGAATCGCTGTTTCATCGCTCCGAACGAATGTGCTAACCTCGTCCTGCACGAGGCTGCGTCATCGGCCGCGATGACTGGGGAAGCCGCGAAACAATCCTGTGGCTCTGCAGCACTCGCTGCTGATTCATGGAACCTCAGGCAAAAAGAATGGGTCTTGACGCCCGCTTCCTGCGACCGTTGCGGGCACCTGTTCCGTCCTCACAGCCTCGAATCCACGCAGTCCTGCCGTCATTTGCGGCCTCATCAATCTGCGCGCGCCTCGCCCGCTGGTCATCGTAGCACCCAAGGACGGCCCGACAGACGCGGTAAATCTGCGGCGACGCATTGGCCGAAGCTGAATCTCAACTTCAACACCTTGGGTGATCACGGAGGCCTCGACCATGATTGCCATTATCACGCAACACCGAGACCCAGGTCATTGGTAGAGCTCGAGTGAACATGGACGCCAAACACTAAATCGTTAGTCTGTCATGCCTTGGTGTTCAGCGTCTGCAACCCAGCTTCTGGTCAGGATTCTGCTGGCTGTCACTGTCAGTGCAACTTGTTAGGCCTGTCTCAGCCGCCGCTACCGGATCCAGCAGCTGTCTTGGAATCGTTCGACCACGCGACTTTACTCGATGTCTCAGTCCACTGGCGCAACCTCTGATGCGAGTATCGCCGAACGCAGCATTGACGGCTACTGCCTGGGGAAGCAATGCAGAACTGAAGCCGAGCCATCAACACCTCTGGATTGACCGGGCAGGTGACGCGTACGGACGGCAGCTCCAGGCCTTTGTAACACCAGCCGCCATTCTTGTGAGGAGCCCCGACAGTGGTACGTATGTTCTCATGCGATGCTCGCTAATCTGTCGAGTATCACCAAGACACCAATATGCGCTCGTTATCGTAGACTTCATCACCGAACTACATTTCGCAGCAGCCCGGCACCTTAACAGAGCTGGTATGATCCACGGCAAATCTTGCGAAAAAGCCAGCATGCAAGCCATCTGCGCAGTCCGACAAGCCTCTTGGAGAGTGCATTTAACCCTATGCTTCAGCCCGGCTTTAGCCTGTGCACGACGGTAACGAAGCATGCAGAAACGACAAACAAATTTCAAAATCGGGAATCTTTTGAAGACCGGAGGAAATATTCCAGGAGGAATCCTTCGCAGTCCCAGGTGCATCCTGTTCGCCACCACCCATGAGGAGCACGGCACAATGGCTCTCCACAGTCGTCTCGAAAATTGGATTACAGCCCTGTTCCGCACGCAGGGAAAGACACCCGAGAATGTTTACTTATGAATGTCAACAGCCGCTGACAAGATGACGAGTGTTTCAAGCAGATGACGAATCTCCGATGGGTCCCAAGGCCTCGAAGCCTGCTCAACGGTTTCGCGCTTCGGCCAGCATTACTAGGGCCTGGATCCTTATCGCTCGTCGATAAACAAACGGTCAGCGCATAGAAGCATCATGGCTGCGTCCACATGCGACAACTCGTCGCAAGCTGTGAGCGCTACAATCAGGACACGCTAGTCTTGGCGCTTGCCGAGGTCATGCGATACGGAGCAGGCGTTGCAAGCCACATCGAGGAACGAATTGACCTCAGTGCCAAGATCGATGATACGTCTTGGACAATAAAGCACCAGCCTCATTTCTCATACTCCCGTGTCTCTAATTTTATGGCAGCGGCACGGTCAATCCCCATGCGATGTGAGATCCGCGGCTTCAAATCTCCTGCTCGTTTTCTCCGACGCTCACCATCTCGCTTATGGAGCCAGTCATGCACGGCTGTGGCGCATGCATGTCAGATCCGATCTGTGCGGGACGTTCCTGCGTGCGGCGTTGACCTGCTGCATCTGAGGAACGCAAGGGATAACATTGGTTCTTCACCATCGATCGATGGCAAAGCGCATCATGATCCTTTGCGTGTGCTATCGGTCGAGACCTCAACTCGACATGCATCCGAGCATTGCGGATCATGCCGTTCTGGACTTGAAGGAATGCGCAAGATGACAGGAGGGTACACAGCAGCTCCCAAAATACAGTCTTATCGGCAGCGTGATATGTCGAAGATTCTAGCGCTGGCCGCCTGCTCTTGAAGTGATCACCAGGGCAGGTCAAGAGTGTGTCGAGGTCTTGCAGACGACGAAGAGGTAAGCTTATGCGTGTACGCGCCCGCAATGCTGCGCTATCCAGGGAGAACTTCAAATAGGAGAACCTACGAATTTCTGTGCTATTCCTGTGACATCAAGCACGGCTCCTAGCGCGTGCAGAATGAGCAAATGATCACGTGCCCAGGGACTCAAGGTTCCCAGGTTGATTCCTGGCGAACGTGAATGATGAAGTGTGAGGGGTGAAGATGGAGGCATGTGCGTCGTGCCAAGGCTCTTAACGCCGGCGCACCGATGTTGGTCAACAAACAATCCGACATTTGGCCTGGCGACGACGAAACGCGCCCACAGGCTGCGACGACATTTCTTACCAGCAACAATTAGCACGCTATCAACTACACTATGCAATAATCATCATAGTTACGCGCATCATCATGGCCGCCGACGACGAGCTGCCCTGGACAACTTCGCGCTGCAACCGCCTCCTGCGCCCGCTCTCGTCCAAGCTCGCAAAACTTCGCGCAGAAGTCGAGCGCCCACGATCTGCGGGCACAGATTCGCGCAATCCTTCGGCCGCGTTTGCGACGAAATGCTCGCCGCAGAAAACCACCAACTTCACACGCCCCGCCCTCAAGCCTCGAGGCTTTGACAAGGCCAAAGACCCCGATTGGAGGCCTGGCGCGAAGCCAGGGGCTGGCAAGAAGACATATGGCGGACGTGGAGCGAGAAAGATTGCTGGCATTCAGAGGAGCGCTCCTGACACCGGTCATGTCGCGCGACCTGGAGAAATCGCCTTTACGCCCCTGGTCGCACGCATAGGCGGCCAGCTGCAAAGCAGCCCGCACGCACAGAATTCCCCGTTGAAGAAGTATGGCAAGAACAAGGGTCCGCTCCAGGTGAACATCGACTGGACGCAGATGCCCGGAGATCTGCGCCAACTGGTCCGCGGCATATCTGAAGCCTATGCAAACATACTGCAAGCGACCGTCGACGGCGATGAAAAGAGCTGGAAAGGCACCAGATCGCTCATGGCCGCGTGTCTCCGGAAGCTGCCAGCATACATTGAACTCGAGGAGCACTTTGCCAAACTGGACAGAGAAGCTGAAGAGGATGAGGAGCGGGATGTCGGCAGCGAGATCTACGAGCACCTCGAAGCACAGTTCGAACAGCGACTTGGACAGGGATGGAGGCCCTTCAAGCAGGTCGTACGCGCGCATGCGACTTCTGTGATATGCGACGCTGTTGCAGACGGAGTCCTTGAACTCGAAAACATGTTGCTTCTTGTCACACACTGTGTGAATGTCTCCGCGTGGGACGAAGCTGAGAGACTCTTGATTGCGTACTTGCCCCTCCTGGAACCGCTTTCAATACCAGTAAACATCAAAGCAGACCTATTCGACGCCCAGAAGTCACCCTTTCTGTGTGCAATCAAGAAGTTTGTCCAATGTACTGGACGCTACAGACTGTTGTACGACTTGCTGGAACACTTGATTGCAAATGAGCTATTACCTCTGGAGTGGTTGGCAACGCAGGCCATGCGACCAGTCTGGGATAGACTTGTACGAAGCGCTTCGGAAAACGATAGCAAAACGATCGCTTCGACCCTTCGCTTCTTCGAGACAGTCACAATCGCTGGTATGGGCTTGCCGGACGAGAGACTGCTGGCAGATGAAACCACCGGATTCCGACGTTTCGTTCCCTCATCGAGAGAGGAGCTTCGAGTAGCCTTGAATACCACCTACTCTAGCTTGCTGACCGTCATCTGCAGCATAGCCCTTGTCAATGGTGGTCGAGACGATGACACAGGCCGAAATGTCGCCTTGCGAATCGCCTCGCTTCTCAAAACCGTCGCGGTAACTATTTTGAGTCGAGACGATATTCGATCGGAAATCAAACTACTCGAGGCCGACAGAGAGGATGCGCAGACATTTGCGCAAAGGGCTACATGGGCAATCTTCGCTTCTTTGGTCGTGCAACTAGACATTTCTTCTACTGTCGGAGCTGAACTGTCACTTCAGGCGCCGGAGCTAGTACAAGGTATTAATTGGCTGGCCACCCAGTATCTGTCAAGTGGTATCAACACGGCCCCCATCCTTGGCAGTCTCCCAGCACTACTTTCGTCAATCGCGCGAGGTACTGGGCGAATATGGAAAGACGACGGCTTCGAACAAGTACAGCGGTTAGTGCAGACTTTCATGTCGATGTCTGGTTATCGCTTGCCACATAAACTATGGACACTGAAACGCCTTGCACTGGAGACAGCTGTCGAATTCGCACAAGACACTGGGATGATCGAACATATGACTTACGCGCGAGAAATCGAAAGGAAGATGCGCACCCAAGGACGTCTAGTCATTGTCCCATCACCACAAAAGAACGAGTCGCCCTCAACAAACGGCGGGTTCAGATGGGAAGAAGGCATCGGCGAATGGGTGGCCTGCACGCCGTTCATCAAACAGGGAGTCAAGCAGATACAACGCCAGCCGGTGCCGGTCTTGGAGCTCTTGCCGACACCTTCGCAATCGGACGACGAAGCTATCCTGCCAGGTAATTACGTTGACGACAATTCGATTTGGGATACCACTGCTTTCGATCATGATGAGGACGATGTACCACCGCAATCGTCGCCGATAAAGAGAGCATCACGACGTTCAGTCTCGTCACTAGGCAAGCGGCAACGTGCATCATCGCCAATGGTTGTGGTGTCCAAGCGAACGTGTCTGACACCACCGGATACGCCTGTCGAGTTCTACCCCGAGCTTCCGGAAGATAATGCTTCAGACGATGGTCCACGACGTTCGCGTCGTAGCAGGACGGAGCTGAAAGCGCTCGCGTCTCATCTAAGGACCCAACGCTCAAGACAGTCACTCGAGAGCGGACTACGCCATCAGCAGCGCAAGATATATGTCGAGAAGATTGAGGTTGATGAACACATGAGCTATTCTTCACAGTTCGATGATGGTAGCCCAAGCTCGTCATCAACGTCCATCGACGAACAGCCAAAGCGACGTAGCACACGAACATGTGCATCTCGATCAAGAGGTCGATCATCACAGCGCCTCCCACAATACGACGGCGCCAACGACGATGAACAAGAAGAACGCGATGACTTGGGCATCACACCTGCTCGCCCAGTCACCAAACGTCGCACTAGTAGCAGAAACGCAACCCAAGCCCAAAAGGAGTGGTGGTATGCCACCGGTATAGCAGGGGATAGCGACGAGAGCGAGGACGAGCTGAGCTTCCAGTAGAATTGTAGCACAGCGCATGAACCTCGTTCTGAAGGATATGTTATGTCTGATCGAGTCTGGCGTTCAGATGTGTAAGAGAGTGGCATTTGGATAGGGCGTTATGGGGTGATCCTGGATGGGTATGGGTATGGATATGGATTTGCATGCGCGAAGATACCCCTGGTTGTTATTCTGCTGGATAATGAAGATTGTTCTATGACTCTACTGGTTGACGCTTTCTTTTACAAACGTGCCAAGCTGCTTTCCACCAGCCTTCCGCTTCTCCAATTCACGCATCGTCTACTCTCCTGGCATCTGTCCTGCACGCTGGACTAGCGCGTGTCAGCGGCCGATGACAAGGAGCGGCACCAAACAAGACGTCACGTCTTGCTGTCCTTCGTACGTCTTCGAGACAATCAAAGTCGAGAATACGTGTCTTATAAATGCAATTTTTTCGACCTACTTTCTTAGTAGCATGTCTAAGCCATTATCGCCAGCGGGTCTGCTTATAGCCGCTTACCTCACATGCATGGCTTTTAGCCTTGATTATGTAGACGACGGAGCAGCGCGTGCTCGCTTGCTTTAGTGATGCGGTGGAATGTCAGCTAAATCATGTCTTCAAGTTGGACAAGGTGTACTCCATGTCGTAGATCAACCGAGCATGGTAATGAGGGGAAACATGGATGTTGGCCTGTATAACACTGACGATCTTGTTCCTGGCTAGCATGCACGCTAGCACGGCTGGGGGTGCGATCTGCTGTGAATTGTAGGTGTGTCACTATTCGTGACCACTAAAGTCCCTTTGAAGACGTTTAGTTATGTGCCTGTCTCTTTGTACGATTGTACTCATGTAAGCGGTGTAAACAACCCGAATAGTATATCAACTTGTCGTGGAAATTGATGGCGTAGCTTGAGATTCTGGATCTTAGACCTGAGATTGCCTGGGTCCTCGCGGCGACCACAGTGCGCGTAAATTGACGGGCATCTCACAATACGTACATTTCACATGACGACGGGCGAAAGAAGGTTTCGAAAAGACAAGGTGCACATGCAATCTTCGTCACACAAGTCCAGTAGAAAGTTGTGGACATCCTAGCACAGGAATTTCATACAGTAGTTTGCACCTCAAGAGACATGAATGCGTGGCAGAGATCCACGGAAGGATTACGACGGAGAGCTCCTTCGCAAAGGCACCATTGCTTCCAGACATCCCAGTTCATGGTCCAGATCCAGCTTGAATTGTGTATGTGTAGATCTTCCGCTCTCGGTTAATGACTTGTACCATAAGGGCTAGCTTCCCCTTCGGGGGTATGGCAACGCGGGGAAGCTAACGATGCCGTAGTTTCCCCGGCTGCGGTTGGGTTGCGCGTCGCCGCTTAGTCCTCAAGGTGCCCAATTCGAGTCACTCACCAACCTCGGAGCATTCTTGGCCCGCAGTCTAGCAAATCACTATAGCTCCTTGATTGGCTGTTGGCTGCGTGCCGCCTCGGTAGCTGATGAACTTCCCGTCACCCACCCGAAACAGTCTCCACATGGCTCTGCAACCGGCCAGGTAGAAAGATCAGTTGTTAGTACAAAGCACCCAAGAGCATGCCAATCGGATTGTGAAGCTCAGCAGATCATGAGTCTCATCGTTTGCATGCGGCTGTCAAGCTGCCCAACAATAGGGGTCAACCTATGCCTTGACTCCAACGGCGCATCGCGATGACCATGGAGCGGCAAGTGAACCGCGCTCCTGAATCGCAATTGTCTATTCGGTCCATTTTAACCCTGCCAGCCCTTGCGTCACTTATAGGAAAATGCCCACCGCCATCTCGTTTTCCTTTCCAAAAATCGATGATCGTCAGAAAAAGCAACGACAACCTCCAAGCGCATCAAACCTCTTGTAGAGCGTCGCGCTTCGGCGCACCTTTAATTGACTTGACGTTTCCACGCCTAAATTCTCGGTCGCCTGGCTCATTCTCTAGTCTACTTATTACCGCGACAGTCTGAGCAGATTATTACTATCGAATCCTAGTACATGCAACAATCATAAGAGTGGGTCTGCGCCATGCGACTCTCCAATTGGATATCCACTACTTGCTGGCTGGTGTACATGCTCCAAGGGGCATACGCGCAACAAGCTGATGCTTTACTGACTGCTCTGCCATCTTGCGCCGTAAGTCGTGTATCACTTGCTTGCAATTGTTTCTCCACCTTCATGCACTAATGCCCCAGCCAGGCTGCCTGCACCGTATCATGGCTTCCCACATCCACATGTCAACCAACAGACCTCGCATGTATATGCAATGACGCACCACTGATTGCGAGTATCAGTGCTTGCACTAGTACAAATTGCACCTTTGCGGAAGGCTTGCGTGAGTGCCACTTGTTGATTGGATCAATTTTGAGAATTGTGCTGATTTCTTGAAGAAGCGGCAAATGTTACAAACAGAGCCTGTGGTATGAAGCCAAGGGATAGATCGCAACAATACGTGATTACGATTGCCGTCCTTTTAGTGTTTTCTGTTGGCTTGTATATTCTTCGCTTGATAGTGCGGAAGCCATTTACCCCTGCTTTCGGTCTTGACGATGGTATCATCACTGTCGGAGTGGTATGCAACAAACCTCATGTGCAAGTGAAATAGCTGACTGAAACATGTAGGCCTCACTCATTGCTCTCTCAGCTGTCGGTATCCAGATGGGTAGGTTATTTTCTTTGATATCCTGAGGATGCCACTAAAACATCCTAGCTCTCCACACTGGGTTTGGACGAGACTTTTGGTCGCTCACAACACAGCAAGTGAGAGACATGATGTTGGTAAGTCTATCATCGATGTTTAGATGGAATCTACTAAAAGCTTCATCACTTAGTATCTCTGGCTCAGCGAGCTTGGGTTCGTCATGGTTATAACCTGCTCGAAGCTGACTGTCCTGTCCCTCTACCTGCGCATTTTCCCCCAGATGAAGATGAAACACGCAGTTTATACGGTCATGACTATTTGCATCCTACAATGGATAGCATTTGAGACCCTCGTCGTCGTCCAATGTTTACCTGTTGCGCACTATTGGCATCAATTTGAAGCGCCGGGGCAGGGACGATGTATCGACGCAAACGCGTTCGTTTGGGCAGTTGCGGGAGTCCACATCGCACTTGACATAATCATCGTTGTTTTACCGATACCTCTCATCACACGGCTCCGACTGTCGACTCGGAAAAAGCTGCAAGTGCTTAGTATGTTCTGTGTTGGTATATTGTAAGTGGCTTCTCCGAGTTTCTGATGACATGAGCTAAAGAAATGTCTGCTACAGTGTAACAATCGTTGGCATGATTCGATTAAAATCGCTTGTCGTCTTTGCGAGAAATCCCAACCCCAGCTGTGAGTTGTAAATTCTATGGCCATTATGCCTGGGCTTCATATGTGGTAGGCTAATGCGATTGTGACAACAGATGAACTCTCCGACTCCGCCGGCTGGGCTATGATCGAAGCCCATGTAGGCGTGGTGTGTGCGTGCATGCCGACTGCACGCCAATACCTGCAGCGTTCCTTCCCTTCAGTTTTCGGTTCATCTTACAACCAATCTCGAGATGCCAGCCATGGCTATCGACAACAACTCGATCGAATAGCAGATCCCGCGCCTGCAAATGACCCCGGTTCTACAACAACAACAAGACAACTATCGGTAGCAAAAACCGGGAGTGTCATCGGCAGCAAATCAGCCGACGGAGACGAAATCGAGCTTGTGGATAGTATTGGGCAGTTAGGGTATTACGAAACACATAGCAACAAAGGGGCGCCGTCTGAGCATTCGTTGACAAATTCCGACCCGCTCACATGTGTGGATCATAGTGGCAAGGTATAGTACGAGTTCAGTACATATGGCAAGCCAATTCTCTTTCTTCGTGCCATTCTGCAGCATGTGACCTCTTCGAACTTCCACTCCAATGCTCTCACGCTTTCTCTCCTACTACTTCCCAAATATCCACTCCAACCATGGCCTATTCCTCCGAAATTCTGCCCTCTCTTGCGCTCGCATTTGCTGTTGCACGCTAACGGCTGCTTCTCTGTTATATTCGCGCCCTGAGGTCGAAGATTTCTGAGGGCCAGCTGGACTGTTGACTCTTGCGTTTTGAGTTGGTGTAGGCATGGTGGGTTGCTTTACGTGCTGGGTAGGCCGAAGGGTGTGCTGGTGACGATTTTGTGTGTGCGGATACAATGTTGGGGACATGAAAGTATGAAGATAGTGTATTGGTGCGTGTAGTGGATGACTATTGATGGTGGGCAGATAGGACCGTCGTGGTAGATTCGCGTGCCTGTGTGGATAGGCGAATAGATCGTACAGGCTGTAGGTCGAGTGCTGAAAATGGTGATGGAAGATAGAAGAAACCGGGTAGACGGACAATATCTTGGATTTGAGAGTGTGCGAACAAGGGTCGAGTGTCCTATGTATAGGTAGATTGTGTGAAGACTAGGGTCGCTTGAATCCACAGTGTGAGTCGAAGCTTTTCATGACCTTGATTCCTGGACAGATCAATGTGAATCATTTCCTCATGTTTGGTCGACATTCATCAAGTGCAAGAAACCAGCTTACCAAAGCGACAGGCGTGTCTTCAATACAAACGTCAAAGGCGGGTCAAGTAAGACATATCTCATGTATTCAAAACCTACGTTGAAATACCTCGATAACTTTGAACTACAATATTGAAGTGATCACAAATTATGAGTTGAGGTTTGCGCATATTATAGCAATCGAATGTTCATTGTTTGTACCAGTCATTTCATTAATTGTTCACAGGTGCAGAGGAAATTATGACACGAGTTACTGCATGAATCCTTTGGCGCCCATTACATACCATGCCGTTTCTTCCCACAAATCTAAATACTCAATGCGAACCCCCTCCACAACCTACAGCCCCGTCTCCAAGCACTTAGCCAAATCGCATCCTCCCTACCAACCCCTCGCTCAACTTTCACCCATCCCCTTGCTCACTTCTTCTTCCCCGATACCGCGCTTATAATCTTCCCCATCAATGAACCGCTCTTCTCCGGCTGCTTTTGAAGCTCGATCCCCTTTAACGTGCTTTAATCTGGTGCGCCATGCCGCGTTGTTCAGCCGTATTCTTCATCTTCGGGTACTTGATGTTGCTCTCTTTGATGCCCATTTTCGCCAAGTAATTGATGCTGATGGACAGTGGAGTGGATTTGGAAGTATCTTGTGTGGTTTAGGTGAGCCTTGAGGAGATGTGTATGCTGTCGGGACAGTTGGACAAGTGATTTATGTACGTATTGGCCAAGGAAGTTGAATGGTAAATTGGAGATATGAGTATTGGTGTTATGTGGTGATAGTTATCGTTGAAATATGAAAGTTCTGGAGTTTCTGGGCATGACAAGTCCGCGCGGCATTGGTGCTGCTTAAGTATAAGACTCATGTGAAAGAACAAACGCTGAACGAATCTATGTCACAAAGGAACAATCTTCACTTTGTCACAGCGTTCGAAGAGTCAACATGGATGATTCCTTTGAGTAAAATTCAGACTCGACTCACGAGTAGACTCAAAGCCATATTGTAGAAAGCTATTTCATGACGGATTACACCTTCACATCTTGACAAAGTCTTCAACATGACTATCGCCGCAAACGCCTCTTCATACTTCTCTATTCAGACTTTGCTTCATAACAGGCATGTATTTCTCACATATTTCTCTATTTGGACGTTCAATTATGATGAGCATGCGTTACTCTCTTCCAATACGGAAGATCTAATAATCTATTGTATACTGAAATTGGCAATATCTAGCAAAAGCAACAAACACAACCCCGAACTAAATCGCATCAAGAGAAAGAAAGCCTTTACAAACTACATACTCTCCCCCTCATCGCTCATTCCAACTGCATCAATACCACATCACCCAAACATCTCGTTCCCATCCTCCCATTCAAATCACCAGCCACTCTCTCCACCATACCCTCCCCCAGCCCCATCCGGCATCGACGCTCCAAACTCACCATTCACCCAACCCACCCCATCTCTTTCCCTCCTCACTTCCGTCCTTCTTACCGCTCTATCATAGTACCTGCCCTCCGTCACTTCCAACCACTGCATAAACTCTTCTTCCATGTTATACGCTGTTTTGATTTGTTCGCGGCGCTCGGGCCAAGGCGTGCGGGGAGGATCGGGTGCGCAGATGGTGGTTTTGATGGTGTGCCAGAGGATGGCGAGGGGGTTGGGGATGTGTAGCATCGGTATGAGAGGCGGGTTTAAGTTGATGGTGGGTGGTGCCTTAGTGGCTTGCTGTTCCGCAGCTGTGGGTAGTACGCTGAGTGGAAAGGACGGTCGAGAGTATGTAAGTGTGGGCTTAAAGTCGGTTTGGTGTTGGGGGTGAGGTATTGTGATGCCTTCGAATTGCTGTCAGGGCATGTGACTCCGCGGTGTGATGTTTGCTCTTGACTGTGCTGATGATGAGTGCTAGGAGTGTAGGACCATGTAGTGACGGCTGGACGACGTGTAGGACCTCGGGACGCGACAAGTCATGGCTAGCAGTCAGGAGGGCAATCTGGAGGCTCCAGTGCTTTACGGTCGCTGTCCAGACTCGGATGCCACAGCCTAGGCCAGTGTCAGCTCCATCATGCTAGCAATAGTCCTGCTCTTGATCCGTCATGTCACATCACAACGCAAGCCAAGCAGCATCTCCTTCCGCCATTGCTCGCGGTGCCATCAAAGTCCAGATCTGGATATAGATGAAGGATCTGCTCTCTGTATTCTTCAACCTCTCGTCTCAGCGGATTATTACTGAAGCTTCCCTCGGAGTCTGAGATCTTGTTCAATGAGACGAACGATCCACCTCGTACAGCCATACGATACTTGCGAGTATCTTCGCGCTCTCGAAGATCGCCACGGTTGCGACGCTGCATCTCAAGGTTGTCGTAAGAACCCCAGGGTGGCGGGCGCGGGCCTGATTGTGTCTCAACAGAGCCGCCAAGGGACGCTGTCATGGCCTTCAGACTAGCGTAGTCGTGATCGTCCGTTTGCCCATGGTTCTCGCTCGATACTAGTCTTGTCGAAGACCCGAAGAGGTACCGATGAGGTGGTACTGAAGGAGGAACGGTCAATTGCGCTAATGGCCTCTGCCCGAATTGGTACCTCAGCTTCACGTCTTTAGGTTGTGTTCTGCGTTGCGCTCGTCGATCATCTTCGTCAGCTGAGAATAGTCCACGAGATGTGTATAGCTCAATTGAGGAAGGAAGTTGCGTCTCTTCATCAATATGACGATTTCGCCTAGAATCGGAACTCAGTCCTCTGAGAAATGCATCATCGTACACCCTCCTTACGGGGCAGTATTGCCTACTATCCTCTGATGCGGCGCTTTGTTTGTGGGGACCCGGAAGGGGTGAAGCATCAGTTCGCCTCGTGTTGCAAACCAGTGGTACATCGCTATTCCAATAGGTTGGTGGACCAGATTGCCTGTCGAGAACGTCCCTGGCCGCACAGATCGGACCTGGAAGGACGCTTTGGGCCGACTTCTGTAAATCGTCATCACTGATACAGTGATCTAATGGCAAGACTTCGAGCTCGACCACAGCATCCTCTATCAGGGCTTCTGTAGGTAACGGAGGCAATGGGTGCCTATCCACATAGGCCTCATCAAAATGATGTGGGCACAGCTCGGGTCGAAACGATGCCGCCGTTGATTTTTCAGCCAGTCGTGGTGATTGCATCCGCGGATGTGATGGTGTTCGGTTGCACGCCGGAGTTTGACTCACCGCTAGTGGGTGGCTTCCGCGTGGAGTGACAGCTTGTGTGATGTGATTTGAATTTTCCAACATTGAGCAACGTGAAGCCACGCTGTCATTCGCCAGAAACTGAAGTCCACCGTTCTGAGTTTTCCATTTGGAGAATGTCGCAATGTCCTTATCGTGCTCAATGGTTGCTCTTGGTGGTTGCTGTGTTTCGTTCTGTCGTTCCGAGTTTGGCTCGATAACGCGCGGCGAGAGGGAAGATGGCTGTGCTGGCAAGTGATTGAGGATGAGAGTGTCTGGACTGGCAGGCCTTGAAGAAGTCTCCGTCGCGCAATATGCTTGATACCGACCTCGGCATTTGAGTTCCGAAAGATGTACCGATTCGATGTCTGGCTTGACGCAAGCAGCGATAGGCTCGACTAGGCAGGCATCTATGGCTGGAGAGGCAGACCTAACCATCGTAAATTGGCGCTGAGTGCATGCGGCGTAATTGAGGTGAAAATTCTAGAAGTGTGGGTAGGAGCCGATATAGGTTGGCCATGGTTTGTTCTGTGTAGGTAGATTGGTTATGCTTGATCGTAGCTTCCGTGATGCTATTGTGTGTTACAAGAGATCGTGATACGACTCTCGCCGCCAAGGCGAGGTCATAGCAAACGAAGCTGTTCCGTTATTTCGGCTCCAATCAAAGATGAGGTACTGGCATTCATAGCCCAGCTACCGCGTAAAAGTCTTGCACACCCTTCCGCAAGCCTTGCTCGAAAAGCCACGTGAAGCCGCCTCTGAATCCGCTTTCCCTAATCCTCTTTAGCACCCACAGCTCAAGCATTCCGATCTTATCTCCCTGCGTATTGCGCCCTTCAAAGAACGTAAACGCATCTTGGAACCCCAATTTCCAGCCATACTCATATTTGTCATGTTCGTAATAGCCCTGGGGGTCCGCTTGGCTCCAATAGCCTACATGTTGGTCTATAGCTCTGCGCATACAACCCTCTCTTTCGTGTATGACTCGTTGCAGAATCGAGATGCGCTCTTGCTGAGAAAGTTGTGCATATCTGGGTGGTACGACACTCCCCAGATCGGTCTGTTCTTTGAAGCCCCATTCCCCTCCGGGCATCCAGTCCATCTTCCAGGTCCAGAAGAAACTGCCGCCAGCTCGTTCTTGAAACCGCTTACACTGGGCTTGACCGAAATTCAGTATACATTCCTTCTTTGGCGTGCCATGGCGCTTCTTCCATGAGTCTTCGGTCAGGACGCACGAATATTCACCAACGATGACTTGCGTTGCGCCACGATTGTGAACTAATCCATCCTTGCCATCAAGATCTCTCAACGTCGCGGGGACTTCGCTAGTAATTTGTTGCGGGGTTTTTTTCTTGTCGGCATCATCAAATGCCCAGTAACAGTGTGTGTCGACGACAACGGGCGTGGTCGGCTGATGGGTGCTTACCGAGTTCTTGCGGAGAGTGTAGTCGATCGCCTTGGGGAGATTCCACGCATCAGAGATGATGACCGGTATAGATGAATCAATGGCTGATATGGCGGTAATACAATCGTCGTACCATTCATACATACCAGGCGCGTCCCAATCTACCTCGTTGACCACTTGTATACCGGCAATTTCAAGTCCAGTCTGGGCTTCACGAGCCAGAAACTCGAGGCAACGAACTGCAAGCGCACGATTCGAGGCTGAAGTCCACAACTCGGCACGTCCACTGTCCGTACCGGCGTGAATGTCTATATTACCGCCTCCAGGAAGTGCGTGCATATCTAATAGCACGCCGATGGAGTGCGCACGCAAACGAGCGACGAGGTTGCGAATGCTATGCCAAGCTCCTACATACACCTGCGCATAGGGCTCGAATGGCGTACCATGCGTAAACTCGGGACCCGGCATGTCAAAGTATCCAATGGGTAGGCGGATGGTCGTACACTTTGCTTTGTTTCGTAGCCACTGCAAGTCTTCCTCCGTCACGGCACTGGCCCAGTGATCCTCAAATTTACGCCGTGTCGCCTCTATGCCAATCTTGTTGACCCATGCCTTGACAGCGGAAAGCTCACTGCGGCCCTTGGCGCCCTTGGGGAAGCGAGATTCTCGGAGCCAGCGCTCTACAACATAGATAGACCCGAGGTTGGTGCCGTGATGATAGCGATAGCGTATGATATCCAGAGGAGTTGGGTCTCGGATATGATTTGGTTGTTGCTGTCCAGCAGCACCTGAGTGGTCAGCGTGATGTTGTGGCTGTGATGCCGGATAGCCAGGGGTGGGGCCATGCTGTTGAGTGACACCCGCAAGTTCTGACTTTGCTGTCTGAAGGAAGCCCTTCATGTTTGCTAAACTGCACAGCATTAGCAGGATGATGAGGAGTTGCTCTACATCTTGTCACTCGCGAATAGGGTCTATACACAAAACTCACATGGCCGCAAGGGGGTCTTTAAGTAGAATTGCGCAGTGGAAAGCGGTTTTGTGATGTGAGGTATCCTTCACGTGCGGCTGAGATATCTTCGAGCACGAGAAGGCCGCGCGCGTTCGCGTCCCGCTTAGGCAAGCCCAGCGATGACGTAAGGCAAAGTATGCTCAACATATGTTGCGGCATCATCGTCTACCTATCGCTGTCGAGAGCTTCATCACGAAATGCACCGATTTGGGCCGTCATACACACAGATGAGTGGACTCGATACATGAGGGCTCAAAGGCGCAGGAGAGAACTGGCAGCCCATCGTCGTGCGCGAAAGGGACAGATCCCGTAGTCCTCGTGACAGCTCACAGCTCAAGAGCACTCTTGAAATGCCAGACATACCAGACGAAGCCTCAGCTCTCGTATTCAGTCAATTCATCGCACTGGCGAGAGAGATAGGATTAAGAAAGAGATGGAACGTAGACCGGTGGCGGGCGGGAGAAGGCTGACAAGCGAGGCGAGACCCTGAACGTCGACCCCACCAATCGCGCGCGCGGTGGTCGTAGCTTCCGCTTCCCAGATGCGACTTCCCCAACCTCAGTCGCGACTTGGATCACAACAACACTCAGGCTCCAATTCTTTGATCGTGTCTTTGATTGTCCCAAGACACGCAGCAAGACTCATCCTTCCTTCCCATTCTTGCTGAACCGCCACCAAGTGTTGCCCTTCCAACCCGCGCGCACTCGGTCCCGTCTCAACGCGTCTCAGAGACCGACACATCGCAGCCACAACAAAGCGCCAGAACATGGCGACCCAGCACAGCCTCCCAAAGACACCGTCGAGACGCGCCTTGGGAGATCTGACACCGCAGTCCATAAATTCACCAACAACACAACCCAGGAATGTTGATGCGTCTGAAGCTATACGGCCCCGAAGCCCACTGAAGAAGGTCACGTCACACATTCCCTCAGTATTCGCCGACAAGGAGAACTTGTTGGCACCAGACGCGTTGCCTCCAAGCAAGAAGCGGGGCATCGACGAGGTGGACGACGTGGAGCGGCCGGGATACGCGAAGATGCTGGCTCGCGGACGCGACGAGAGCTTGTGGGACTCTGGCATGCGCCTTACCACGGCCGCCATGCAGCAGTACACGGTACGCTGAAGATGAAATCTGACGCGCTTCTAGCCAACTGACAGCCAGCAGGAGAACAACCCCGTCGGCCTCGCGGACCCAGGATCGCCCACCGAGCGCAATACGCCCACACCGGAGCCTGAACCCATCCAAGACTCGCAGAAGAGCAACCAGTCCTTTTCCGACCTACTGAACTACGAGCTGTGCGCCAGCCAGAAGAGCGACCATGCACCCGTCGAGCCTGCACCCACGTCCGTACCGACATCAGCGCCCACTGAAGACAGAAAGAAGTCGCGGGCCGAGCTGCTTCGCACGCGTCTCAAGTTTGGTCTGTATAAGGTCAAGACCAACCAAGCGAGCAAGAGCGCCAGGGATATCATCTCCACGTTTGAAGCCAGCGCCTCGTCAGACGCGCTCGCGTCAAGCTCAACCACGATGACGTCGTCTGCCGACTCCCTCTCAACACCCAGGGTACCCGACATCACCATATCTTCGCCGCGACGCGAGCCAGTGTTTGTCAAGGCGAACCTCGACCCCTTCCGTCCAATCGGCAAGCTAGGACAGCCACCGGTGCAGTTTGGCATACCAAAGGATGGCACACAAGTCTCGTCACGAATGATCCAGGCCTACGACCTGTCATCGTCGCCGCCCGGACCAGTCCTGTCTCAGTCAATATCGCCCGAGCAGCTGATGTCGCCGGTCAAACAACAGCCGCGTCTGGGGGAGCACGATGATGCAGACATTGAGGAAGGCGCGGCTGCCGCACATCGGAGGTTGCAGCGCTTGAAAGACCAAAGCTACTATGCGAGCGACCCAACGAGTAGCGCTGTCAAGGGCAATGCTGCTGTCGGATTGTTAGAGCTGATGCACAGCCGGAGATGACAGTGCCTGACGGGGCACTCTCGACTAGTGGAATACGACGAAAGCTCTCCGTGGAGCTCATGTTTAATGAGGACTATCTACAACGAACACTTTGCATTTTCAAACTAAGATCATTTGCACACGTCACTTCTTGAACATGTGACTATGACTTACCCATGAAATACCCCAGATTGAGTCAAAAAGCAACCAGGGACCCAATGCACCTTGCAGCGGCAGTGGCAACATTGTATGCCTCCGATCCGTGTACCCCACAGATACCACGTAGGAGGCTGTCGCATCTTCCAATCCTGATCCACCCGTACCCTACGCGGGTCATGAGGTCGGGGCTTGAGGTACGTAAGATGCATGAGCTGACCTTGCATTTGTAAACCCCTTGACAAGTCCGAGAAGCTACAGCAAGTACAACACATACATTTTCCCTCGTAAAGTGAAGAGAAAAGCGTGTTGACAAACTCTAACAGCACGCAATATCTTGCTATATTTTGCGCGTATAAAAAGCAAACTAGCCTGCAGCAAGATCTACAAGTCTACATATTCTGACAGCTCCGTCGCCCACAAGCAGCAGTAAAAGGAACCCCATCCGGTCCCTTCTCACAGGCTACGAATAATTAGAAGCTACGCGCATGTACCTTTTTCTTGCTCGGCGCCCACCGCAACTTTGCCCTGTCCGCGAATAAACCACGCCACCCCTCCGTCCCACGGAACTTGCTCAAACAGGGTCCGGTGCAGTAGTCCTAGTCCGCTTCTACCGCAACTAGCGCCGACTGGTGCGGCTATCGGCGCGTCAGACGCCTTCTCTTGGGCACCGTAGCATACGACCTCAACCCGCTGGAAACCAGTGTGTGTGGAGTTTGTATTGGGCGCGCGCCGCGCAGGGTATAGTCGGTTCGGGCAGTCGCCCAGACATGGGTTGGTGGTGGGTGGCATAGATAAAAAGCCCCGCGTCTGCCCCTCCATGACCACTTCTCTCCCTTCTCTTCTAGATTATAGCAACGATCACGAACTGAAGCCACTCTCTCTACTCTCTTTTGAGAAACCAGCACATACACAACAGTACACGAAGTTTTTATTTCGAAACGATAGCAAGATGCCTTCTGGATGCGGGAACTCGAGCTGTGATTGCGGCGGCACGTGCGAGTGCGCGCAGGGAAGCTGCACGTGCGGAAAATGTAACGTCCTCGCCTACCTGCCGGCTTTTTGTGCCGGCGAAGTCAAAGACCACGTACTAACTTCTTGGATTAGAAACGTGCATGCTCATGCTGAAGACGAACCGTCGTTACGATGCCTGCGAGAAACGCTTTCGATTCACCGCTTTCCTCTTTTTACACAATGAACGCAACGACCCGACACCATCTCCGCGACTCTTTTCCGATCGAAACGTTCATTTCATCGTACACGGTACTGCATGGCGAAGGAGAAAGGGCGGATGAGAAAGTCAAATTGAAAGGGGAATAGCGAATTCGGAGATGAATATATAACTGCAATGGAAATATGAAATACACAGCGAGAAAGTCTACACATGTACATTGCCAAATCGTGAAATTTACATCGCTATGAAAAGTGGACAGCTTACTACAGATGACGTTGGTGTCTACAGCACACCTCTCTTCCCCATATTATCTAGATCGATAATCTCTTCTTCAATCTCCATCTCAGGTACATGTTTCGCTTTACCATTCTTGCTTGCGCCCTTGGCACTACTGACGCTGCCCCTCTTGCCGTCCTTGATACTGCCTTCGTCGTCGTCATCGTCGCCGAATAAGAAGCCCTTACCTTTCATGCGGCGCTTTTCGTCGGACGAGAAGGTCGAGTGTGCGGTACCAGATGCGAAGTTTGACGATGCCGAATCTTCACCGAGCATCCAGGAGAAGTTGGATGACGTGAGATGGGGTCTTGATCGGGGCGAGAGGTGTGCGGAAGGTTGTAGCCGTGTTTGCTTGGCTGCGGGTGGAGATGTTGGCCGTGTGCTTGGTGCGGATGACTGCATGCCCTCCGTGGGTGTGGCGGCATTGAGTTCGGTCGGTGGATTGATCGTTACGGGTGGTGCGCTCGAGGTACGTTCTGGCGGTGGGGGTGATTGCTCGGACGCTGCGAGCCTCTCTGCTACATTCGCGCTTGCGGCTTGCTCGGTCACTTCATCCACGGGTAGTGGGATGGAGGAGTCCTCGAGGTAGACCTGCACGAATTGCACCTTGGCAATAGCGAGACTGAGTGCTTCGAGTGCTTCCTTGCCCTTCTTGTCTTTCGGGTTTGTGCTTTGCTCTTCGTTGCGCTCTCTGTGATGCTCCCAGAGCTCACCCACGGCACTCTCAAGCATCTTTGCGAGGTTCTTGTTCCTCCTCTCCAAACCCTCGATCTTTCTTATGGCGTTACCAGATGCAACCCGGTCTAGGCCTGGCCGCGTGGTTCCACCCGTCGTGATGACCTGCGCAGGCTTTCTGAACTCTCTGGCGCCTGCTCTTGGTACCGACTGAACAGGGCTCGCGGCCGATTGATACGCTTCCACATTCTTCTTGACTTCTCCTACAGCCTCGCGAATGGCCTTACCTACGCCCCATTGCGAACCTCGCTCAAACACGTTCTTGGCCGCCCCCTGAAGCAGAGCTTCTATGCCTGCCCCTTGCTGACCTACGAAGCTTCTTGGAGAGCCGAGGCTACGTCTAGCTCTGCTGGAGGCAAATGATGGAGACGGGGATGGTTCTCGAATGATGGGTGAGGCTTCGAGCTCGATCGTCGGTGCCTGCTTTCCGTACCGCGAAATAATCTCCGCCCCACCCTGCGGCGTCAGATGGTCGCGAAGGTACAAAGCGTCCTTGATAAATGTATACGCTGGCACCTCCGGTTCGGGATATCGCAACAGCAAGGAGAAGGCTCCGTTGGTGTCCGCCGCAACGAGATCCCACCGAATTCGCAACAGCATGGCTATTGAAATCATGTCAACCAATTCGAGGCTCGAATCAATGGCGAAAAGCGCATCCCACATGTCAAATACAGCGTCTAGCGAGAATTCTCGCCCAAAGAGAAGACGTATCCAGCGTCTGTCGGTGTCAGCAATGTCAGCAATGTCAGTAAGAGGCGTAGTAGCACGTACAGAAGGAAGATCTGGGGGACGATCTCAAGTTTGACAAGGTGTGCTGCAAGCTCGGGGTCGGCCTTTGGTAAATGCTTTTCAAATATCCTGGAACTTCGCGCAAGCATGGGAGTCTCCTTGCTTACTGACCCGGTCTCTGCGGGCGCGTAGAATGACTGGGCTGTCTGCATGATCAACGAGAAAAGCGTGTATGAGTCGTGCTCAATGTAGCTTGAGTCTAGCATTTCGGCAAGCAGCTGATCTCCCGATGCTGCATTCCCGGATGCGTTGATAGCATCTCTCTCAATGACCCAGAGTAGAGGCGCTAGGATCTCATGCATTCCCTGTCGATATCCAATGCCTGGGTGCATCTTACACCACACAAACAGTATGTCCAGCATCATGTCCTGCGTGCCAGGCTGTCGAAAGTAGACATTGTCGGGCATGCATCGTTCGATGTCTTGGAAGATCTCAGCGCGAAGGCTTTCGTCGGCTCGAAGGGCTACCCAAGGGGACTTTCAAGGCTTAGTACTGGTCAACATCTGGTATGTTCAGAGGCGCAGCCAGCGGGGAATGGTATACCTCTTCATTTTCAGTCAGTGGATCGACGGACGATTCGAACTCGTCTGGATGCCGTATGGCGCGGAGATAGTGTGTGCGGAGGGACTCGTAGGATTTGCGCGAGTTTTCAAGGTGTGTCGGCCAGGATGAGCGGTCTAGAGTCTTGAAGACGAGGAAGATCTGTCCGATCAGCGCAGTCTCAGGATAGGAGATACAGCCAACGCACCTTCCAGCATACAGACCGGAGTCCTGCAGTAATTTGTGGCTCTTTGTGTGAGGAAACATGAATCTTCAGATCGGTCAAGGAGTGGAAGTCATCGAGTTGGCGCCAGTGCTTCCTGGAGATTGTGAGTGACGTGAGTAGCAATTGAGCGTGCGGGCAGCGTACTCGGCTTCGAATATTGACCGCATGACGGGAAGAGGAAGAGGGGCAATCCAAAGGACCTTGCGTCACCGAAAGCACCTTGATGGTAGCTCAAGCTATCACGGTGCTGCGCGCGACAACGCGACGTGGGGTAGCTCGCGGGCCTAAGATGCACCGAGGCAACTCACGTGGGACCTCGCCATGTCGACCACAACGACTTGGGACATGAGTTAGCCCATGGTACAGTACCCGTAACAATCAATTGAGGCCAGCAACACTCTTCCCCTTCAGCATAGAGCACGAAAAAAAAAATCTGACGTTGGTACGGCCCTTCTCGCATGGTTGACCTTCCGAATCATCTTGTTTAGTGCATGATACTTGGTAGCGCGACATGGTTCAAGCATCAGGAAAGCAAGGGCGATCTGAGCATCGTGTTTTCGATTCAGTTTCAATATTGGCGAACGTATTCATCTATCTCGGCGCTCAACGTCCCGAATAAAGCCACTTTCCTCCTCGATGCGATGGCTGGATTGATGTTTCATACTGCAGGATTGCGGAATTGATACATCAGCTCATCGAGCCACACGCGCCGTTGGGTACCGCAGACGCACAGTCTGAAGTGGGCCGCGACTGTGGCATTCAGCCGGAGCGATAAACAGTCGATGCCTCGGGAAATTGAAGCGGCAGCGGATCCGTGCGGTGGTGGCTTGGGAGTGGCTCTGCGCGTCTCTTGAAAATCTCACTTGGCGACCAAGAATGCAGGCTTGGTGTTTCTTCAGTCTCGTTGAGCTGGCACAGCATTCCGCTGGCCCTCCAACTGCATTCTGTTCATCAGACCCGGGGTGATGATGTCTTGTCGGAAGCGCTCCTGCTGCAGCAATTCTAGCGCACGGAGCGTCGGCCCAGGGTGACTGCACGCACAGCATCAGTAAGCCGGTGCGCGGATGACTTGCCCCGAGGCGGCGAACTCACTGGAGGAACTTGATGTACTTGGGCTCCTGGAAGTACTGCAGGTAGTCGAGATAGGCAACAAACTCAGGCTTGTCAAAGTACTTCTGCGTGGCTAGGTAATTGAGATAGACGGGATTGGCAAGGCATTGGACGAACTAGGAGCGTGTTAACATGGTGAAACAGATAGGGGCGATGACGTCGTGCAGCACTGTACGCACCTCGAGCTCAATCTCAAAGCGCGTGTAGCCCCCGAGGAGGGGCACATCAGCGTTCGGCTGGGGCGCCATGTTATTGTTGTTGCGCTGCTGCGATCAGGCTGAGCTGAGGCTGAGGCTCTGATCAATAAATTCAGGGTCTTCCCCGCAATTGGGAATAGTCGGCAGCTATTCCGGATGGAGGCGTGTCAAGGCGAGTCGGCAGGAAGGCGGATCGTGCGCTGCAGCGGTGCCAGCAGGGACCACGGCGCTGGTTTGATGAGCTTTGATGAGGGCAGTACTCTGCGGTATGCAAGTATCCAGTCGGCAGTAGAAGTAAGGTGACGGACTGGGCGAATGCAGCCGAACAAGCAGCGAGCCATGGAACAATGAGGGCCGGCCGCGATCGATACACAAAGCGCACATCGACAAGACACGACCTGTGAACGTCCCCTGCGTCGGCGTTCAGCTTGGGCCTGCCTAATTGACCTAAACCCCACAGCGCCGTGCATTCGACAGGCATCTTTATTTCTCGTGCCGACTGTTTCTTACGAAAAGCGGCCTGGCGGTCTCTAGCCCAGCACCTCTCGTGACCGCGCTCGAATCACAGCGGGCGACGCAGAAACACGAGGACCAGCTCTCCCAAAAACGTGAGCCGCGCCTGCGTCTCCTTGCCGGCGGCGGGCCACTACCACGACGATTACTTAGTTGACCTCCTGCCCATCCTCTGCCTCTCACTCTCCGCCGCCCTCAGCCTCGCTACTTTATTCTGCTGCTCGCTGCAATTTCTAGACGCTGCATACATACAGCACGACAAAGGGTGCACTAACAGCGTCGGCTCGACCCACCACTGCATCTGCACCCTCTCACCCGCTCCATCTCCACTGCGAAACGCTGCATCTGTATCGCCCAGTCTTAATTGCCCCCCTTTCCTATTCGTACTGCCCGCCGCGGGCGATTGCACAGGAACAGGATTAAAGAGGGTCCCTCGCGCGTCACCAGCGAGCAATTGCGCAGCACAGGCGTGCTACTCCCCTGGTTCCATCCGCCTGATTGGGCGCGGCAGCAGGGTTGCCAGCAGCAGCGGCATCATGTTCGCGGAACCGTCAATGCCAGGTAAGGCCCAACCGTCGCTTGTTTCACGGCGCTGGCGCTGTGACGAAACAGGAGCTGATAGCCACTTCTTATCAACAGAGAGGCGTCCCTCGCCAGGGCTCTCGCTCAACCTCTCCTCCAACAACCCATTCCGCAACCGCGCAGCCTCGCCCGCGCAGCCATCGCCCGCCTTCGCCTCCCCCACCAGCCAGCAACGATCCAGTTCCGGCAGCAGGCCAATGTCGCGCAATCCTTTCCTCTCGACCTTCGAGGCCGAGTTCAACAAGGAGGCCAAGCGGACTGACCTCATCGACATGTCCGCCGACCTCAAGGACTCGCCCAAGAAGACCACCTTTGGCACCGCTACCGAGGAGCTCTTTGTACGTCTATCCCCTGCACTTTGCGTGACGACCGCCTACAGCACGTCGCACAGCCCGCACGCAAACAAATAAAATCTGCGCTGCTGCCCACTATCTAGGCGGCATGGAGCAATTCACCCACTTCGCGAGCCAGTTTGCTGACTATCCTGCCCTGCTACAGAAGAACCTCACCATTGAAGATGACAACAAAGATAAGGAGCGAAGACGTGCGCCTCCGCCGCGACCCGCACCCAATCGCAGCGCGACCGACTCCCGTCACCGCCCTTCGCGCTCTGATGAGGAGGAGCGGGATCGGATGCGCGGCGCTCCCCGCGGGCCACCTCGACCGCGCGGCCCGCCAGGACCTCGCCCACCTCAGCGAAGCAGCCCCGAGCGCCGAGAGCAGCGACGCATGCGACGCAATTCCGAGTCGTCCATCATTGACAAGGGCTCGCTAGATCCAAACGAGGAACGCAAACGTAGGGAGCGACGCAGGGAGCGCGACGAACGCGCCAAGGACGGCAAGTCGACCCAGCGGCGAGTGCGCAAGCCCCAAGGGCTTGACCTGATCGACAAGCTGGATGTTACCGGTATCTACGGTCCGAGCATGATCCACCACGATGGGCCTTACGACGCCGTGCAGCCCCACCGCAATCGCAAGAAAGACCAGCGTGCGCCAATGGAAGCATTCCCAGTAGGGTCTGCCAACAATACGCTTGGCGGCTCCGGTCCTCTCAACTCCAAGATCGATCTCGACAGGATCCACGGTAGAGGTGCTGAGGGTTTCACTGACTTTGGAACCACTGAGTCCGAGTGGAAGAAGCCACGCCCCGAGGCAGAGTTTAGCGCCAAGGCCCGCTCAGACATTGTGCATGGAGAGCAGACGCATGGCCTCGGCACCTCTACCTTCCTTGAGGGTGCGCCTGCTTCACGCAAGGCTATTCAGCAGGAATCGGATGCACAGCGTGCAGCCGCTCTAGCAGAAGGTGGCTTGGGCCGTAAAAAGTCAATCGCGCAGCGCTTCCGGGGCATCTCGCAGCCGCGGCGATTCGGACCGGATGGAGCCCGCATTACTTCCCCAGAAGCTCGCTACGGTCCTACAAGTCCCAATGGTCCCAATGGTCCTTACAGTGCGGGAGCAATCTCGGAAACCAAAGCGACAGAGCGTAATCCGTTCTTCGACGAATACAACAAGGCGTACGACGCGAAGGGTGCTGCCATAAATCCCCCTGAAGGTAACACAGGGTCCTCACCCCCAGGTCGCAACGCCTTGCACCGAGCTGTCACATCCGATAGCATTGGCTCACCACCACCACCCGCCAATGGCGATTCAAAGCCAAGCGGAGGTTTCCTCAATCGTGTGAAGTCGCTCAAGGGAGGGCGAAGACGTCCTGCTTGAGAGCTGCGACTTCAACCAGGTCACCTTCAAAGCGGAGCGTTCATACGTCTGCGAGTCTCTCCAGCTCACCTCATCACGCGAAATTTGGTTCGATACCCTTTCGAAATATGACACCGATCGAGGGATTCATCTCACACATCTTGGCGCCCGGCGTAATCAGTCACGGGCATTGGCATGGAAGGTAGAAAGTCTGGATACTACTCCTTGTGCGCGTTGGGCAATGGTTTCCAAAAGGCATATTGGGATTTCTTTGCGTTGGAACTGTTTAATAGGAACACAAAGTGCTTTTTCCGCAGCACTTTTCTTGAGTGGTAGTAAGCGGCGTGATGGCATGTGCGGATAGCTGGAATCGAAAATTGGAATTTGATATACCACCATGAATTGTGATGTGAATATTGTGGCGCACTTCCGGCTCCAAAACAGACGAGCTTCACTGTAGCCTACGGCTCGACTCATGTACTTCTAAGTGTCATGATTCACAGACCCCCCTGAGATGCCGGACAGCGACCCCATGATCTGTCCCTGAATCCCAGTTGCAACTCATGAGTCGCACCTGCCGTCGACCCCACATCTCCACGATCTGCGCGTCTCTCACCTTCGCCCCTTCCCGATTCGTCTAGGTTTACACTCCACGTACCTTGCAGCACATCACCAACCACACAACCCAGTCCAGATCACAACGCAGCACACACCAACAACAAAGCATAATCCTCTGATCCGAAAGCTAATCGCAGCCACCCACGACAAAACCCCCCATCGGACCTTTTCGCGCGGGAGATTAACATCGCGGCGATCTATCGACGCCACATTATCGGCAGCGAGAAAGGAAGGGGCAAGTCTGCTCGGAGAAACTTCCGACCTGCATGCATACGCGCATGCATGCGCATGGACGCCACGAGTAAAGCTTGCATACACGGCACGCCGGCGAGTATTGGACTACAAGTGTAATTTCTGCTGAGAGCAAATGAGCGCGGCGGAAGCGGTGCTGGCGAGTGCGCTACTGGGTGAGGAGGAGTTGGATGGATTGATCGACCGGGTTTGCGAGATGGGTATGGGAAAGGGGAAGGTGGT
This sequence comes from Paraphoma sp. B47-9, assembly GCA_001748405.1. Classification (NCBI taxonomy): domain Eukaryota; kingdom Fungi; phylum Ascomycota; class Dothideomycetes; order Pleosporales; family Phaeosphaeriaceae; genus Paraphoma; species Paraphoma sp. B47-9. The sequence goes on from BCLK01000168.1 coordinate 46,094, forward strand.
GGGTTCTGGGGGGTTGAGGGTCAAGGAAGAGGAGGGGAGGATTGGGAAGGGGGTTAAGAGTGTGGATGATGCATTGGGTGGGGTAGTGAGAGGTGGACGAGTCATGGGGGTTTGGGGCGAGAGTGGTGGTGGGGGAATGGAAGTAAGTGTTTCTTCCTGATGGGAAGAAGAATGGGAGTGAGTGCTGATGAGTGTAGGTTTGTCGAGCGTTGCTTGTTGATGCGTTGTTGAAGCGTCCTGACGGAACGGCTGCTGTTGTGGATACGACAGGGAACTTTGACGTCTTGAAGCTTTACACGCTTATTGTGTCGAGGCTTCAAAGGGATACAGAAGTACTGAAGTCAGTACGAGTGGCTACTGGATGTGCAGAAGAAGAGAAGGTCGAGGAAGTTGCGGCCAAGATATTGGATCATGTCAAGATCATGCGGGTATTCGACTTTGTTGGTGTCAGAGAAGCCATTGGGGAGATCAGGGACGATCTCGAAGGCCGGAAAACTGCCAGAGGGAAGGAAGAGGAGGCGCAACAAGAGCCAACTGCAATGCCCCAACCGCCTGAACCAGGAGTAGAGCCAGAACCGCAGCCGGTACCCAAGAGAACCGTTGTTCAAGACAGCGAGGACGAAGACGAAGACGAAGAAGACGATGAAGAAATGCTCTTCAACACCTCGACACCACCACCGCCGGCGCCAGAGCCCTTACCTCCAGCACAAAACACAGCTCCAACACCCTCACCGCCTCCACAGCCGCAACCAGATCCTCCAGACTCCTCGACACCCAGCAAACCATCTTTCATCCTCATCGACAACCTCACACAAGTCCTCACCCCACTCCTCAAAAAAGACTCCATCCAAGCCCACGCCCTCGCCACAACCTTCCTCCACACGCTCAACCACCTAACAGCAACACACAACCTCCACACCATGCTCCTCAACCCCGCTACCCTACCGCGCCCGACCTCGCCGTCTCGCAAATCTACTCCCCACCCACAAGAACACCGCCGCCCAGACCCACCGCCTTCGCCGAGTATCTTCGCGAGCCAGAATCTGGTCCCGAGCCTGGTGGGCGTGCTGGGGAGGTATGTGGATATGGGGATTTTGGTGGGTAGGATGCCGAGGCGGAAAATGGATGCTAGGGTGTTTTATCGTGAGATGGAGAGTGGGCGGGTGGCTGGGACTGGGACTGGAGTTGAGGTGAAGAAGTTGCGGGGTGTGGAGATGGTGGGTGTGTTGGAGGTCATGTGGGATCGATGGGAGGGGAGGGTTGGGAAGTGGGGTGTTTTTGGGGAGGGAGAAAGGGGGATGAGAGACATTTGATTCGAAGGAGTTGCATTTTGATATGATGTGATATGATATGTTATGATACCCAAGTTTACGATTCTTAACCTTCGAGACTAAACTCGCTGTCCCCGGCATTCTTCACCCACCCTTGAAGCCCAGCATGTTTAACATCGTGCTTCATCTTCTTCCGCGCTTCAAATACCTCATCCACTTTGACGTCCTCATACGTCCTCTTCCCCAGCGTTCCTGCTAGCAACGGACCACCTACAATTCCAGCAACTTGTACAGCAGTCTTCCACATACTCCTCCGACAAATCGCACTCGCGCCTCTAGGATCAAATTGCTTTCGGCCTTGCAGTACGCCGCCGATCAGAGTTTCTTGCCATGAGGGCGTCCAGATAGCGCTGAGATTGCTTGCTATGGCTCTCTGAGTGGGGAGGACTGCGCGACGGGACCATTTGAATTCACGTGTAGTGGGCTGGATAGTGAAGGGCTTCCATGCGTAGCCACCTTTCCAGCTTGCGATAGTGTCGTCAGATAGGGATTTCAAGCGGCCTGTGCGTGCGAAAGCGCGTTCGCATGCTGCTGGGACGTATTGCGAGCTTGGAAGGATGAGAAAATGGATATACGCGTTCCGTGATGATATTAGAGTTGATGTGATGGAGGAGAGGAGCGAAGTTGCTTGTTTGAGGGCGAGTTTGTCTGTGCAGGACTTGCTTAGGGTAGGTGGTGCATCTGACCGTGAGGGTTTGCAGCGGACGGCACCGAGGTGGGAGAAGTTGGAGCGGCCTCGAAGGGCTGATGGTTGATATGATGATAGATCTTCGTCGGTGTTTTCGATCGCATCAGACGAAAGGGTTGCTACTGTGGGTGGGACACTGGTCCAGGGTGTGGCATCGTCCTGGGCGTCCATTACGAGCTCCATGCTTGCGTCACCGCACGGTGCTTCGGAGCAGTACATGTGAATCTGGACATCTTCTTGGATGGTGAACGGCTGCTGTTCGTGTTCCGCCAGCTCTTCAGCTCGGCGCGTTCGTACCCATTCTGAAGGTGGGTATGGAGGTTTGGAGAGAAGCAAGCACTCATTCACAAGAAAACGGTTGAATGTTCGTATCGCCAGCACTTCAGCGTGCCAGTCATGAAGAACATTGCCATGAGCCAATGGAAGTTTGTTTGACGGGAGACATTTCATACCCGTTCTAGATACTCGTCAGCTCGACACAACCATTCGGGTGTACTATTCCGGTAGATTGCCGATTTAAACGGTAGCACATTGGTGTGACGAGTACGATTACGAATGCGAGGCATGCTGAGGAACAAGCTTACCCCAAGGAGACACACGAAAGCTTACCATCTATGCTAGATCATGAGCTCAGGCCACTAGAATTTCGTCGAAACGCAATTGGAGCGATTACCCTTCGATAAGACAATGCCGGCAAGAGGCACCCACTCCCTCAAGGAATCATTGCGGGCCCGGGGTTTGCGCTTCTCCGGAAGCCGGTCGAACGCCCGGAGGACACAATCAGCAATGGCATCCGCATCTGTGTTCATGGTGTTGTGTTACAGAAGTGATTCATGGTGGTGCGGGAGGAGGACGCTCGGAGGTAGCGGAGCGAATGAAAACGGTTTCCTGCCGCGTACCTTCACCCATTCCGGCGATTGCTGTTACCACTCTATCGCCGCTTCCCTGTTCCTCCCTGTCACTTCCTCAGCACGAGTAAGACGGGCACGCAGTCAAAATTCCCCCCGGCGCATTTCTTCTCCTCTTCTCCACCATGCAAGCGTTCGGTGAGCCATGTCTTCGCTGCGGCGGTCCGTCGCCTTCGCGGCACAGCTCACTGTGGTACCAGTTCCCAAAAATCGTCGTGTATGGAAACACCGCATATTGTGCTGAAGAGCGAGGCTGACAAATGCACAGCCAAAGTTTGACCTACACCTGAGGGTGCGACATCACAAACCCAATGCGCGCGCAGCCGACGGACTGACACAGTCTAGATAATCGACCTCAATAACGTACCACTCGTCAATGGCGCATCCTTCATAAAATGGCACCTATCGCACTCGACCGCTGCAGAGCATCGCGGTCGCACCGACAGCTGTCCCATCCGCGACCACAAAGTCCTTTACAACTATGACATCTCGCTGCCCGTGCGGCTCACTGTCGACAAGAATGGCATGTTGCAAGAGAGCATGCTGGAGCTCGAGGTCATCCAAGAGTACGCAGGCGCAGGCAGAGGGGAGCGGATAACACTCGGCAACGTCAAGCTGAATCTGGCCGAGTATGTCGAGCAGAGCGACATGGCGCCCGCCGATGGCGACGACCCTGGAGTCACGCGGAGATACCTCATGCAGAACAGCAAGATAAACAGCACTCTGAAGCTGGGCATCTACATGAAGCAGATAGAAGGCGACAAGAACTTCATCGCGCCTGCATTGAAGACGGCGCAGGTGTTCAGCGGCATTGCGGGCATCATGGCTGGGGAGCAGACCGAGCTAGAAGACAACGGCAGTGCGTACAATTACCAGCACAATTGAGCCATGCTAATCCCTATAGCTGCGCCTTCGCTCACCAGTAAGTCGCGCGAAGCTGGCGAACTCCAGGACATGTATCGCCGCACCCTGGCTGCATACTGGTCAGCCCAGCCCGGCGAGCTCAAGGCAGACGAATGCATCGAAGACATATTCGCGGGCGGAGACGGCTGGGGCGATCGCGAGAAGCCATACACACACCAGCGCGGGCCACTACGATATGGCGCCGGAGATAGCAGTGGCTCGCCCAGTGAGAGTGAAGTGAGGCATATGCGCACAGGAAGTAGCGCGCTGCGCAAGTCGCATGAGACGCTGAGACCGTCTGACATGAGACCGAAATCGCCCAGCGTGCGGGGGAGGGGCAGCTTGGAGCAACAGGCGCATCAGATGAAGGCCGAAGCAGAGAGGAAAAGACAGAGGCCGCATCACGAGGTGGACGAGTTTGACTTGCGGGAAGATTTGTGCAGTTGGCGACGGCCTATATAATGCTTTAGACTTGATTCATAGCCAATTATTGATCAATGGCTTGCAAGCACTGTGCTCTTCTCGTGGTAACCCCATCAATTGCAAAGCATCGCGCATTGCCAGCAAATATGACGCAGCATCACGTGGTTTCGCGTCGTTGGCAGAAACGGGTAGGGCTGAAGGCGGTCTGCAGAAAGTTCGATGCACGCTTCATCGTCTGTTCGACGCAAGACACAACAACGCCCATAAACCCAAATTTTAAGCAATTTATTATCTATGCTCGCTCCCCGAGCTTCCACAGCATTTGTATGCTTTCGATGTGAGCTTCAGCTTGCGCGGCGGCGGGTTCCCTCGCTCGCCAGATCTTCCCACGCAACTTTCTCCGCATCTGCACGCTGCCGTGATGGCTCGCAGGAATTGGACGCCACGGCACATGAGCCAGAGAAAGGTCTCAGGATACTGCGCGAAAGAGAGCCGCATAATAGAACAAGGAGAAGAAAGGGCAAGCTCATCCGCGAAACTTCAGCACGGCTGGGCGACCTCAAGCAACTGGGCGGTGATGCTGAGATCTTGCTGATAAGGGAAGTCGCGGAGGATGTCCCGAAAAACCCAGAAGATCAAGAAGAAGAGATTGAGACTATTGAGAAGCCTGAGGTACCCGACATCCTCGATACAATCACGCAGCAGAACAGGACCCTCACGCCTGAAGAAGTCCGTGACCGTCTTGAAGGACTGCGACCAGCGAACCATGGCGACCCCAACGAGCCACACTATGTCACGCAGAAAACTTTTGTCAAAATCCTCCGAGACTTGATGCGCGGCTTCACGCAACCGCAACTATCGCAATTCTATTCCGCCGCAAAGAATCTCCAGGAGAAGGAGATACACCGGGAAGTTTTGGCTAGTTTGAAGAAGGAGAAAGGCGAAGCACGCCCATCGATTCGAACAAACTGGCAGCCAGGGTTGACGCCGAGCAGCAGACGTCTGCCAGGAGCCGAAATTCCGATAAAGTCGAAGCGAACTCCTGTCAGCAAGCAGCTACTGGTTGATCGGATAATGAGGGACGTCTGGGAGCTTGTCCCACTGGAAGAGGTCGAGGCTGCTGGCGAGCTAGAGCTCTCTCTGAAGCCATGGCAGTCGGCACTGCTTAATGCGGGAGGTCAGTAATGCCCTTCTTCTGCGCATGGCGTTTTTATCCTGACAAATTGTAGATCATGAGACACCCCTCGACAAGATAAGCAACGCTCGTAACGTCAAGATAGAACTTCACCAGGAACACAGCGTCATCCGCATCACTGCCGACAAGAACACAGCAGAATACGCCGCGGATGACATTGACAAAGTTCTTAATAGTGCCATTATTCGCAAGCTGCAACTCAAGCCTTGGATTAAATCGCTCGAACCGGACAAAATCCCACATAACCAAAAGCTAGCGACCCTATTCACGAAAGAGGACTTTAACATGATCACATCGCTCACTCATGCCAGCATACAAAGAATGGACAATACTAATACTGTGAGTCTATTGTGGTCTTATCAACAAGCTTTGCGCTGATATTCCTAGCTTGTGATTCGAGGAACAGACCAGAGAGCAGTGGCAGAAGCTGAAAGACTACTCCTGCGGCTACTACCTCTCAAGGACCCGATACATTACACAATTGATGCACATGAATTGCACTCTGAACAAAGCTCATGTCATCAATTGTCGGTAACATACGACGAGCAGGCCCTCGACTATAAGTTCCGCAATGCAAGGTTAGGACGATGGGTGTCGTCAGCCTCGCGTCTTGGTCCTATCCGCGTGACTGAGCAAGAACGCCCCGATCAGACCGGCACTGCAAATCCAAAGTCGACTGCCAACAGGAGGAGTGTCACTCGGGTCGTAAGGTCACTATGCCAACCTGCGCACAAACACACTTCCCCTGCAGCCGAAGCTAGCGAGCACAAGGGAGTTGGAGACTGGTCACTGGAACCGGAGTACAAGCTGTTCGCCAAGTTTGGTCACGCAATGTTCCCATTTCAAGATGAAGTTGTCCAGAACGAGGCGAAGAGCAATAAAGTTGCTACACCCCAACCAGTTTGGTCACGAAGCATACCAGGATTAGCGTCTCTGATGATGTCTTCTTTTCTTCAAGGCGCCACACCAGCTGAACCGAAGCCATGCATCAAAGCCTTTACACGTACACAAGCCCCCTCACTTCTCTATGACTTCACTCCAGCGCCAGAACAGCATGGTTTTGAGGCGGATCAACTCTTCCCGGCTCTTCAGATTCAGATGCGCACAAGCCCCACAGGTGGCGATGCAGTTCTTCACAGGGTCAGCCTTCATGTTCAAGAGCACGTGCACGACGTGTTGCTCCCCAGCCAAGCGTCAGACATACAATTCTCCAGTCACGGTAGCTTGCGCCTCCAAAAAAGCCACCACGATAAGAATGTGCATCAATGGGTCAAAGCTGTCTGCGAGAACATTGCGAGCGGTGAACGGCTTACTGCGCCATCCCTGACAATTGATATTCCGAAATGGATCATTCCTGGGTCTCCAGCCAACGCAACCGGTCTGTGCTCAGTAAAGTACCTCTTTTCGGGAATTCACTTCCGACAAACTGTCATCGGGAGCTTCATGGACACGCCAGTCTCATACAACACAACTCAATCCGGCAAGATGGGCCCTCGCGGCGGTGCGCTGACCATGGCTTATGATAGCATTGGCCAAAGCAGAGAAACGCTCTTGCAAGACGAAGATAGTCTCAAGGCGTTCGTCAAAAAGTGCTTCGTTATGACCGACCACATCTCCGAGGCCGCTATGCAGACGCAGCCGACCTTCAAGATGATGCGGCCCAAGAGCGAGGGGAGTGGGCGAAAATTGAGGAGATCCGTCCAACAAACCATGGAGCCTTTTGACGAAGCTTCTGGGGTTGCAGAGTCTTCTGAAAACGTGGACGCTACACCGCCCGGCAGTGATGCGGAGACAACCAAAATCTCAGAGCCTTCGTCCATCCACCAAGCTGCCGCGACAGATCTTGCTGATGTGCCACCCGAAAGTGTACCATCAACTAGTGACCCTGATTCGACATCATCGCAACTGCCGGCTTCAAGTGAGCAAGGAAGTTCGGAAGCTGCAAACATCGATGAAGCTCATGTTATTAAGTCGACAGCTTGAGTGTCATCCAAGCGTCGCCTTACAGGATACCTAGCTTACTTGTACCACTATATTGTAGTCGTATGGATCTATACTCCAAGTGATGGAGGACTCGTCTCAGCTTTGTGTCCACTTTGTTTTAACGCAGATTCAACAGTTTCCTCGCACGCTAAGAACGCTCTCTTAGTCTCGCTCTATACTCTGCACCTCGTAGTCTATCCCTGCCAATAGTTCCCACTAGTGCCAAGTCCTTTAGTGCTTATACCACGTGGTTCTAGTGTCATACTGTAATACTAACATGTGACCCGTCTCGTCAGTACGACGCAAAACAGTGACTCTGGTCTACTAGCGCAGTCGAGAACAGTTTAGCAAGATATATCCGGCCTCTCAGTTTTGCTATTCGGCCGCTCAGTTTCGCTATTCGGCCGGGTGCTATCGCTTAGCAGTTCCTAGAGGTCTTCGCACGTGTTTAGAAGCGTAGCTTAGCACTAACAGATACTTGAAGACCTCTAGGCAAATGTAATACTTTATTATTAGTACGACGTAAATATATTTAGCATATATTATTAGACGTGCGTAGTAACTCTCCTAAGCTCTACTATGATTGATTGATTGATTGATAGAAATTAACGTCCCATAACTAAGCTCTACTATGTAGGGTGCACGGCTGAATAGCAAAAGCACACAGCTGAATATATTTAGCCAACAATTTTGCGTACAAAAGAGTAAATACATACTAGTAAAGAACAAAGGTTACGTTCACGCCGATTGTTCCTCTGTCGTGCTTGAGAGGTAAGTACACATGTGCCTGGACTTCACGTGATTGGTCCATCGCACCTGCACTCTGTCACCAGGCTGAAACATTAATGGGGAGTCAGACTCCTCGCCCCTCGTCCTCCGTTCCGTTTGAACTCCACTATCACCAACATTTAGATCTCGAGAGATCTGTTCAGCATATCTGCACCGTGCTACACCAATAAATCCATCACTTGAAAGGCCTGACAAAGTCAGCACGTCAGAAGCTTCCCCGCAAGCGCCCATTGCGACAGGCTGCCTTTGCCGAGATCTTGGTGGTACCGGAACGCGCAACCCAAGATTATGCGCCTTCAAGGCCTGGATATAATTCAAGGTCTGCGGCCTTCTTCTCGATTTACTGTAGCGACTGTCGCGTAAAGCTGAGCTCAGTCGCCGCTCTCCCACCAAGCCGCGTCCACTTCCGTCACTAGGTAGGAGATACGTTCGGGATCTCCTACCCGCTACTCTGATTCGGCCAAGTACTTCAGCTTTCGAATTCCATCACCATGGACCTGAACGCCGACACAGAAAACATAATCTCTCCTCACAGGCTGTGTGGCATCTGCCAGGCGATTATAGACAGCTACACTCAAGACGAATACTGGAGACTCGAGGAAGATGCCGATGAGACGACTGTCTCTTCGAAGAGCTTTGGTAAAGTGAACGGCAAAACCCGTCGTAAATACATCGGTCCACCTTTTGACGGACCACAACTGAGCTATCATGCCCGTCCTGCCGAAGTCTGCCAATCCGCTGATAGTGGATGCCATCTTTGCTCACTCATGCTGGGATTCTTTGACGATTCAAACAAGTGCGTCTCAGATATGGAGGAAAATGTAGTCCTGACGTCTAGTGCTTGCCGGAATACGCGTTATACTGGATGTCAGACGATTCAAATAACCTTCGAGCCAGAGATGAAAGAGACTCACCATGAAGAAGGGTTCATGCTACCTCACATGCTTCTGCTACATCGCCATCAGCATGGTAAAAGAGGGTGCGGGTTACGGGACAACAAACGGCCTGACCCCTTTATCGAACCTCGATCAAAGTGGTGTATGAGTACGGAGTCATCACTTATGTTTGGGTCGCTGAGAACTTGGTTACGTCATTGTGTCGATCAGCATGAAACATGCCGCAGGAGTCTGAGCAAAAAGATGCCAAAAAGATTGTTAGACCTGCAGGCTTTCTCCGATTCTACCGGTATTCGCTTGATCCACTCAGCGTATACAAGGGCGAATGATTACGCCACATTGAGCTATCGTTGGGGTGGCACCAACTCATTCGTGTTGAACACCAAAAATCACGCACGATTTGAAACGCGAATATCTGTGAGAGACCTCCCGCGGACCATTAGAGAAGCTATTGAGGTCTGCAGGGAACTCAGCGTAAGGTACTTGTGGATAGACGCTCTGTGCATTGTGCAAGACAGCAATGAAGATCTTGCCAGAGAGATCGCCAACATGGGCTCCGTCTACGCTGGGTCACTGTTTACAGTAGCTGCAACAGATTCGATCGACTCGGAGTCTGGTTGTTTCAGAGCTCGCCACCCTTTGAACAAAGCCATGTGTGTCCTTCCAGGGTCTGATGGTATTCAATGGATCATCCATTCACTACGCGACCAATGTAAGTGGCACGCTCGAGAAATAATGAACGCACTGTTGAGTAAGAGGGGATGGGTATTTCAGGAACAAATCTTGTCTCCGCGAACCATTCACTTCACTGCGAATGACATTGTCTGGGAATGTCGGGAGAAGCTCTTCTGCCATATGTGTGTCGATGGATGGCTAGATGGGATTATGAGCTCTGATATCCCAATGCACGAGGGGAAGAGGGTCGTCATAGATTGGGATGAAGGTCTGGAGAAGATTCAACAGCTATCCCGCCTTCGGATTGCGTGGTCCAAAATTGTTCAACGTTACACGACAACGGAGCTCACCGATCCTGATGACAAGCTGAGCGCATTAGCAGGCATTGCCGAGCTGATATCGGACAAGTTGGGTTATAAGGCCTCCTGGGGCCTTTGGCTGGACTTCTTCGTCGACGAACTTCAGTGGTATTGGCTCTATTCAGATACGCACTTTGCTGAGAATTGCGGATGTACGCCAAGTTGGTCTTGGGTATCTTCGTGGACATCGCCTCACACGAGACCTTTTATGCGAACCAGGAAAACTAACTTGTCACACGAAGGAATCGGTCAGGATCTTTTCGTTGCAGAAGTTACTAGATTCCCAGCCATCACTGCCTTCCAACGGATATCTACTCTTACCGCGAAAATACCGCAGTTTCATTCGTTTTCTATTTGCGGCCAACTTCAGATTTGTAGGTCGGTCCCAGTCCGCAGTTATGGACATGCTTGCTGGACGCTCGTACCAGAACCTCTCTCAGCTCCGCAAGAGGTACTTTCTGCGTGGGACGCTTATCTGGAAAACAACGAAAGCGATCTCGAAGAGATACAACGAGCAAGCTTCTATCATTGTTCTCTGTTCAGATATTATCCAGACGCCATGGACCAAAACCCTGCAAACTTGGTATGCATCTTACTCAAGCGCACATTTTCTTCCGATGACTGTTCAGTCCTCGACAGTGGCCTGGTGCTGGAACAAGTGGACACAGAAGGTAAAGTATACAGAAGAGTCGGCTACTTCGAGGAATATATATCCGAGAAAATTTTATGCGATTCTAAATATTCGTCCTCCACGTCAAGCGAGAGTGCTGATACGGGCATTCAAGAGGATGGCGATTTGGCTTGTCGCGACTTGGAAGACAACGCGTGGGAGACACCATCAGACATTCGCGCATGTTCGAACAGTCAAGTAGAGTCAGAGATGGGACATGGAAATGTGGAAGATACCGCAGCTCGATCATCATCACTGCGACAAGCAGCCTCGGATCTTATTTTAGAAGCTGACATGGAGCTTAGTGCTTCTAACAATGTCGTGTCTGAGACCACAGGCAGTTATGTGTCAGAGGAACAAACTTCGGAAGGCACAGGAGCAGCATTCGACATCTCATTTCTATGTTCACATCTCTCATTCTTTGCCAAAGATACCATGGAAATGGAGATTGAGATTATCTAGTTCCACAGGCTAGCATCGAGCACTCTCTGTCTTCTTTGAGCTTAGTATGCCGGTCCTTGTTCTACAGCAATCGCTCTTCATCGCTAAGTTGGGATATTAGAGTTTCTTAGTGCGCTATGGCAGGTACTACGGTTGTTTCGTAGATATATTGTCGCGAGGGCGACGAGGAGATTGATGCGTGGGTGTGGTGGAAGCGGAATGGCGAGGGCGAGGGTGAGGGATATGTATATGAGGAGTTAGACATTGGACTAAGCAGGATTGCAGAGACGATACGACGAGTACTTCACCGAGAACATAATTCATATCAAGCAAAGCCCAATCACTCAAGAGGTTTGTGTGAAGGGGGATAGGCATGGCGGCGGCGGATGTGCGCGCGTGATAACGCGAACCAAATTCGCGACCTGCGAGTCCTATGTGATGACGGCGGGTGTACCTAGAGGGGAGTGACAGCAAGAGCGGATGGCCTGTGACAAGACAGAGGAGTTCAATGTCATCATACGTTTGTGAATGTCATAATCACTCTGTGTACAGATATATACCTGAACACCACTTATTGCCACTTCCACGAATAGAACCTCGACGTGGCGATGTTTAGCAAGTCAGGGACACGTAGTCTGGGAGATGCGCAGGCGCATGTCCATGGGTCTTCACTACCCAAGCAAGTTTACACGCAGGCTCACGGACAACAATGGGCACCCATGTCGGCACACTATGACGGAAGCTTATATCCCGGCGCTCCGCTGCCCCATGTTCGACAACAGCATCCATACCAACAAGCTCCTCCGCTACCATACCCGCAATTCCAGCCAGTTCAAGTCACCACCTTTGAGCAAGAACCACATTATACGCCACCTATCGGTACTCATGTCTACGTCAAGCCGCCCATAGCTCCCTATTCAGCAAGTTCAGATGTCGAAAATTCCGAAAGCGAAGGAGATGACGAACCAAGTAGCTCGACCCACGTAAATCCCAAAGCGCACGCCACGCGCCAGAAGGCCCTAGCGAAGCGGCAAAAACAGCTTGATAAAGAGCACCAGAAACGCGTAAAAGCTGAGGAAAAGAAGCGCAAGCAGGTGGAGAGGGATATCAAAAGACAGCAGAAAGAAGCCAAGAAACAGCAAAAAGAACGAAACCAAGTGGTCAAGAGGGAGGAGAAGAGAATTAAGAAGCAGAAGAAGGAGGCGGAGAAGGTGATAAAGCAAAGAGCTAAGGCGGAAAAGAAGAAAATTAAGGACGAGAAGAAGCGAGTTAAGGCTATCAAGAAGGAGCAGAAAAGAAGAGTAAAGGCGGAGAAGAAGAGGAGGAAGGATGATAAGAGGACAGTAAAGGCGGCGAAAAAGTCAAGGAAGGCGGCGAAGACGAGGTCGAAGAGATCGAAGCGGAGTGGGGGGAGGAGGAGGGGTGGAGGCGGAGGGAGACGGAGAAGGTAGAACATTGTGTAGTACTGCACAGGAACCTATACTATAAGGATCTGCTATATTTCACCCTGCATACCAAATATAGCAAGTGTAAAACAACGGAGTTCATCAGAAAGATAAGGCACAAGACCTACTGATTGTATACACCGCGCGTGGCCATCGGACCATGCATATGCTGAGTACCAGACATTGAGAACAATCTTGCACAAAGACATTCACACAAAACTCTTGAATGTGCGTACCAATTCACGCTGCTGAATTGTGACTTCGAGTCAAAGACGTTGTGTGACTGTTATAGCGATGACTAGGAAGTGAATGTATTGTCACGAACGTGGGCCTTGATAAGTTTCTCCAGTGAATGATTGGCTTTGAAGTTATGCGTATATAACTTTTCGAGTCATGGGAATAAACATGTACAGTGCTTCAGCATGCGTACACATTGAAATTTGACTCTATCTTTCCCATCAATATTCTTTCATCGCATACCAACTATAGCCCTGGTGGCACACATCTTATCTCATCGCCCACTCGCAGATCGACACAGTTGAAAGACCCTTGAGGTTCAAATACAGTCACAGCAGGACCATATCAACCACTCCATTTACACAATCATCGCCAGTTCTCTTCGCTATCACCATGCCACTCGCAGGCCGAATGACAGGCCTAGGCAAGAACTACGCCGACCAAGGCCTTACCGGATCCATCACAGCCCAATATGGTGCTGAAGCGCGTGCAAGAGGAATTTCGGGGACGAACAACTACACTAGTGGCGCAGTACCCGGCGACGCAAACCATAATTCCAGGCTGCATGGTCGAGATTACCCAGCACAGTCGTCCGGCAAGACTCAGCAGAACTACAGGAAGATGCAACGGAAGACAAAGTCGACTCGAGATATGACGCCGCAGGAGCTCGAGAAGAGGCGCGGGAAATTACTGGAGGATGAGCGTGGTGGTGGATGTGGTTGTGTGGTTATGTAGGAGGTTTCTTTTTTATGTGGGTTGAAGGTGATTGTGAGGTTTGCTGGGACTTTTTAGAGTGTGGTGGGAATTTAACAAGATGAGAGGAGGAGAGATGGCATTGAGATTAGTGTAGAGCGTTATGTCAGATTTTGGGAGCGTTAGACGTTAAACGCGAATACAGTTCAGGAGAAATACAATGAGTTACGAATGGTGCATTCTAAAAGTCGCGGAAGCTGCCTCAATGGACTAAGTGATTGCTTAGAAATCTTGTACTACGTTGCAGACCGCACCTCGACACTTTCGTAAGATCTGGTCAATGTCTTGATGCTGCCGCATGTACTTGGTGGAACAAAATAATAATCACATGATGCTATGTTCTATCAAAGCATTCGGCTTCCCATGTTCCCGCAAACGTTTGTGATGCAAGCTGTGATTGAGGAATCGCATTGCAGAAAAACTTCACTTTCATGATAATTGACAGTAACGAACGTGCCCAATACTTTCTTATAAAAGTGCGACACAGCCTCGTTCTTGCTAAGTACATCCAAAAGTCAAACTAATCACGCAATAAAGACCTCATCCCACAATGTCATTCACAAATTCCTCTCTCGCTGGCGAGATCAACGTGCAGTCTACCGATACAGTGCGCGTGAACGGACAAGAAGGTGCTCCGCCGCTGTCTCAGAACGACAGCAAATCTGGTGAAGAGTATGCTGATGCCGATGGAGAGTATGAAGAGGGCGATGAAGTCAGCAGTGATGATGAAAGCGTGGACAGCGAATCATATGAGGAAGAAGAGGATGATGATGATGACAGTGAGCAGGACTCGGAAAATGAGGAAGTTGATGGAAGTGACGAAGAGAACGTCGAATTCGAAGCTGAGAGTGGCTCGGAGCAAGAGGAAAGGGATGACGGAGAAGACGGCGAAGAACGATTGGTGACTAAGAGCGACGTTCACCTCCAGCTCGAGATCTCTGACGGGAGTGGGCTCAGGGTGCAGTCAGTGGAGCCGTCCAAAATGGAGCGCTCTCTTGACAGCGACGTCGAGATTACGAAAAATTCGAGTCATAGGAGATTCCAGGTGCACGGTATCAACCAACATGCCAAGGGCATGCTCCATGGCGCAAGCCACGCGCTAAGTGCTGTGGTAGCTCATTCCGGGCACGGCAACCAAAGATGCGATCTTAGTAAAGTCGCATTGCAATGTAATACCTCCAACCACACAGCACACGGTGATATCAACTACTCCAATCACGCAATCGAACATCATGAAAGCGAGTATACCTACCCTGGATATACCAGTCATGCTGAGTCCACCACCCACGTCGAATCCATCACTTCCCAATCAGACCACATTAAGAAATCAGGGGTGATGCGTCGCTTCACAGAAAAAGCGAAGGCAAAATTGAAAGACGAAGAAAAGCGAAACAAGGCCATACACATGATTCAGACCGGCGCTCAATCCACGAGATTTGGACGCGTGATTGATGAAGTAGCGACGAGCGGGACGGAGATTATGGATGCGAGAAAGAAAGGAAAGATCGCAGTAGGCAAGAAGGTGGCACAAGTTGCTGTGAAGGTGGCGGTCAAAGCGTATATGTGAGGACTGGGGATAATAGGTGAAGAGGGTGGTAAAGATAAGATGGCTGTGTTGGTTGCAAGAAGGCTATGGTGGTGATGTGTGTATGTAGCGGAATTCCGTTCTTTTGGTAAATCTACTCACTGCACGTTGAAACTTCCGATGGATTATTTCGTCCGCTTCACCTGCACACCTATGCATTGACCCAGGCACAGCACAAACGCTCTCATGTGCCGCTAGAGCTATATTCGTAATACCCATGTAACAGCTAGGAGGCTTTCGGTGCACTCAAGCTTTCTTAGCCTTCTTTCCACGTGGAGGCGTTCAAGAGTTGCCGAGCGGATATGTCAAGTGGAGATTTCCATAATGGTCAAGATAATGATTACTTCTCACGCTGAAAGTTGTGCCAAACTTTGTATCCCAATGTTCTAATCACATGCACATCATTAGCGAAATGTGATAGTGGCGTTCCACCTGGCATGAGCTGAACTTTTCAAAGTCTCAGCTTGAATAACGCCAAGCATAGATACGCGCTGGCTGAAAACCACGAAACAGGGCCATCGCCCCTGGGATACATCATTACGACAAAGATGCTTCGGCGCCCAGCTTTCTGCTGGGTAGGGATAGCATTCGTTCTTCTATGTCATTCAGTCAAGTTCACACCCTCTCCGACAACTCTAAACCTATCATCAGCTCCTACGAATGTTCAAGACTTGCTCAATGGAGATAATGAGCATTATGCGCCGCCCAAATGCGCTCTCAAAATGTCAGATGTGTGCCCGGCGCTATTTCGATCAGCACAAAGCTGCTGGCTCTCTCGCCCGAAGCAAGAATGTTTTTGTCCGCTCCTGGCCAACACACCATGTCCTGGACTCTGCACAGTCAAGAAAGAGCCAATCGAATATCTGAACTGGGCGAGAGACTACTGCGGAGATGTAGCTGAGATCTTTTCCAACAAATGGGTAGACTATGAAGCAATCCAGTCCATGGCATTCGATACTCTTTTCCCCTGGCCATGGCACGTGCGAAGGGAAACCGGCCCCCAGGATCGAACACACGATAGTCGTAATCGCAAATGCCCATCACGATTTGAGAAGCTCGGCATTTTCGCTCTGCTGAATCTAGTCACGCTGGTCGGAACTGTCCTGCTTTGTCGAAGGACCGTTATCGAAAAGCTCACGCGAGGCTACCTCGGTAAACCTGGGAGCAAACTGTGGATCATCTCTAGACTCGCCTCAGCTGGGCTGTCCATCGGTGCCAACTTTATAAATGCCGTTCTCGTCCAGAAGGCCCCTGGGTATCACGATGTTCCCATCGTTCAACTCGCGCTTCTCTGGTGCTCTCGTCCAAGAATTGCGTGGGTTGCCGGTGCGCTCATCCTATTCGAGTGCGAGCAGTCCATGTACTTCGCCGTAGGAGCGTCGTCGGTCTTATCAGAACTGATCCTGCAAGCAGTCGGATCCTACTATCTCTTTCGTACGGTCAACTTCGCTTCTGACCAAGGATATTATTATCAAGGACTCCTTTACGCAGTGCAACCTGGAGGCCGTGACGCTGTCATAATGTATGTGGGCGCATTGCTATGGCAAGCTTCCATCGTTTCCATAATTGTCATGATTTGTGTGACACTCGTGGTGACAAGGCGCTGGTCAGATTCCTCATATCTAGTGCGTAGCCAGGCGCATGGATTCAACCACCATTCGTTGGCTGCTACAATTGATCAGGCTCATCAAAGTCGATCGATCTGGTCCAAGAAGTTGGGTGTCTGGTTGCGGAATATCGGAATAAACAACCGCCTAACTCCTAGAACGAGGGGTCCTGACCCAAACGCATGGGAAGCCATTTTGCGTCGAATGGGAATTAATCCGAAATATGCGAGGCGACTCGTGGTTGTTATTGTCGGAATGGTATTCCCATTTCTCGGTCAGTGGTTGTTCTGGGCTGGGTTCGTGCGCCTTTCTGGAGATCTGTAAGTCCGTGACTGTTTCCAGATGCCTGTCACTTTTGGCTTAATTTGAATAGATACTGTCCACCACGCATGATTGAAGCTACAGTTGTTTGGATAACATCGGCGGTCGCTAGTATGGTGCTCACGTCTTCACTTTAGAGCCATCACCACCAGCAAGATGTCAAGTTCCCTTTCGATCATAGGCGCCAGATATCTTGACTAGAATAACGATCTGCTGAGTTTGAAGGATGAGAAATATAAAAACGTGCGACACGTACTTGCTCTCGATACTTCCTCAATAGTTCACTTACTTGAGCTACCGATACTTTTCAAGCCATCGAGACCCCGCTACCTTTTTGTAATCTCCATCAACCACACTGCCCTGCATCAGTACGAATAAAAGTGCCCAGTATGCCACAGAACGCTGCAACAGACTTCCTCCTCCAGTTCTCGGACGACTGTCCTCACGGAGAACAATTTGCCAGGGCTAACTCTAAGACCTTGGCGAACAAGAAATATACTGCCCAACAGGATGATAACCTAGTCCAAGGTGTACATGATAACTGTCCCCAAGGTTTGGCATCAGAATATAGACGCGATCAGCACAAGAAGGACAATGAAGCTGCGAGGCGGGATCAACTAGGACCAGGATGCTGATGCATCGTGGGAGTAGCATAGATCTGTGGAGGCGCCATTACCTTGCAAGACCGTTGACAATTTGGACAAGCTTGTTGTGGAAGAGCAGTTTGCTACTACAAGCAGCATCGAGGATCTAGGTGCTTGTGCTACATGAACAAATTAAGGTGTTCCATTCCTTGAAGTTGCCGCTCATCCGCTTTGGATTGATTACCCGCAGTGCATTGCATTGCATTGCATTGCATTGCATGTGCATTAGCTCTCTTCCACTACACAGCAGCCCACACACACCTACTTCGAGTCCACGTGCCACACAAGGCCCAAACGAACACATTTCACTCAGTCTACCTGCTCAAAATGTGCACCACGACTCTTTCAAGGCGCTCGCGCCATCGGTCCGCGACGCGACACAATGACGCAACCTGTGCAACCATGCAAGCCCTGCATCTAAGACGGCATGAAACTGATCTCACTCTGGTGTTGCATGCAGGCAAATGTTTGACACGACGCCTGGACTCGAATAGCAAGGAGAGTTGGATCTTCGAAAGAGCAAGGGAGCGAGGTAGGGGAAGGGAAAGTCTAGAGCGCAGATCTGCCACGCCGCGAGAGTGAGCAAACGGGCGGCGAGGGCCATCGCACCTATCGTGACCATACACGCACCGTGACCTTGGAGATGACCTTTTCACCTCACCTCACCTCACCCGGATTGCATCTTCAGACTTTGCCTATATTCGAAAATTTGCCAATTGTGCTGCACCGCCTACGACACATCCTCGCCTGCCCAACTTTCTGGCTATTGACACCACGCGCATATCGCCATCTCACTTGGGCGTTGCCTAACGAGTGCCTCGCCGTCTCGCGCGTCACACACCAGCGACACACGACACCGGCTACCGCTTATTGCACCTAGTCATCTTTCTGGTCTCAAGAAACAAAAGGTCACGACACCGCGCCACACCACTATCATCACCCACACACCTGCACACTCTTCCGGGCCAACATCCAAACCCCAAAACCAAACCCACCTCAAACAACAATGTCAACCCACTTCCGCCCTCTTCCACCCCGCTCCCCTCCTCCACCCTCTCCCGTCCGCCCGTCAACCGCTCACTCCACCATCCGCGCCGTCACGCCCTCGCCTCCATGCAGCGCGAACCAGACTTTCAGACCCGCTTTACCGCTCTTACGGCCCAAGAGCGAGCACACGCTAGGCTCGGCGGAACTGGCTCGGTATGCGAGGTATGTGGTCAGGGCCGAGGATGGGAGCCTTGGGGAGACGCCATTGCAGTCAAGTGCGGACGAGTCGGGGTTAAAGAGCCGTGAATCGGGCGATGGATGGATGAATTCGGGGATGGGGAAGAGGAGGAGTTCAAGTCCTAGAAAGGAAGTTAGAGAGAAGGAGAGACCGATTTCGATGCGAGAAGGATTAGGGCTGTTAGCTCACAGTGCGGCGAGAGAGGAGGATGAGGAAATGGCGGGACAGCTGGAGCTGCAGAAAGGTGGCGCTACTACTACTACACAGCTCCTGGTCGCGGAGAACGAGGACGTCGACGATTCAGACCCCGACGATGACGACAAGGATGACGAGGAAAACGAAAATAAATGCCCCGACACACCCACGCCCATGACCCGCGAACAAAAACGCCGCGCATACATTCCCCTCGGCGCACCTCTCCGCTCTCTCCCAAACACCCCCAAACCCACACCAACATCCGCCCTTCCATCGCCAACACCCGACACCACGACTTCACCAGACGCACCACAGCACACCCTCCCCCCAATCCCCCGCAAACCCATCCCCGTTCGTCCCGCACAAGTCCAAAACCGCGTCTCCGTATCCGCATGGTCAAAAGTATCTGCGCTCTCTGCAACCAGCAAGAACAGCGTCTTCAGCACGCCTGGGCGCGACGAAATGGAGCGTAAGAAAGCGTTGGTGGAACGGGATGAGGGGCCATTTGCGCGGGTGCAGAGTGTTATGGAATTGGATCAGGAGAGGAGGAGGATTAGTAGTGGTGGTGGTGGAGGTGAGGGGGCCAAGGGCAAGAGGAAGGGGATGAATTTGAAGTGTGGATGTGTGGTTATGTGAGGATGCGTAGTAGAGAGAGAAGATGGATCTGGAGTTGGGATTTTGCATTGGTGGTCTCGGGCGTATTTGGATGTAAGCATGGAGGAACAGGTTGGATGGGAAGGGAATCTTGAGGTGAAAGTGCGCGAAAGGCATGGAGTGTAAGTACAATGTTCAAGTGAGTTTGGAAGTGAATAAGAAATTCACCTAGTACCAATGTACCTCGCGCTCTCGTACTTTCTCTACCTCTGTCAGCGCCAAAGTACAGCTCCAACCTCAACTCCACCTCCAAAAGCGACGGCCAAATCTCTTCGACGCGTCCACATCTGCGATTCGCATACCAATAGTACAACATGTCAACTACACTAGCCGAACTGGTGCGCCGCCCATTAATGCTGAACGATATCGTGGCGAATACACAACGCTTGTCGGCGGCTCTGCCTCCAGACGACTGGGATGTGGAGGGTCCCAGACCGCTCCTGGACCGCCAGCCAAGTGGCATCTTCGAGCTTGTGAGTTGGCCTACGTTTGATGGACCGCAGGATGCATTACTGATGCTGGATACTTTGAAGCCGCCCTCGACAGGACAAGATGGAGAGACCGATGCGCCGCACCCGGTGGAAGAGCGTCTGGCCTGGTGGCAGCGAGTCCTGGGCGGCGTTTTCCGGTGTCTGAACAGGCACCAGAACGAAAGGTAAGATTGGTGTTGGAACGTTTCAGCAGATTACGACATGCCTTTTCAGCCCGTCATCAAGTGTCGTAGAATTCCAAAACGAGTGCTGGAAACTTGAGAATTAACTTCTTTTACTCCGACATGCTAATACGACTTCTTAGATGACGATTCTGCGGCAATGTCAAGCGCCTGGATAATGTCGGAGCCAAAGACAACCGTCATGTATGCTGGGAACAAAACCCAGAGACCGCTGAGCGAGCATTAGTCTAGCCGTATGTGCTCGGGAAAGGAGGACTTACTTCATGACTCCATAGAATAAGAAGATGGTGAACCAATCGTTGTGCCCCACGCTCGCCCATCCACTGAAGTACTCGTTGAGATAGTAGAGCACAGTCTTGCTCAAGGTCATCACACTTGCAGCAAATCCGATAAGCAGCGCGCGATTCCCAACCTTGCCCCGGACCTTCACACCACCCGCAAACCACGCACTTACGCCCTGTCCAACCTGCACACCTGTGCCTGCGGCTGCCGGCACACCGTGATTGTAGATAATCATCGCGTACAAGCCATACATAATAAGCTCAATCGCATTCAGCGCGCCCTGCGCACCGCCAAATCCCTCTTGCGCATCCCACGCAGAGCGACTGTACACCTTATCAATCGCAGCGTAAATCTCATACGGCTTCCAGATCGGCCACTGCAACACGCCGCCTTCGAAGGTGTGCGGGCGCAGCAGAATATATAACGAGTCCCACAGCACAAGCGGGATGGAGACAGCAAGCCAGAACACGGTAACGTTGCTTGCAGTATGGCACCACGTCGCCTCGCCGACCTCGGCTGGCGCGGGAGGCGACGCGACGGCAATGGTATCCGACGTTGCGCCGCGTACTTCACTGACTACGCGACGAGCAAAGGTTCTTTTCGTGGGCGATGAGTTGAGTTCAGGCGAGCTAGTAGGCGCGGGCGACGCGGTTGAGGTGCGGGATTGCTTTTTGGTGGGCGAGGGCTCGAAGGCGGGGAAGTTGCCGCG
Source organism: Paraphoma sp. B47-9 (assembly GCA_001748405.1). NCBI lineage: Eukaryota > Fungi > Ascomycota > Dothideomycetes > Pleosporales > Phaeosphaeriaceae > Paraphoma > Paraphoma sp. B47-9. The sequence continues at coordinate 67,685 of BCLK01000168.1, forward strand.
GGGTGTTTGGCGCGTGGAGACCATGTTCAAAAAGGGAGCAAAAAGGTGCGCAAAAAGGGTTGTGCAAGATGGAAGAGTGAGGATGTTGTGTTCGCAGGGAAATGGCAGCGAGACGTGTTGTTGTTGTCGTGTCGCAATGGATGGGACGGAACGTGTGGGGAGGAACGCTCGGGACCTGCTTTAGCCGGCGGGTCAGGCCCGACTGGGAAAGAGATGTGGTAATGTGGCCACCAATCAGACGAATGCCACCATTGTATGGGGGGTTATTGGCCACCTTTTTGTTATTGTTATTCCTGACGAGATGCTTGCGTCTGTTTGTCCAGCTCCTACATGTCACTTGACCATGTCGACACGTGATGCCCATCGTAACCAGGAGGATACCAAACACCCCACAGGAAAGGTACATCCAGTCTTGTATACCTAGGTACATTGTCAGACACATAGTATCTACGTGAGTAACCAATCAAGCTTTTAGCACCAGGAGCATCGCGTACCCGTGACTTTTGCAAGATCTTTAACTCCATCCTCTCCCGCCATCTTCAAAAACACCACCACCTTCTCCCACCCCCTCAAGCAATCTCTCTCCTTCCCTCCCCATCCATCCCAAGTTTGCACCCAACAATCCCCTCTACCACAACCACATCACCTTGCTTGCCATGTCTCCCCCAGCAAACTCCCCTCTTCATCCCATATACATATACTCCTCTGAATCACCATACCCAGGTCCCTTCATCATCATCCCCATCTCCACATCTAACCAGCACGCGCCAAAAACAACATGTCCTACCCACCAAACAGTCCCGAACTCGCCTTACGTAGCCCGCAACACGGCATCATGACTATGCGCCCGTTCTCCCTATCCACATGTTCAGTGCCCTACGCGCCAACGCCGCCGAATTCGCCATCTACATCGATTTACTCGTCTTGTAGCTCAAGCACTACATCTACTGCACCAAATACACCGACTGGTAGTCTGAAAGCCAAGGTCGCGCCGAAGGATGCTATCACGGTTCACTGTGCGCAGCAAGGTTGTGCGAATATGGTGGATGTGGTTCCGTTTGGGGAGCATGGGCATGGGMATGGGCAGATGTATGTCAAGGTGAAGTGTGATGAGTGTCAGGTTCCGATGATAATTGTGGAGACGTTGAAGAGGGAGGAAGAGGAGAATGAGGAAAGAGTGTGGGAAGAGGAGATTGACGAGGAAGTCATGAATGGCGAGTGGGAGGAGGAGTGGTAGAGATGTGAGATGGCATGAGCCAGCTAGAGTAACAATGTGGTGGAGGAGAATGTCATGATGGTGAGATAGCTCCTGGGTATCTAGCTGTACCAATCGAGAGTCCTCCAGATGCACCCTTCATACGAGCCAAATCATCTGTTGGCTGTGTCGTGAATGCTTACATCGCATCGAAAAAGTGAGCGCCTCCTCCTCGCCTATAGCTCAAGTCACTACTGCATCTGATGCTGGCTGATCGTCATTGGGGAACTCAGTGAGGACATGCCATGCAACTATTCCTCAACGACTTCGAAGCCACTCCGCCTCCTCCGCTGTAGCAAACATCAAGCCTGAACCACCCTTCGCATCCATCTTCTTCCGCAGGGATGCAGCTGCTTCGTACTCTTTGGCGATCCGGGCACGCTTTTCCTCCTGATTCTTCTCCCGACGAGCGCATCGCTCATCCTCTTGAGCGCGCCACTGGGCTTCTTTAGCCTCGTACTTCTTCTTTCCGTCAGCATAGAAGTAGGCATCAGCGACCGCCATGGCCTTCTTGAGGCGCGGATGCTGGTCCAGGAAAGCTTCGAATTCTTCGGGATCTGGGACACACTTCTTGTAGCGTTCGTAACATAGGTGGTTAACCATAGCCGTCCACAGCGGATCTTTGTTTGACGTTGCATTGCGCTCGACAATGGTGATCTCCTCGTAGCTTGGCAGCTTGTTCTTGAGATATTCGACGAAAGTGTGGAGAATGTGCTTCGTGTACAGCTCCATGCTGAGCATGCGCGATGCGCGCAGGAGTGCAACGTTCTGAGCAAACGTATCGTGCATGGGAACCGCGTAGGCTTCGAACTCCCGTGCATTGTCCCGGACCCACGTAACGAGGAGGGTGCGGACCGCACCAGGATCTAGGTAGCCTGCCGAGAAGTGGTATTCGACAGATTCTGGGTTCTGACTGAAATGTGCATTGAGATTCTTCGAGAGAGCCATCGCGACGCGCTTGAAGATGCCAACGACCGCTACAGCCCTTACGAAGACAGTCACAAGAGGGCCTTGAAGCAGATCCTGTCGAGCTTGGCGGATCATTTCCAAGAAATTATCCACCTTCTGTCCCTGAAGCGCGTTCAGCATTGCTGAATCTGGAACGTTTTCCTCGCCTTTCTGCTCTGGCACCGAGTCTGTGACCACCGCAGTTGGTACGGAGCGAGCTGTAGTCGCTTCTGGACCTGAAACTAACGTGGAGGTCTTGGGAGGAGCCGGGAGTAAGTCGCTAGTCAAAGTTGGCATCATCGGACCTTGCTGAGGCTTTGTAGGCTCCGGGAGATGGAAAGGATCCTTAGCGACCGGTGAAGTTGGGGAGGGCGTGGCCATGGGCGCAGGACGAGACGAACATACAGCCGCCCATGATCGTACTTTCTTGGATTCAGTTGGAGCGCCGACATGTGTTCGGCCTGTAATCCCTGCAGCAGCGTGTGCGTTGTCAGTGCTTGCCTTGTCGTTGGTACCTGGACTACCATCTTTGCTAACGGTCGCATCGACTAAAGCGCTGAAAGCGTTAGTGTTGACCTTCGAGGGATTTGACTTCCGTGAGATTGGTGGAGACGGCGACTTCTTGGAACGAGGGCTGGTCTTGTCGAGCACTGGAACAGTAACCCAGCCATTGTCATCGGCATCAGGCTTGCACTTGAGCTTGCGGTCCTTCAAAATGCTGGCGACCGACTCCGATGCTTGCGCGCCGGATGTGGGGTTGTTGTGATCAGATGCAGACTTTGATGCGTTCACGACATGCTGAAGCAGTGCGTCAGTTTCTTGGATCTCTGAGGAAGCTTGCTGAGCAAGAATCTCCTTGGCTGTCATGGTTATTTGTGCCGTGGCAGACATGCCCACACCGTCGACTGTTGTGTTGGCGATATCCTGGGTAACTGAGAACATAGCGTCAGACAGGTTTTTACCCTCCATGGAGGGATCAAGCGCGCACGCGGTTAAGCCTGGGGTGATGTTCAGGTCCTTGGCAGCTACAGTTGCTTTTGCGGCTGCTTTGAGACGGCGCTTCTTTGCGTAGATAGAGGTGCCTTGGCCCGGCGGCTTACGCTCACTGTAAAGTGTTAGGACCAGAGTACCATGTGTAGATACGGTCACTTACGACTTCGATAGTCCCGAGGAGTTATTCGGGCGGTTGGATGACGCCATATCAACTGCTAGGTGGGTAGCGATAGGAATAATGCTTCGATTCCAGAGCACAGGCGGAGAGGAGACAGTGCAGCGAACAGGGCTGGAGACTGTCAGTGCTTGTTCCCGTGTAGTGCAATACGCACAATACCGGAATGAGAAAGGAAAGACCAGGCGCTTGGATCTCTCGCAGTTCCTGAGTGGACTATCGTGCGGTACCGTATCAGCAGAATGGTACGCACGTATGTGTAATTGAAGTGCTGGAGGAGACAGGAGAATGCAGAATTGTAGGATGCGTATGTTTATCGGAGGTGTGGAAGGCAAAAGAAGGTCGTAGCGGGGTTTTGTTGATATGCAAACGCCGTGGGGAAGGAGCGGTCGTCGCCCGCGTGACACAAGCCCACTTATTGAGTATGGAACATGCAGGTCGCCAAAGGGCATGTAAAAATGTCGCAATGACGAAACGATACGGTATATCGATGACATTGCTCTAAAGTGCGACCAGTCAGGGCTTTCTTTACCAAATTATACTCAGCAGACCGCTTTTGCTACTCGGCCGGTCGTCCGCTACCAACAATTCCTATGGATCGTCGCCTCTTTCTACAAGCACGGAACTCTCCCAATAGGTAATTGAACATCGCTAAGCCGCTATATAGATAACTAGGTGGCTGTTGACATGCACGTGTATACGTCCAGCCTACAAAAGTTACCTTGCACATAATTCCAGTTCAGGCGGAAATTGACCAGTATGACAAAGGCGAGATGATGCGCAGAGGACGAAGTTCGAGCGTTTGGGATAGCGTGGAAACGCAATGGACGTGCTCGCCGAAGCATCAGATGTCTGACCTGACCTCCTACGTCAGGCATTCTTTTATGACGGAAAGAAGGATTTTAGGTTTTTGAGTCGCTTCAACCAAGTACCCAGTACTTACCTCTACAATGGGAGGCAGAAGCTTGCCAGACATTTACCGGTCCTGCTCCACCTCGGTAGCAAAGCATTGCACCTGTCATCGACATGGTGGCCAATCCACATCCAAAAGCATCAGATGCTATATAAAGGATAACAGGTATCTTCAAGTCCTTGTTGCGCGGACGGATGTATGACAATGCCGTTGACTGCGCCACTTGCAAGTTGGTGTAAAGGCACAACTGTGCGCACAATGTAAACAACGGACTTTGTTCTTAACATACCGCCCAGTTTCACAATATCCTTTTCGCCGTGGGACCTTCACACTATGTGAATACGAACACGCCCTCCCTTGATCACCTATAAATTCCCGGCTTGTCGCACGAAGGACTCAAATCCACCATTTTAACGAATCTACATCGAGCAAAACCACCGCAATAGAACATTAAGAAACCAGTAATATGCTGTACGAAGCCCGTAATTTACCCCCAAAGAGTCCTGCGTGGGTTTCCCCGACAGTAAACCGCCGTATGTTTTTCGAAAAGCAGCGTGCTGATGCGGTCAGCAACGCTTACCTCAAAGAGTGTCCCATTCCAAAACTTTCTGAGCACTGCGTCGACATCACCACGATCAAAAAAGAATACCGAGCCTACCTCCTCAAGGGCAGTACGATCAGTATCGTTGCTAATGGCAACTATGTCATTCGAAAAGACATCCCTATTCGCGCTCTTATGGAGTCTTCATACAAAGTGCACGATTTGGTGCAGATGACGCAACCAATCTGTCAATTCCGTGTCTCCTACAAGGTTGACCACGAAAGTGTCATAGAACTGCTCAACATCTTCACAACGGAGAACGTTGTAAACGTTGATCGGATCAAACTGGCAAGTGGCAATTTCGAAAAAGACATTATGATGTATCAAGCATGCCACGAGCTTGGTATCCACTATGCTCACATTTTGCCTCTCTTGAAGGCACTCCGTGGGAAGGTCTCAGCACGACTTATGACATTTAAAGAGCTGGACAGCATCGTTGCACATGTGCGAAGCACGGATGCGTTGTTCCAGCATCTTGTGAATGACTTGTGTTACCGCCGCTTCAAGAAGAGGATATCGGACATCAAGTCTTTTGAGGAATGGCTTTATAAGCCTAAGAACAGGGAGCTGAAGAAAATGATGGCTGAGATCGACCAAGCGAAGAAGAGGCTGCGCGAGGCTGCGAAGATGTGGTCTGGCAGATATGATGCACGGTGGGAGATGAGGGCTGAGGAAGCGAACGCTAAGGAGATGAAGGGAAAGGGAAAGAAGAATTCAGGTCAGTTCAAGATGCCTTTGATAGCCGGTTGGAACATATCCAACAAATAAGCAGTTGGCTGAGGTTCGGAAGGCAGGTTAGTGAGCTAGCGTTGGGTCAAGTCAAGATTCCTTTTTACTGAGGCGCGAAGTACTTTGCGTATCAATTAATCATCTTTCGTCAAATTATCATGTTTCCATCCCGTATCCAGCTCCACACTGGCTATCCAAGCCTAATTGTTCTTCGCCATATCCAAGGTGCTACACGCTTCGCAATCTATCACGTATCCTTAACCCCGATTTCGAATGCATCGCACGCAATACTCAACATTGCACTTGCTGCAACGCATGGCTGCCTTGACATCAACATCGTCACAATTCGCACAGCTAGTTCCCTCATGCGCAACCCAATCATGTTGGCATACAAGCGGAGCCTCTTCCAGAGTATCGGCAGGAGTTGGGCGAAGCAGATGTGCTTCGTCGAACTGCGGACACTTACATGTCTTCCACTTGGCGCCGCACATGTAGCAGAACTGGTGGCCGCAGCGACACCTAATACAGTTAGCGTCGAATGCATAGTGCTGGAGTAACAGGCTGGTTTACACAATATGGAAGCATCCGATAGCTAATTCGACCATGTTCCTGCACTCTGCACAGGTCTGCCACATGACCTTACCCGCTGTTGCCATGAGCAGCTTGGTTTGCTCATCTTGTGGGCAAAGGCCTTCATGTGCCGCGCCCTTGCACACTGCACACGTTTTATGGTTGCAGGTGGCGCATGTTCCGACATCCGCATCAATACCGTCAGCGGGAACGAGCTTGCCACATGTAGTCTCCGAGCAGAAAGTTGCGTTCTTATTCTCGTACTCCTGCTGCTTGGCTTCGATCTCCCGCACCAAGTTGTCTGGAATGAACGAGCGGCAGAGATCAAACGGTATGTGCGTTCGGCAGCAGCGCGGTGGGAAGAGAGCAGAGTCCTTGTGAACTGAGACGTAGAAGAGCTCTTCGACACACTCATGGCAGTAGATGTGGGGGTCGGGCTTACACTCGAGCTCGATGGTATTCCTCTTGGGATGCGGCTCGGAACAGGCACAGCACACGACATCGGGTTCCGGTTCAGGTTGCGGTTCGTTGTCAGATGCGCACTCAGAAAAGATGTCTTCTGCCTCGCTCTCGCTATCCTCACTTTCGCTCTCTTCGCTCTCTGCGAAATCGTCGGCGGCACTCGTTGCGTCGTCGCATTGATCAGAGTTCGAATCGCTCGTGTCATCTTGGTCGTTTTCATCGATCTGTTGGACTGAAGTTAGCATTTGCATACAACTTGCTGGAGCGAATGCCACACGTACCGACCCGCCGTACTCTTCGAGCTGGTCTTGCAAAGTTCTTCTCAGCGCTCGAAAGCTTGCGGACTGGTCGCCTTCCAAACCCGTGTTTTGCAGTGCATCGGTGATCTCTTCCAGTCGAAGCTGCACGATAAGCCTTGCACTGGCGTGATCGAGACTGCGGAGATCCATGGTCTTGGTTGATCAAGATCACTGTTGATAGTCTGGATACGTTGTTGTCGAAAGGATCAGAATGCTGTGACTTTGCGGTGTCTGCCTGCGGGTGGTGCGTGTGAAAGAGGACGATGAAGTGAGAAAGGGAACTTATATAGTGCTTGTGTAATTCACTCATGGAAGTCTGATACTGAGACAGGAACAGTTGTTGTTTGCTCTAAGCTTCTTCATGTCTTAGACGGTTGGACATAGTCCCCAGTGACGTAGCGCGACAATTCGTATGTCTTTCATTTCCCAGTCTTGAACGCCACCCAGGCAATCCCTCTACTCCAAATTGCGTGGGACCTATAGCAATAATTTCCTTCCACGACGCGACACGACGCAAACCACGGGCGAACTGCGTGACGTTAGTTAGTTCGTTTTTGGGCTTAGAATTGTGCTTACAGCTTCGCGGTGCACGCTGACCAAGTTACTCGCGATTGTGAATGCAACGAAAACAGTTATGAGTATCGCAGCCGTTGCAGCGCATGACAAACCTGAGATATGTTGCTTGGCAGCCCTCACATGCCGGACCCTCAACGCGTCGCCAGATATGTCTATGAGGTGCATGAGCCTCCACAGCGGCAACGGGAGCTGGAGCCTCAGGTACTTCATGTAGGGGCCTCGTTAGGTAATTCTCATCCCACTGTGGGCATGTGCACTTCTTCCACTGGACACCGCAGAGGTAGCAGAACTCATGACGGCAACGGCAACTGGAAATGTTAGTGCTGAAATGTTTCGAGCTGGTTGTGGACCCACGTCATGTGAAAGCAGCCTTGCTCGAGCTCTACCATGTTCCTGCAGTTGGTGCATTGCTGCCATTTGCCACGCCTGGCAACTTCAATCAACAGCCACTGGGGCAAAGTCCCTTGTGATCCGAGCTCTTGCACTTTACGCATGTTTTGTCTTTACAAAAAACACATGAGGCGATGTCAGCCTTGATGTCCTTTAGCTGAATAAACTTGGAGCAATCTGCGTTTGAACAGTACGTCGGATTCGGGGTCGCAAGCTCTTCGACCTTTAGATCGAATTCTTTGATGAGATCCTTTGGAAGTACGGCTCGGCAGATATCCAGTGGGATCGCCAGCTTGCAGCACCGAGGCGGGAACAATGTGGGGTTGACGATGGCGCTGGTGAACAGGTCGACAAGGCAGTCTCGGCAGTAGGTATGAGCCTCCGGCTTACAGCCAAGTGTAAGCGTGTCTTCGTTCGGAACTACTTCCATGCATGCGCTGCACTTCGTCTGCACTTTCGAACCAAGGATCTTGGACATGGTAACCGTCCTTGCTCCACCAGCCTTGATAGTCCGGATCCCATTGAACGGCGCGCGGTCGTCGATCTCGGGCTCCGGGGCCGCCGCGTATAGCTTCTTGGCCATAGACCACTGTTCTTGCCTGTTGCTGTCCGCTTCGTCGCAAAGACTAGCCTGGTAGTCGTTGCTACGCTGAATATTAGGATCGGTCACACTGAGACCCGCCAGCTGCATTGCGAGCTGGTGATCGCTAACGGCCTGCTTTTCCTCCTCGAGCAGTCTTGAGAATGCGAGATGGCTCTCATGTTCCTCTTTCAGGATCTTTAGTGTAAGCACCTGAGCCTCCAAGGTTTGTAGGTATCGCTGGAGGTCGTGTCGCAGGATCTGGAAGCTCGCGCGAGCATCGCCTTCAGGAAGGTCCTCATCGTCATAGAGACCGTCAAGCAAGTCGTTGATGTCAGAGAGTTGTAGCTCGACCGCAAGCTTCGCGGTCTCGGGATCCATTAATGTCACACCCATCGTGGCAGTGAAGGCAGGTGAGGTAGGGGAGTAGAGGACAAGAAGCGGCTTGCAATGAGAGAGATATAATGTGGTTGAATGTTATGATGCAATGCTGCAAACGCGCGCAAATTGCGCAATTATTGAATTGGGAGGGCCATAGTCACCCGCTTGCACACCGCAAATTGCTTTTAACCAACAAAACCGATCAAAAAGCGACAATAGAGGTTACCACCACAGACGCCAGTATGGTGCTAAAAGGGGAGAGAAAAATTAGATGTAGCAGAAGATTGGCGTGGAGGCTTTGCTTGGTGCGGGCTTGATGCGAATAGTTTCCGGTTCATGTCGGCGATGCCATGACAATCTCTACCGTACGTCGAATTCTCCGGTGGAACACTTCTGAAGACCTTCACGTGATTAAGCCTTCAGAAAACCTTTGTGATATACTAAAGGCCCCTAGGCTATCACATTAAGGCTGTACTTACCGCTCTGGGAGTGTTCAGATGTCGTCGCGTCACGCTGAAACTGAGCAAACGACACGGTGTTCAAGTGGTCCTATCGGAGCTGTGAACGTGCAGTAGGCCAACGTGAAGTCGATCCAAAACTTGAACTAGGGGTGGTATTGAGCGTATGCGCGAGCTCCCATCGGCATGCTCATCGCCCTTGTCCGCTTCGATGAGCTGCTCGGCATCAAGCTGGAGCAGTCCTGAAGACTGCCTACATCGTTCCCGATGACAGCAAATCGATTCCACGCGTCCACAAACTTGGCGCTCCATGCGTCTCGACTGTTGCCAAAGTTTGACCACGTCTGCTCAGTCTGGCACAAAATATCAGTGATAGTTTCACGTGCAGAACGTCGGGTGCGCATACCTTAGTATTGTTGGACAGCAGCTTATCGCTCTGCAGACTGTACGGTGCTGTGCCATCCTTTGTCTCGGTATAGAACTTGGTGTCGTACACACTTGGCGTTGAGTCAAGCGACTTGCCAGCCTGGGACGGATCGTCGTTGACCTGCACGGCGACCGAGTGTGTGCCCATGAGGGCCACGACGTCGTCAGATGAGAAACCTTTGGCGCTGAATGCGGCTAGAATTTTGTCGACGGAGTCCCTGCTGCTCGGCATTGAGTTGAGAGCCGCAGCTGTTGAGCTATCTTTCCTTCCAACAAGTGCTTTTACTTTTGGTCCCAGCGGACATTCGGCAATGGCAACTGCGGCGGCAAACTGGATGATGTCTGCAGCACCGACACTGTACTTTTTCGACCAGCCTTGGAGCTTGCCGCAGATATCTGAAAGGCCAGCATTCTCAGCACGGCCGCACTCGTCCGCGAGGATCAAGCTGCCGTCACAAGCGTTGTTGATGCAATCATGGAAAGGTGCTCGGATTGCTCCATGTGCATCTCTGCCGCATCCTGAAAATGTTGTTTGCAGTTCTTTGGCAACATCGGTCCACACGGAAGGGCAGCTACCGGATTGTCTGGGCCAGAGATTGAAGGCCGAGGTTGACGCTATGAGAGCTAGAAGTGTGAAGGTATAAGAAGGCATCGTTATTGGTTCGGCCAAATGACAAAGGATAAAATGCGAGTGTCAGGGAGCGGGAGAGTTTGAAGATAGACAGGACGGTACGATGGGAAAAACCAATCCACCTGCTGCACGACTCTGCCTTATAGCTGAAGGCCCCCTGGATATCACTCAGGTCGCCCCATCGCTCGAATGTGTCAAAGCCAAGACTCTCGGCACCTCTCATGTGGACCGACACCGCGGATGTCGCATCACGGCACTATCGCAGTGGATTCAATCGATGCGAATCTCAGCAAAAGCCATGCTGGCATGACACTGGCGGACATGGTGCATTCGATAGTGTGTGTGTATCGAGCTAATGCAGGGTTGATGTTACGGATGCTTCGTAAAGCTTGTGTCGTTGTCAGACATTCGATGTATTTAGTGTGAGAACTAAACGGTCGCGTGGTTTCGGTATGGCGCTGACTTGTGGCTCATGTTCTGCATGTCGATCACGACTAGCTCACTGGCGGAGAACAAGCAAATGATCGCTGCTGTGATCCACACAACGCCTCGAAAATGTCGGAGCTTACAACCCACCCGGATCGTGCGCGTGGAGAGCCGAATTGTCTCTTCCTCCGAGGACATGGAATGTCGTGAGCGTGATATTATTTGGAAGGACCGGTGGCAAGATAGAATTACGCTGTAAAGTTTCGAGATGTTTCCTGAGCGATATGGTGACGTCACACACGAAGCAGTAACTCGAACATAAGGTTTGCGTGCCCATAAGCACGTTCTGTTACATGAACATCCTTTAGATTGGCCTGTCGTCATGAAAACCAGGTACAAACATGCCGTACAGCTGCACGCATGGTTTGCGGCATCCAACACACCCGAAGTTTGTCCCCTCTCGGGTGCAGAGCTGGCCAATGAATGAGATACTATAAATCAGCTGGCAGCTCGTTGATTCACAGGTCTACGACGCTGCAGCCTGGCCCCTGTGGATAAGCAGAGCGTGGCGTGTCGGCGATTGACCGTCGGTGGAATTGTGGGGTTGAGGTTTTGACAGTTTCGGAAGTCGCGGACCATGCACGGAGTCTTACCCCGGTTGAAGTCAATAGTTCAACGAGTGAAAAGATTCGAAACAATCCCAACAAGGCGTTTTCGGACGAAGGTATGATGCAGGCGCTCTCTATTTGTGTCCAACACAGGCCAAAAAGAGTCGCTTCACGACCTCTCCGGCGGGACAGTCCTGAATGCCTTCGCCTCCGTTTTATGTTTGTATCACAACCTTCATACTATGTTAAGAGCCTCTTGGCTACTGCAGTAAGGTCGTCTTTTCTACTCTAGCAGTATTCGTATTATTCTACACTACGCGAGGATGAAATTGTGGATGGGTTGAGTCTGTTGTCGCTCGGAAGCTGCAAAGGTGTAGCTCATTGGAACCCACTAGCGTCTTGGCACACTCACCCTCTGCTGCTGCTGGTATGAGCTCTACGACCCACGTGTTTCGGCCAATATTCCTCAACATGCAATATCTCTTCAAATAAATAGGGCGAGTTGGTTACGCTCGGTATATTGCATTCGCCTTGCAGGATGTGTTCGGATCTCATGGCAACGGCATTGCCATACTGCAGGCGCAACGCGATGTAGCCGTTCCTGTGGAAAAGTGAGTTTGAAGGAGAACTAACTTTCGATACAGTAGACGCGTGATTTCTGGTTCTGGCATTCTTCAATAAATATGACATGGGCCCGGAGAGCTAAATCTTGATGTGTTTGGACATTCATTCTAATGCTGGGGAACATGATCACCATCATGCCACATGAGACTCGCTGCTGGGTCGCAGGCGTATGACATCAAAATTCCTTCTCCTGAAGGCAATACGAGAGCTGGCATTGAGAAGTTCAATTAGTTACAGTCCAATGTGCTCTTCACCACGATATTTCCAGGGCTGTGTGGGAGTGAACTTGGTCCAGGATGGGCTGATGCGCTATTGCAGACAGCCTGTGCGGACAGGGTACACCATCTTCACACATCTACATTTGGTTCATTCTCGTCGAAGTGCATCAGTTCTCTGATTATAGCCCTCCCCTCCTCACGATCCTCATCCTTATGAATGCTCAGCCCGTGGCTACGCAAGAACTTGTACTCACTCTTGAACCGCTTGTTCAGAAACGTCCGCTCAGCCTGTCTGTAAAGACGCGATCCGTCGAAAGTCGGTTTGTTCGGCACCGCAGCTTCATTTGTGGCAGCCGTCTTGGCCGCTTCCCACTTGTCCGTCTCGACTTCGTCCCAACGGTAGCTTAGCATAAGCGGCTTGTTCGATGTGAGCGAGGTTTCACCCAGCCTGTGCCCGATAGGTGCCATAACGTCAACAAGGAAGAGGATATGTCCTGATTTGAATTGCGCAATCTTGTCGCCAGAGGTATTGAAGATGCCAGCTTTCTCTGGCAATTTCGAAAATTCCTCCATGTGCTCATCTTCGATGGCTCACCGATAGCGTTGCATGGGAAGTCGGGAACATGAAGCACATTCGTGAGCGTGACAGTGGCAGTAGCACTAGCGTCCGCATTGAGCTTGGTGGTGAAGTCGACCGTGCCAATACCAAAGACCTCCAGTTCAGGGTGATTCCCGAAGATTGACCTGAGTGTTGAAGACCAAGGCGTATAAGTCTTGAACCAAGCCTTGTGCTTCGCAACGCTGCTCGCATTAGCTGAAGAATGATTGACGCCATCGTAAGTCCTTACTGCACATTCGAATTCAATAGGATCCAATCTGGACAAAGTTTCTCGTTTGGTACTGCCATAGAGACCGCTGTGATTCCGACTAGCGATGAGAAAGCGGTCTTTGAGCCGTGAAGATCAGTCAGACCTGCAACTGTAATAGAGTGCATATTTGTGATCAGCTCACCGCTTCCTCTTACACTCGGATGGTTATTGTTGTTGTTTGCCTCCCGGGCACAAACCTGTACCGTGGCTGCAAGCCGAAAGCAAGCTGCCGGCTGCCGCAATCGTCAACCTGCAAGTATCCGATCAAGCCTCTGGTCTCCCACGAGCAGGCTTTCGATATGCCAGACATGGGACTTCATTTTCACGACTGAAGCATGAGAAAAACGATTTTGAAGTGTCGGGCTTTTTGCATCCCTTTGACCAAACGGTGTCATTGAAAAAAGATCGCTACAAGAATTGAATGGCTCCCACGGGGAGCATCTAGATATGTACACATGCTACTAAGGCGTGTTCATAACGCCTCAAGCTAGCAAGATTGTTATTCGCAAACATGCGAGACGATCACTGAAGAGCCTCGATCATACGGCGGATCTTGGCAGCAGAATCGCTACCAGCGTTCTCCTCAAGCCATGCGATGAAAGTCTCGAGTGTGAAAAGCTTCTCAGTTGGCTCGTTGTCGACGGGAGCAACGATGGTGGGCTCAGCCTCAGCTGGCGCAGATGGGTATGGTGCGGTGCCAGGCTCAACTGGAGTGGGCTTCACGGGTACGGGTGCAGCAGAGGGCTTTGAGCCTGCTGGTGTGGTAGGCTTAGCGGGTGCGGGCGCAGCGGACGGCTTCGAGCCTGCCGGCTTAGTGGGCTTCGCTGGTGCAGCAGATGGCATTGGACCCTTGCTTGGGCCGGGCTTGGTTGCCTCGGGCTTGACGCACTGAGAGTACCATGGGTTCCACTCCTTGCACTCAAGACCCTCGGCACAGGTAGAAGCACCCTTGTAGCCCTGTCCACCACACTGGTACCACTCCTTGATGGGGCCAGTGCTGGCACCCTGGGATGGCTTGGGGCGAACAATAGTAGCAAGAGTGGTGGGAAGCGCGACGGAGTAGGTGGAGTAAACCCTAGAGATGACGGGAGGGCTCAAGGTCGGGACAGCCGTGGGCTCGACTGGTGCACCAGTGCCGGTAGGGAGGATGATGCTGCTGTTTCCGGCAGGGTAGGGAGCACTAGAAATAGCAGGAAGAGGTGCGACTTCAGAAGAAACCTCTGGCTCGGCCACGTACGTCGACGAAGCGGGGACTTCAGAAACGACAGGAGCAGCTGGGGTAGTGACGGCCTCAGCGACAGGGCTGGAGACAGGCTCAACAACTGCGCTGGAGGCGGGTGCGACAACAGCAGCCGACGAGCTGGCAGGGACAGCGACGGCCGATGAAGCGGCGGGCTTCGATGCGCCAGTACCGGCGGCAGGAGTGCCTGTGATCTGACCGAAGGTGAGGAGTTGTGGGGCTGCGTCAGTTCCAGATGCGATGAGCTCGGGTCCGGGTACAGGGTATGAGTCCAGGTTGGCGTGGATGGAGAATCCAAGGCCTGGACCAGTCTTTGAGTATGCCTCGGGGAATTTGACGCCCTTGGGAACGAGGGCACCGCTTCCAGTAACTGTGAGCTGGTAGCATGTGACGTAGTGCTGAGCACCTCCACCTGTGCTAGCGGCGTGGAGCGCAATCGCCTCAGCCCTGAGCAAGTAATCACCAGGGGCAATGTCCGAGGGGATCTTGAAGTCGAGTTTTCCGCCTGGCCATGGTTAGCTTTGTTTGTTGACTTTGAGATGAAGAACATACAGTTGTAGTTGAGGTCCTTGGTACCCCAGAAGTCGTTGTCTCCTTGAGACGCGGCTGGGTTCTTCTTCCAGCCATTCTGGTAGACCTTGAAGAACTCGCCTGAGCCGTCGGCCGTGGCTGCATCCTCGACTTTGCCCAAGTACGCCAGAACTGGTCCCCAATGAGCACCGCCGATACCCTCCTTGGTGCATTCGCGGTCATTGTGTTGGTGCATTTCGATGGTGCTGCATTTTGTAAGTCTTGAAATAATAATCGATGGACAGGCAAACGAACACTGTATCACCAGCGGCATAAGAGCATTTTCCGGCCGCCGCTGCAGGGTTGACATTGCCTAAAAGACTATTAGATTTTGAAGCACAATTGAGGCTGAAATTTCTCACACTGCAGTGCGGTGCTTGTGTAGTCCTCAATCGGACTGTTCGAGGATGGAAGCCTCGCGCAGGTGCTCTCAAGGTCTTCGCCGTTCTTCCAGAGTTGTTGCCATGTTGCGTGTGCGTTCGCCAGCGCGATGATCGCGGAAAGTGCTGCTACGGTCTTCATAATGATTGTGTTTGAATGAGTGACTGGAAAAACAAAAAAACGAATGACAAGTTTGGTAAGGAATGAATACCAGCGCAGCTGCGTTACCCTCCCAATATCGCAGGGCTGCTCTTCTTATAACGATTGTGGAGGGAGTCCAGCGCCACGGCCGTCATGCCGGCTTACGGTTAGCTTCAGCATAAGGATCGTTTCGTTTACCACCGCCAAATCTCAGAATCTGCGCCAAGGTCATGTTGTTTCTCGGACGACATGCACGCAGATGAGCCAAGGATCCTTGAACTAGACCAAAACCCGGTTGCATCAAGCCACGAACGTTACTGTGGGTCCTCGAACCGTCTGACAGGTTACCAGGAGTTGGACGTGATTGGTGGAGCAATATCCGTGCCTGGACGGTGAACCTAGAATAGCTTGGTAGTTCGCCCAAGGTCCAGGCGCCATCCTTTGAATTGCAGGGGCCTTGGCCTTCCCTCATCTTCTACGTAGCCTTCTACTGCGATCCCAAGAACAATGGGCTTCTCTGCCTGCACAAGGTGTTTTGCTCATCATGTCCAGTGACAGCGCCTGGTGTGTCCGCAGCATAGTATCAGCATTGCGAAGGACGATTTCTGCACATAGGATCACAGCTTTTCTTCGGCGTGAAGCCATGACGATGGACTGGAGGCTGTGGCGCATGCAGATAATCTCGGAAACGTTTTGAAGTCTGCGATGCAGGTACCCGTCCAATCTTGATCTGACCAGGGTTGGCGGTTAGGCATGTTGGTCAAAATACCAAGCGCGACGACGTTTGTGTAGTTTTGTATGGCAATGATTTCCCACGGCTTTGCCATCGAAACACATGTGTTCCATTGCTGGCAGCAGCTCTCCCCATGAAATGGGTGCTTTGCAGAGCTTCACTGTAAGATTGTTTTCGCCGTTCACCGGGCGCGCGGCACGTTGAAACATCGGAAATCGCTCCGCGAAACAGCCTGGCGTCTGATCAGCACAGGGTCTAAATCCTCACAATAATTGCAAGATTTGAAGCCCGCCGTCGCTGCAAAGACATCGCATTTGCACCCATGCGCGCGATCGCGTCGAAATCTCAGATTTTGTGTTGTCATGGTTTTCGTGCAACGAAAGAAGGAGACAGGTGTGGTGGTTGGTTGGTTCCTGATCGGACCGGCTCTGAGCTCCGGCGGTTACTCGCCCTCCCCACACCGCCATCCTCACGGTGCGGCATTGGTGTTCTTTCTGCATCGACAACGTTGGCATAAATCCATTATGCGCTGCTATACGGAAAAACAAGTCAGATGATCCACTTTCAGTGCCTCGGCCACGAGTTTGCTGTTGTGCGAACCCATGGACGAGCGAGGAATGATGCTGCTCAACGCCTGAAAGGCGCGCTTGAGGCGAGCTCTCAAGTAGCTAAAACAGCCGCGGATAAGACGCGCATCTATGGTAGAGGATGACATGTCTTAATAGTAGCTTTAACGTAAAAGCAGATCTAACAGTAAGCTAGAGCACACAATGCAAGTTTCTAAGCCCTTTGTACTTACTGAAATCGATAGTGAGTGATAATTGGCTGTTGTCAATGCTGTCGTGGATGTCCAGCACCTCTCTTATCTGTAGCGTCTTCTGCTACACGAGAGGCGACACCTACGCCGCGGTTATGATCGAAAGAGCATCCTGGGCTTTGTAATTTGCGTGATTCTTGAATTTGATGGCTGCCAACGATAGCATGGAAAGGACTGGGAAGTGGTTGTTCAACGTGCGAAGGTAGTCCTAGACGACCTTGGCTTTGATTACACGGAGCATGCGTTTGATGCTCGGTGCGTCATTTCACCTTTTCTAAGGCTACAGACGCGTCGCCGCTTGTATTTGCGATATAGCTATGCCCATTGTTGTGTATTGAAGCTCACAATGAGAGGACAGCGTTTTGAAGGTCTTCGTTCGAGTAAGACTAGATCTCGTCAGTCTCACACTGTTTTCCAAAACTGCGTCCATAACCAGTATATACATACCTTGACAGGACGATAGGACACCCAATGTCGGCCGAACGAATGGCTATAGGCGAAGTGCTATGCGGGATCCTGGGTCCGACTTCTAATAATCGACTTGTAAGCTAGAGTAATTCAAGTTATTTGAGCGTAATGTCCTCCAATTCAGCCCTCATGCGCCGTGATCTCGCAACAGTACATCGAAGACGCGGAAGCGGACAACACCAGGCCTCCGAATTCAAGATTCGCCGATGTATCGATGAGGAAAAGCACCAGGGGCATCCACCACGTTCACAAACATGTTGCCCAACTGTGCAAACATACTGCGATTGATGCGCCCTCCGGCTGAAATAGGTCCGGGCAGTCATTGCCCGGGCACATCATGGCTACCTCCATTCGAGCAGCGTTCAACTTTTAAGCTTCATTGGATGTTGCAGTGTGCGTTTAGGAGGGTTCGCATCATCTTCAAGTGCGCAGAGGTAGTCCGGAGCATATGACCGTCCGCTATGTTTAGCCGACCCCAGATAGCACACGCCTGCCCGCCCTAGTATCAGCATATGGCTCGAACAGGTCATCGCTAGTCTTTCTTTGACACGGAGAGCATCATGCGCTTCACCACGCGAAAGAAGCTGCTTGCAATAGTTACCCGATCGGGCGCGGAGTGCGTTCTCCGATCTATGCATGTTCACACACACAACACCACTCCATTCATCTTCCGAATAAGAGCGCAAATAGTGTGTCTCAAAAATCCGAGCAGTGCGCACTATATACTTTCTCCCCGCATTTGCCATGCACTAACAGGCATGTCTCATCTCAAGTGCCGACAGATCATCTAAAGCTTCCGATATCAACCACTGTTGAGACTTTGCAGGGATACATCCATATTAGTTCGATCTACTTGAATGAAAAGTCTCTATGAATTCTGTTTGGAAGAGTGCATGCCACAGATGAGGACATCTTGGCTTGCGCCACCCCACGCAAAGGACGCAAAGTAGGGAGAGTATATAAGTTGTAGCTGAAGTGAGTACAATACGACCACCATCACAAGCATCTCCGATCTACGTTCGCTTAATCAGCAGCTGTATTTCTACACGACTGACCAACATGAAGGTTTACAGCTCACTTTCTTTGGCACTTACGCCCGCCATCGTGTCCGGCCATGCCATCATGCAAGCCTTCAACGGACTGTCGCAAGGTCGTGGCATCTACATGCCCACCTACGACGGGCCAATCCAGGATGTTAATGCCAACGAGATG
This sequence comes from Paraphoma sp. B47-9, assembly GCA_001748405.1. Lineage (NCBI taxonomy): Eukaryota > Fungi > Ascomycota > Dothideomycetes > Pleosporales > Phaeosphaeriaceae > Paraphoma > Paraphoma sp. B47-9. Next base: position 86,379 of record BCLK01000168.1, read on the forward strand.
GCTTGCAACGGTGCGCCTAACTACGGATTCAGAGTAAGCGATCGCCCAGATCCAGTCCTGCCTCTTCCTGCGATCTCTAACGGTTTACGATAAGGCGCCGAATACTGTGATCGATGTTCAGGCTGGACAGGAGGTCACTGGCGCATGGCTTCATACCCTGACCAGCACCGGCCCCGATTCAACCGCTGATAACAAGGTCATCGACTCCAGCCATAAAGGTCCAGTAATGGTATACATGAAGAAAGTCGACAATGCACTCAACAATCCCAGCGCCGGGCCGGGAAATGGATGGTCAGTCCCAACCATTTCTTGATTGCAGTCGCGTGTAAAGATGTGCAATTATTGATTTCAGCCAGGTTCAAAATCGCGCACGCGGGCTACCAAAATGGTCGCTGGGCCGTCGACGATCTTATCTCCGCTGGAGGCATTCAAAAGGCTCGCATTCCTCAGTGTATCGCTAACGGTGACTATCTCATCCGCTTTGAGCTGCTGGCTCTTCACTCTGCCCATCAACGGTATGCTTTCCGCAATAACCTGGGACAAAGCTCGCGTCTAACAATTGTTTAGTGGTCAAGCTCAATTCTACATGGCCTGCGTCTCTGCTCGTGTCTCCGGCGGCACTGGCGCAAAGACTCCCAGCACCGTATCTATTCCCGGCACTTACAAGGCTGACGATGCTGGTGTCTTCTTTAACGTCTGGTCCGCTGGAAATGGCCGCCCGTATCCTAACGGCAACTACCCGATCCCGGGGCCTTCGGTCTTCACGTGCTAGAAGAGCAAGCTCGCAAGATCCATGAAAATTTGAGTCAGCGAAGAGCCTTTGGGGGAGAGCCACCACTTTTGTAACGAATTGTTGAGTCGGAGATTGGCCAGGCGGGTTGCGAGGCGCCGAGCACATACACTCTTTTGTAGTTGCATAACCATGATATATTTTGGACGTCACTATGCTGCGAAAATATCTTGATAGTGGTGTGTCTGTGACCTTCGCAGGCTGAGGCTATGATCTGCAGTCGAGTTGCGACCACAAAAGATGTTTACCATTACAGCCCCTTATATTGTCCAAAGCCAAATTCATTCCGCCGTGTGCTTCTGCTGTCCGGAAGTACCCTCCATGTAGTTTTGCACTAAGAGTCACTTCATACTCTTAGTCTCTTAGGCTGACTATATTTACCTACTGCTAAAGTTTGACTCCTGTAGTCGCTGCTTGTAGGAAAGGGCTGCTTGTAGGAAAGGGCTGCTTGTAGGAAAGGGCGGGTGTCTTTAGAAGTCGACAGCAGCAGGAAGCTAGATTCATTGCAAAAGTGCGTGGCTGAATATGTTTTGCTTTGTTCAAATGAAGGCACCGTGAAATTGACCAGTCACTGGGACAGACCAAAGTATAAGGACTTCATGCCGGACTCTTGATGACGAACGACCGGTAGGAGTGAGTATAAAATTTTCGGATACGATCAATTTTGACTAATTTCTTCGGCTTCTTGTAGTCACTAGCCTACTCGGGGTACACCATCTTCCTCCCCACGCCACCATCTACCACAACCTCCTGTCCTGTAACGAAATCACTTCCTACGAGATAATCTACAGCTCTCGCGATATCACCCGCCTTTCCGACTCTGCCAGCCGGATGCCAATCGATGTCTTCTTTGCTTAATCCCTCTTCCCACTTTGCACCTTGCTCGTCAGCAGCCTTGCTCTCATTCACGACATGGATCCACCCTGGTATGATCGCATTTACGCGGATTTTATGTCGATGGCCGAGCGAGATGGACATTGACTGCGTGAGTCCAAGGATACCAGCCTTCGCCGTCGAATATGCTTCGTGGTCGGCTTCAGCTTGGTATGCGCGTGTCGACGAGATGTTGATTATAGTGCCGGGCGAATCTGGCGTCGAGTTGCCAGCCGCGAGAAGTGGTGTACAGAGCCGGCTCAGTATGAAGGGTGCAGTCAAGCCGATGGAGATCTTCAAGTCCCATTCTTGCTCCATCGCATCGCTCTCGGCTTCCATTCTTCGGTCTTCCGAGAGCACGAGCGTTGTCGGGAAAGCGTTATTGATCAAGAGGTCCAGCTTGCCATCAAACTCTTCCTTGACTGTGTCGAACGCTGATTTGATCTCGTCCCGCTTGCTGAGGTCGCATTGAAGCGCGGTCCAACTCGCTTTGGTTCCGTTCGACCACTTCTCGGCTTGTTTCTTCACATGGTTGAGTTCCTCTGTGTTCGAGTCCAGAATGATGACATTGTGTCCACCTTGCAAGAAATGACGGAACAACCCGCGACCGACGCCACGGGCGCCACCAGTGAGAAGGATTTTCATTGATGATTTCCTCGCACTATTCTTCTAAGCAGGGAATTGGCCAGTTGTGCCAGGGTTCGTGGATTAGTTTGAAGCTGGTCCGCACTGTTCAATTCGAGTATGCCAAGCAAATATTTATTCTTCAGGGCTCAAGTTTTAAGAATGGAACCTAAGTCACGTTGGAGTTCCTCAGCCTGGTTGTTCTAGGAGGCGCAGAATTGTTCGGACCCGTCGGCGACCGCCAAGAGTGACGTCATACCAACTGCGAAACTCGAATAGAGCGTTAGTGAGCTTTGTGGGATTTTCTACTTCCTAGCCGATCTCGATAAATGATCTTTGCATACAAAAGGTAATAAGCAAACTCTCACGGAGCCTGGAAAGTCGGAAATACGGATGTAGTGGCCAGCGCAACTCTAACATTGCGACGCTCGCGCAACACATCAGTGGCGGATCTAAACTCACGTTTGATGTAGTAGAGGCATCCGGCCCTCCATTTAAGTCAGATTGGACCAGCGCGGTCGCCGCCTGTTTTGCTGTTTATCGGCAGTAAGTATGCACGCCTTTTCCCCAACTCCCCGTCTCCACGATAAGCAACCTCGACTTCTTCGAGCTGATCAGGCTGACATTGCATAGATCACGATCACAGATGACACAGCTCAAACAGAAATAGGGCGCCGGTGACTGCTGCTCCCTGGGGCTGGGGCTGGATGGAAATAAATCACTATGATTGGCTCGTCGTGGTACACCATCTTCAAAGTTAGGACATAGAGGGAGGGGAAGCGCATGCAGACCGGTGTAATATGGCAACATTCTTCACGCCTCGATTGGCTGCGCTTCCGCAAGCCAATCATTTTTAGCAGGGATTACAGCGTTAAGTATAGTGGCAGCTCCATGTAAGCAAACCCTACCACTCGCTAAACAGTGATAAGGGCTGTGTGGGCTTACAACATCGCCCTCGCTTATGTGAGAAGGCCTTCAAGACAACGCGGCTCTGCGATTTCATAGAGGATACTTATTTGACAGCTGAAAAGCGACCTTACAAAAAGTTTTATTCCTTCCTGGCACATTTCACGCACGCGTAAGAGTGCATTCACAAATAATGGCTTCAAATCTTTATAACTTAAATGAAACCGAGGTCTATTATGCCTTTTTTTTGAACAACTGCAGCAATGTCGTAGCATTGTGGGAATACTTTGCCGAGCAAGGACTATCTGGCCCAACATACCGAGAAAAGGCTTACAATCTAACAATTGCGACTCTTGGTCCCTTCATGAGAGAGCATTCACTCAGAGCACCGAAATATCCTGATGGCTTCTCGTCATGGAGTCGGGATGTGGAGATGGCTCGACTGGTCAGGGTTTACGCCCAGACAAAGTGCACGATTGACTTTTGCCGCACTCTTCCATGGAATGGAAATCCTGACATTGCTGGAATTGGGGTAGGTGTAGAGAATGTCCCATAAGCGCGATGTGCCACGAAGCTGAAGTTGACCAGATGCTCGCAACGTATGTAATACAGGCTATGCTCGTCACGATATATGTCATTGGAGTTATCACAATTCGCTCAGAAAGACTCTTGCCCAAGCTGCGCCAGAGACCGTCACTTTTCAGAATTTTGCTCGCACTGAAGCACTCGCTTGTAGACCTTCTCTCTGCATGCTTTCTCTTCTCTATTGCCATGTTATTGGCCGGGAACGTCTCTCTCATCCAGGATATCTCAACGTCAACCATGTACGTCCTCATCGTCAGTATGCCGGTCAATTCAATTCTTCCTACGATACTGCTGCAGTTCGCTGGAAACCGTCTTCTACGCCGCTCTCGAGGAAGGATTTTGGCCTGGTGTGTTGTTCTGGCGCTTGCTGTCACCTTGTTCATCGGCACCATAGTTGCGAGGTTCAAAAAGGCCCGGAAGGCACAAGAAGACTTTGACTTCGAATACCATTGCCTGTGGCCCATCAGATCAGAGCTCTTTGCGCCCATGGCCTACTATTCGTGGACGATAGCCGGACTTCAACTCTTAGGCATAAGCGCTTACATTGTTGGTCTTCTCAAATCCCAAAGAAACCGTAGCCCGAGTGCCTTCGCCTGGCTGCCGCGAAGCGTATGCTGGGCTCTGCTCGGTCTCACATTCTGTGCTATGTGGACTTCTATCGGCTTCTTTATCCGCTTAACTTTCCGTATTCACGATCGCGTTGGTGATAAAAATAAGGACACCGAGTGGTCCTTCGGGCAAGTGCTGGCTCTCGCTACGTGGGTGCCATCAATTATCGAATTTGTGTACATATGGTGGGAAGCGCCAGGAGAAGCACTTAACGGGCGGTTGATCGATCCTTATGAGGTTTGTGAGGCGTCGAGGGAATCTAGAGATCTTGAGATGCATCGCGCAGAAGACGAGCAAAATAGGGGAGAATTTCGGAGGCTTATTCAAAGTGGTCCGCACGAAGGGTCTATAAGGACATGGTGAGAGTCTAAATTTGATTACTAGTAATGTTCTGTTGAGTCATTCTTTCTTTCCCTTCATGGCTAAGCTTTGGTGAGAACGACATTAGTGAACAATTGCCCTTCTGTTCTTCGACTATTGCCAAGCTGAAGGTTCATGGATGAAGAGGAGCAGTTGCACCTCCATACACAAGACAACTGGAAGCGCTGTTGTGCAAATATGGCAACATCGTCTTGGAGGATGGAGACTCGCTACTGTACATTTCAGTCCTCCGACAGAACACTTTGTAGGCAATGGCACAAGTCACTTGAGTATAAACCATAGAATCACGACTGATCATGTAGCCTCCACTATTCATACATTATTATAGCAGCAATATGTACAACTAACGACCCAAACCAGACATTTCGCTCTTGATACTCAACGACAACAGCCCTGAACATCTCACACTACAAGCCCGAGTCGATCTGGTTTGGCGGGTTGGCAGCGGTGTATGCGTCCCACGTATCGCACAGCTCAAACACATCCTGGTCGAAATCCTGCTTGATGATATCCTCCGGGCGCTCCAAGATCTGCAAGAACAGACCGCCACTGACATGCCAAGCCAAATGGCAATGCAGAGGCCAGACGCCCGGGTTGTCCTGCTCGAACTGCAAGACAATGAAGCTCGGCTCGACAGTACCGGTGACATTGCGCGCGTTCTGGAGCTGGTGAACATCACGGCGTACCGTGTTGCCAGAGTTGACGACAGTGCCGTCCCACTGGCCGAAGCCTTCAGCGAGGACGTGGAAATCGTGGCCGTGAAGATGCATGGGATGACCGCCAACAAGACCATTGTTCTCGAGATGGATACGAACGTGCTTGGCGCCAGGGAATTGGTAGACGTTCCACTCCGGCTTGAAGTCGGTCCTGCCCTGCTTGACATCGAGAAGAGGAGGCGCGTTGTAGTCGCCGCGGTATGTCTGGTTGTTGAGGTACCAAATGAAGTTTGTGCCATTCGATCTGAAGTCGAAGGTGATCTTCTTGGTAATATCGGGCGTCGCAAGAGGAATCTTGCAGAGCGGGATGGTGGAGGTCAGCTCGTCGTTCTTGCAGATAGCAAGCTGCGCAGGAGTGACGCTTGACGTGCTCTGGGGAACAGAGTCGGTATCGGCGCCGTCGTAGTACACCGCGGCGAGAGCATTCGGAGAGACACCGTCATTGAGTGTGCAACGGAAGCCCTGGGCGAGCTGGGAACGCATCCAGTAGCTGTCACCGGACTTGCCAGTAGCCTCTACAATGACATCGGTACGCTGACCAACAGCGAGGGTAACAACATTGGTGGTGAATGGCTCGACGGGAATGAAGTCAACAGCGGTGACCTTGAGCTGATGGCCGTCGATGCTGAACTTCTGAATACCTTCAGCGCCAGCGTTGACGAGACGCAGCAGATGCTTTTTGCCTGCTTCGAACTTGAACTTCGAAACACCAGCATTGGGAACGCAGGGAAGCGTGGTGTTGGCGCAAGGGTAGTTCATGCGTCCGTTGATCAGATTGTTGTTGGATGGAGGGAAACGCCCATTCATGGTACCATTGACAAGCGAGAAGTAGTCGGCGTGGAACCAGTCCTCGAGGATCACTGGACCAAGATCGATGTCGTATTCCTCATGCTTCGGACCGTAAATAACCATGGGCCCGTGAGCACCACCAGAGTACTGAGCGCTGTAATGGCTGTGATACCAGGACGAACCATAACGATCAGCGCGGAAGAGCATGTCAAAGGTGCCGCCATTGGGTGTGATGGGGCACTGTGCGACAGCTGGCACACCGTCATACCACGAGGTCTCCGTTTGGAACAGGCCGTGGGCGTGAAGAGAGGTACCCTCATCGGTGAGATCGTTGGTGACCTTAAAGAGGATCCAGTCGCCCCTGGGTCTTGGTCAGTCATTGAACAGCGCAATAGTAGAATGATACTTACCAGTTGGCCTCAACAAGCGGACCAGGGTATTGCCCGTTGATGGTAAGACCGTTTCGGGTGACACCATCGGGAGCAATTGTCTGGTAAGCAACATGCAACTCATAGGTCCTGGTCACGCCGGTCTCTGGCATCTTTGGACAAGCAGAGTTGGTCGGCGTGCTGGTACCAGTGCTGAAGGAAGAGTAAGTCTTGGTACCGTTCACCGAACTATACGGGTAACCGGTAGGGTACGGTGAGCCAGAGCCGGTGGGATACCCATGTCCACTGGTGGGATAAGGAGGGTACGCGCCAGACTTGGATGCCGAAGGCGAGGGGTATGATGGGCCTCCAGGAAGACCGCCAACAGGCAGATGAGGGCAATCGATCTGTCCCCACTGCGAGTTGCCGCACTGCTGGTAGTTGGGAATTGATGGAACGAGCTTGTCGCTGCCCTTTGGCACCCAGCATGGCTCCTCGTACTGATCCTTGGACGGACCTCCGTACTGGTAAGGCGGAGAGGGCTGAGGAGGAGCATACGTTTCTCCTTTTGATGGTGTTCCTGGCCAGATGTATGGAAGGTCTACATCATTATAGGGATTGTAGTACGGTCCACCGTGTCCGTGGGGATTCGTCGTAGGTCGGGCAGTGGCATATTGCGTGACAGTCGCGGTCACGACCTTGCAAGTAGACACAGTGCTGAAAACCTTGGGAATGGCAGACGACGCCTGGTAGATGGACGACAACGAGGCCGAAGCCGCAACGTAAGGAGCGTAAGCTACCATGATGGCAGCAGCAGAAGGAACGATTATAATAAGAAACAAAAACTACGCACAACGACCAGGAAACGAGTGACTGGGTCGGAGAGTTACTATGAGAGAGTTTGAGAGAAATGTGGCCATCGCCATATCTATAGGGACGATCATCGTGCGGGTGGACTTCCGTGAGCCGATCTGCTAAGTTTGGCTGTGGACCCAAAGTTTTCCTGATACGAGCAAGCGAACCAAACCGAGGACAGCAAATTGTGCTGAGACGTGACCGTTGGTCGACTCGGGCGACCTCATGCAAGCCATGATGCTTGGTTCTTGCCGTGTGGGGAATGGTGGGAACGTGCATGGATAAGCAAGCGAGTGTTGATGTTCCTTTTGGGACCTGATTCCAAAGGTTGCAGTCTTAGCGCTGATGCCTCGTATGAAGCGGCTGAGGGAGATGAAAGCGAGCCACAGCACTACCAACGTCATACATATTGGTAGAGGATCTGCAGGGGTTCTTGTCGCTGCACAGCAAGCCATGCATCACAAGTGTTGAGTCTTGCTGCAAGTACAAAGACCAGCCCTGAGAATATGCAGGTACGCGGAGTGCCTGACAACTGCCAACCAAGGTCCATGGTGCGCGAAGATCATCCAAGTGGACCGTTGACTGGTTGACACTACTATGGTTCCTCTTTGCCATGGCCGACTATCCGGCAGCTACATTAGTCCAATGCTTGGTGAAGCCCCGAACATTGATTTAGAATGCTCTATGCACTTGTGTGCATTCTTGTCGAATTGAATTGCGAGCCGTGCAGAACGCCAAGTGCCGAACGCCTTATGCTGGCCCTAGGGAGGGCTAAGATGGGGCGTTCAAGCATGACGCTGATTTGTGCTCGCTCGTTGTCATCGTTTTTGGAAAAGATGCTGTATCGTTGAGTGGGTGGAAAGTGGGGTTAGTCGTCCTTCGATGTTTGAGGCGCAGAAACAAGCTTCGACTAGCGCAGGCTCGGGCTTTCGCGTGAAAAGGGGCCAGCTGCCGATCGTTCCCTGTTAGCACAACGCGTCAGCCCTGGCGATAGTGCACTTTTTACCCCAGACTAAGTGACAGAGGTCTTTGGGTATATCGACTACTTTTGGCGACCGGCTATGTCGCGTAAGTGGAAATCTCATAGTCATACTGTCATGCAGTACTTCTGTACCTAGGGAGAACCTTCGCGGCTCACGATCAATATTCCGATAGGCGCCCACTGCCAATGCCTCAGAGGGCTGACCGCAATACGCCACAGGAGCTATTTGCTGATAAGGATTGCCATACTTGATTCGCGGTCCTGTGTCGGTCCATGCTCGATCATCGACCTTGGCAATTCAGAGTTTCTTGGTCCTTCACCACGACCAACAACAATGTTGATGGCGAACAACGTCGAGTATGAGATCTTAACACGCTGTGCAGAAACATGCTACATGTAGGGCGCAACATATGCTGTGCAGCGTTCAGTCACCTGGAATACCGCAATTGAGCCCTGTCAGCATGCACGAAATGCTCTGCTAGGTTACACGGCTCCCCACCTCAAGCGCCGGAACTCGCATTCGGCCACGCATGCCTGAGGCACTCCATTTCCCACTTTTGACCTTTGCCTTGAGTAATCCCAGCAAGACCACCTCCTTTTTATCTTGTCATCGTTTCATTGTGGTCATTCGATTTTCCGTGCCTCATTGCCCCGGGTGGACGCCTTTCCGTGCACGGCTTGCAGCAATAAGCATGGGTCAATATACTTCCGATGGAGTGTGTGCACACCTGGCACTCCAAAGACATGGTTGCGAAGCGGCAGTGTTACACAAACAAAAGCTCTGCACGTTGCGACCATGTCGAGTGCTATCCGGGTTTGCGGGATTCCAGGGCTGCATACGAGTATTTAATCTCGCCTCGCGTCTCCTCGTCTCCTCATCTCCTCATCCAATGATCATAATTCAATACTGCACCTTTGCAGCTCCGGTGGGATATCAAAGCTACCTCCTCAGGTAAGTACTTTTACGTTCGGTGCAAGTAGTCGCGACTACTACTAGAGTGGTAAAGACAGCCTAAAAGCATAAGGCTTGATGCCCTTAATGCGTTATGTAGTTGTACTGCAGACGTAAACACACGCGAAGGCATTCAGGAGTGTCCCACCGGAGATATCAAGGTGCAGTACACAATGGCTTGAACAGCGCCGCCGGACTCCTTCACGAACTTCAGAGTATTTGTGATTTCATGAACGCTAAGATGCACCGTGCTACACGGTGCATCATTGACCTTGCTTCCACAATCTAAGCTGACCCAATTAATTCTTGATCTGGACATGTTCCTTGTTGACACCGACCCATGAATGCCGTTCGTTTCGATCCCACCCAGCAAGCACAGATTCACTTGAGCAGCCGCGATCACTTACTGTCCCTTTACCATTGTAGTGTCTCAAAATCTAGATGGTCAGTATGCATGATTCTCGCTGTCTGCCAGTCATACCTAGATATAGCTTCCACCAAAAGGGCATTCCGCAAGACACATGTGCCAAATCCAATCTGACCGAGATGCATCTCCGCAAGACGAGTCACAAAGCATGTCGAGTCTAGTCTATCTCATTACAAAACTTCCAATAAAAAAGTCAACAGATGAGCGCATGTCACCAGTCCTAGAACCGGCATTCAAACCAATCTATGCCCATCTACCCAGCTTTTGAAAAGACAGATAGAATTCAACATCTATACCGCCCCCAACCCATCCCTACCCCTCCATCCAACTCACACAATGCCGTCCTTCATTCCCAAAAAAAACTCCGTATATAAAATCAATGATCAAAGCAGCGCACACTTCCAGCACTCATGCAACCCCCTCCCCAAAATTATACTTATGCTTGTCAGTCTCCATATCGTTCGTCCAAAACATAAACTCGTCTGTTACATGCTGTATATCTCCTGCACGAATCTAGATACTCAATCCCGCTGAGTCCGTACTCAGACTAAAAGGTAGATGAATCCGTCGCACGTCGCTGAACTCTTATTTCTGTGGCTACTCTCTTTTACTTTCAAGGTAAGATTCGCAAAAGAGTACGCGATCGTGAATATGCTGCTCTGTCGTTGATCAAAAGTAAGACGATGTCGAGCATGGCTGTTTCAGCTTGTCGGGCTGTATGACGGCATGTGCGGCTCATTGATCGAAATCGACAAATCATGGGCGGATGCAAGAAGCTGTGTATTTGGGAGTATGGGCGGGGCTGTTGGGATACAGAATAATAGTGTGAATATATGTGAACACTAAGGTCAAATGGATTACCCTGCTCTGGAGAGGCGCGAGAAGTATATAATCAACCATGTCAGTATGACTTCTTCCTTTCTCCCATACTCCGCTGTAAGACGTTACGAAAATACTGTACAGCTGCAGACCATGTCTCTCGTGGCATTGTGATCAAAATCATTTGAAGGTGTATACATGGTCTCGCGAGCCGTGTTTGGCCCGGACCTTACAACATCAAAAATGCCATCAATGTCGAAGCATACATTGCTTGAAATTCTCTCTCTCTAGAAGGGTATATAACACCAAATACAACACAACCCGCCACCCATTCCCCAAACCCCCAACCTGTATAAATCGAAATACTAGCACAAGCCCGATACTATCGTATCAAAACATCCTGCTCATCCCTACTTATCCCCAACAAATACAAAACATCCTGCATACTCTTCGAATTCAATCTCGCAGGAGCCTGCATCTGCACTTTAGGTTTCGCATGGAACGCAACGCCCAAGCCCGCGACGCCCATCATGGGCAAATCATTCGCGCCGTCGCCGACCGCGATGACTTGTTCGAGGAGTATGCCTTCCTTCTCCGCAATCTCGAGGAGGTGTTGGCGCTTCTTTTGCGCGTGGACAATATCACCCGTGAGTTCGCCGGTCAGTGTCTTGCCGTCGTCAGAAACAACGAGGTGGTTTGCAAACGCGTAGTCTAGACCTAATTGCTGGCCCATCCAGCCTGTTAGCGGTGTGAAGCCGCCGCTGAGGACAGCGGTTTTGAAGCCTAGGCGCTTAAGCGCGGTGATGAGGTCTTTGACGCCTTCGTTGAGTGTGATCCGTGGCTTGAGCGTTTCGAAGACGGTGCTTGGTACGCCTTTGAGCAGCTTGCAGCGTGCGCGTAGACTGGCTTCGAAGTCGAGTTCGCCGTTCATGGCGGCGGCGGTGATGGCTGAGACTTCCTTTTCGACGCCGATGAGCGAGGCGATTTCGTCGATGACTTCTTGTTGGATTAAAGTGCTGTCCATGTCGAAGACTGCTAGCCGCTTGTATCGCCGGTATACTGTGTCGGCCTGGAAGACGCATTCGACGTTCCATTCGCGCTCGAATCGCGATATAGCTTCATCCCGTCGTAACGACTCAAGCGCGATGGGCGATGTCTTGGGTAGTGGGAAGGTGACTTCGGCGACCCTGCAGAACTTGCTCGTCTCTAGCTTCTTGCTTGAGATTGTACTCTGCTCTAACCCGGGAAGGATATTTGCCAGGGTGATGGCGAAGTCTGTGAGGCAGCTCTGGCTGATGTAGCTGCCGTAGAGGTTGTCGAGCGCACTTGGACCGGGCGTGGGTGGTTCGAGGGGATAGTCGGCGAGGTTTTCGGTGGGCGCGGCGCCGTCCTTCAGCGATTCGAGCGAAGCGGAGGGAATTGGGTCATTGGGGCTGCGCGGCGAAAGATCGGGGTGTGGGAAGTAATGCGGGGAATCGGACTTGTAGAAGAGCGTTGCGACGAGATGGGTGGGAGAGACATCGAGGGCGGGAGGTTTGGCCGCCATGGTGCTGGGTGCTGTCACGTGTGACTGACAATTGAGTACCTCAGGTATAGCCGCAGAGGAAAGTCGTGAAGGCCCAGGAGGTGACAATGAAAGTAAATGTTTGTTGCATGGCGGGGGCACATGGGATGAAAAAGATGTCCAGGGTCCGTCATGGCGGATACGCTAGCCACCCCACGTTCCTGAAAGTCTCCCAGCCCTACCACTGCATGCATCCCCTTTGCGGTCTGGTCCACAATTGTTGTCACTATGTCTGATATCATCCAAGGACTGGAAGGGCCCATCTCCGCCGGAATCACTGCCTTCCGTTTATGATGGCGCCGTCTTACTAGCATACCTAGTGAGCCTCGGCACGGTGTTGCTGCAAGCTGTAAGCACACGCCATAGGTGTCTTCACAAATCCCCTTCGCAGCTCCCAGGTACTCCCAAGACAGTACGCTTGACTCCATACACTACAATGGACACGTACAAAGCGCAGAGCATGGTCTCCACCATTCGCCAAAGCCCGCCGATCGACGTCACGACCACCTACGATGCAGCCTGGGTGAAGGGCAAAGTCATCTTGATAACAGGAGGTGCAAGCGGCTTCGGAGCAGCCTTTGTACGGCATTGGGCGAAGCATGGCGCGACAGTCATCGTGGGCGACATCAACGTCGCCAAAGGAGACGCGTTGTGCCGTGAGATCACCAAGGAGCTCACGGGCAGCAACAAGGTGCATTTTGTGCACTGTGATGTGACCAGCTGGCAATCGCAAGTCAGCCTGTTTAAGGAGGCTGTCAAACTGAGTCCCCATGGAGGGATTGACACGGTCGTTGCCAACGCTGGCATCGCGGGCTACGACCCTTTGCAGGACCCCAAGAAGCTCGATGCTGCCGAACCACCGCCACCAGATCTCAAGATCATGGACGTCAATTGCACCGGCGTGCTCTACACGACCCACCTCGCCTTCTTCTACCTACCCAAAAACCCTGGGTCTTCAGACTGTGGCGTACAGTCAGATCCTGCTGCCCGCACGCGCGATCGCCATCTGCTCCTGCTCGGCTCTATCGCCTCACTCGCACCTATCGCCATTCAGCCGCAGTACGGTGCAGCAAAGCACGCTGTCCTTGGCCTATTCAGGAGTTTGCGATGCTCGAGCGCCTTGCAGGGCGTGCGAGTCAATCTACTCTGCCCTTACTTCATCGACACTCCCATCGTTACAACCGGTGCGCGCTTCATCCTTGCAGGAGGAGCCATGGGAAAGGTGGAGGATGTCGTGGATGCAGGAACGCGATTCGTGGCAGACTCGCGCATTCTCGGTCGGGCGCTGGTCATTGGACCCAAAATGCACGTTCGACAACAGGACAATGGCGAGTGGGAGCTGGCCACAGCCGGGACAGCCGGCAGCATCGAGACGGCAATCTTCGAGCCGTATGCTGATGACTGGGAGGACGTCGATGCGTTTGATCGGAACATCGTGAAGCTGCTCAACCTGATCCAGATCGGCCGAGGTTGGGTCGGATGGGCACAAGATATCGTGAAAGCTGTCTTCTACGGGTTCGGCTTTGGAAGATAACGTGCGCAGTCAGCACAAGACGGAAGCCACGGGTTGGCGGAAGCTACGGGCAGCATCTTCGCGATCATGTGAAGGCTTACATGCCTTCCGCACGACAAAACATGCCACGGTGACGCGATTCAGTAGATACCAGCGGCACTTACAGAAATGCGATTATTCTGATGGCATTTGAAGATCCCCATGTTTTCGCGTCTCCGCAATCCAGGATTCCCACTCTCTCAGGCTGACGCAGGTCAAGGAAAACCCATGTCAGATTCCCGTGTTTCGCGAAATCTTGCCGACCGTCGTTGCGCAGGAACAGCAAATTGGATGACATCACGCTGCCGCCCGGCCGCTAGGACGGCGATTAGCCGGCTTGGGCATGGCGAATTCCTGTTCCTGGACGCCTCTGAACTGCATGACGCCAGAATGCGATGCGATCGACGCTACAAAATACCGGCGCCACTTCACGCGATGCCATATCACTCCTGCGCACCTGCTCCGCCGATTCTTCACCAATTCGCTCGTTGGCAAGTGCCGCCGGCGTCTTGGTTACGCCACCGCCTTTCTGCATTAGCCACACCTCCGTCATTTGGATATTGCAACAAGTGCAACGTGCAGGTCAACGAAGTCCCGCATGCTGCGCACTCAGCACACCACACCTCTATCCCTAGCTGCTCACAATGTCGTTCAGCAGCCAAGATGACCACTTTGTTACGCCCACCGGGGCCCTGATTCACGAACCAATATTCCCTAACATCTCTGGGCCTCTACCAGATCCAGCGGCCGGCACAAAGCTGAAATTAATGGCGACCGACGGCGGTTCTCACGCGAGCATGTCTCAATCAGACATCGAGCAGCAGCCAGAGAAGACGAGTGAAGCGGCCGCTTCTACAGCGCATCACGGAGAATCAGCGACTCGCCCCACCCAGCCACGATGGGCAACAGAGCGACCGAAACCATCCGCGAAGCATTCACTCCTTGGCAGATCGCAACCGGGAGCACACCCCAGCGATACAACCACAAAGCCGGCCACGGTCGAGTTCGATCCGTACTCGTCCGATTCCGACTCTTCAGACGACGACGCACTACCCGCGAAGAGCTTGAGCCACGACAATGCGCTTGCGAGAGAAGAGTCGCGGAAGAAGAAGAGCGCGGCCCCGAGCCCGTTCTCGCGCTTGAAGCTTGCGAACGAGCACTTCAGGACATCAGGAAAGATATCCAAGTCGGATGGGCGCGTGAAGCTTAGTCTGCTGGAGAAGGATGCCGACAGTGGATATTTGGCAAAGGCCCTGGGTGCAGTGCTGAACAAGCACTCGAAGAACGAAGACGACACAAATCTGACCAGCTATGACCGCCGAGGTGGACAGGCACACAAGATCGCACCCGAGGATGACGAGATGGAACATGACCCTTCGAGACGTGTGAAGCTCAACATTGTTATCATCATCATTGGGTCGCGGGGAGACATTCAGCCTTTCATACGAATAGGAAAGATCCTGCAGGACGACTACGGACATCGCGTGCGCATGGCCACGCACCCGGCCTTTAAGGACTTTGTCGAAAAGGACTCAGGCTTGGAGTTCTTCTCGATTGGTGGCAATCCTGCCGAACTCATGGCATTCATGGTCAAGAATCCTGGTCTCATACCCAACATGGACACGATCAAGGAAGGCGAGATCGGTCGTCGTCGCGCACAAATGTACGAGATGTTCCAGGGAATGTGGCGCGCATGCATCAACGCCACGGATGACGAGAAAGATAAGATGAATGCCAAGATGATGGGCGACAAGCAACCTTTCGTCGCAGATGCCATCATTGCCGTAAGCGAAGCCAGCACTGGCGCGTTTACCACTAGCTAATTGACGACAGAATCCTCCCAGTTTTGCACCTCCACACATCGCAGAAAAGCTCGGCATACCCCTACACATGATGTTCACCTTCCCATATACCCCTACAGTACACTTCCCGCATCCCCTAGCAAACATCAAGGCTAGCAACGTCGAAGCCACCTACGGCAACTTCATGTCGTACCCACTTGTCGAAATGATGACATGGCAAGGACTCGGCGACTTGATTAACCGATTTCGCACGACGAGTCTACATCTGGAGGAAGTGAGCACGCTTTGGGCGCCCGGCCAGCTGTATCGCCTCAAGGTTCCATATACGTACATGTGGTCACCCAGCCTCATACCCAAGCCCAAGGATTGGGGCCCAGAGATCGATGTCACTGGATTTGTGTTTCTCGATCTCGCATCGAGCTACACTCCACCGGATGATCTGAAGGCGTTCTTGGACAAAGGCGACCCTCCAATTTACATTGGTTTTGGCTCTATCGTTGTGGATGATCCAGACGCCTTCACCAAGATGATATTTGAAGCAGTGAAAACAGTCGGGTGCCGTGCCTTGGTCTCGAAGGGCTGGGGCGGATTTGGGTCTAACGCCGACTGCCCCGATAACATCTTCATGCTGGAAAACACGCCTCACGACTGGCTCTTTCCGCGATGCGCTGCAGTCGTACATCACGGTGGTGCTGGCACTTCCGCGATTGGTCTGAAGACCGCGAGGCCTACAATGATCGTGCCATTTTTTGGAGACCAACCGTTCTGGGGTGCCATGGTCAGCAAAGCGAAAGCAGGAGCACACGAGTGCATACTCTACAAGAAGCTCAACGCCAAACGGCTAGCTGAAGGTATACAGCAATGTCTCACAGAAGAAGCCAGGACGAACGTAAAAAAGATTGCCGAAAGCATTGAAAAGGAGGGCGACGGCGCTCTGAACGCGGTGCGGTCTTTCCATCGGTCGCTCCCATTGCGCGGCGATGGCAGCATTCGTTGCGACTTTCTTGATAACCGAGTTGCTGCATGGAAGATCAAAAACACCAACGTCAAGCTGTCAGCACTCGCTGCGGATATCCTGGTTGAAAAGAAGAAGCTTAAGTGGAACGAACTTCGACTGATCCGACATTACGAATGGAACGACTTTGGCGGCCCTGGTGAACCCTTGACCGGCGTGTGGGGCAGTGTCATGACTACATTGACAGATGCAGCAACAGGAGTTGGCGGCGTTCCAGTGGAGATGGGCCGAAGCATCAAGAAGAGAGAGAAGTTTAGGGAGAAGAAACGCGCGCTTCAGAAGAGAAAGCAGCATCAGAAGTCAACTCTGTCAAGAGTGAACACCAACACCGAGGCCGGTGAAGCGACAAAGGATGGAACCAAGACCGAAGAGCAGAAAGGGCGCCCTGGCGCAAAGCGGCAAGACACAACATTGTCGAAGCTTGAAGAACCAGAAGAAGAGCTGGCAGAAGAACTTGCTCACGAGGCAGGAGCTGGATTTAGGAAGACTGGTGCCGCGATCGCGCGCTTTCCCATGAACTTCACTCTTGCGCTTACACAGGGCTTCCACAATGCGCCCCGACTATATGGAGATGAGACTGTTCGCAGGCCACCTCGAGTCACCGGCTTCCACTCGGGTCTGCGCGCTGGCCGCGACGAACTTGTCTACGGCGTCATGGACGGCGTTACTGGTATTGTGACCCAGCCTATACGCGGCGCGAAGCAACGAGGCGTCATAGGCGCTGCACGAGGAGTCGGCTTCGGTATTGGTGGCTTTGTGCTCAAGGATATCGCAGCCCTGATAGGTCCTGGCGCATACTTCATGAAAGGTCTGGACGCACAGTACATGAAGCGATACCAGCCGACAAACTATCTGCGTCGAGCGCGGATCGCACAAGGTCAGTTGGAGTTGCAGATGCTTGAATCCGCGACACGCAACACCAGGGTCGAGGGCGAGAAGAATCCCAATGAGAAGCGGACTGAGCTTGAGCAAAAGGTCGGTCTCCGATGGCAGGCTCTACAGAAAGCCATTGCCGAGGAAAAGAAGCAGCACAAACCGGGCGTCATTGGATCTCTACTCGGCATGGGCGACAAGAAAGAAGGCCAGCGCGTTCCCCAGAAGAGCAAGGACCATCCAGAAAGTCGACCAAAGTCAAAGTCAAAAACCATGCCGATTGCAAAGACGGAGAAACAGATCACCAAAGAGAAAGAAACCATGGACCGCGAAGGCGCCAAGATGCGTCTAGACGGCAGTCATCGCGGCCTGAATAGGAGCAGTACCGCACCCATCACAACCCTCGAACACAGCGGCATGAACGACATGAAACCTCTTGACCGTCCCGCAATCACTGTCCCAGGCCTCATCGAAGAAGAGAAACCCAGCCAAATAGAAGACAAGCAGGACCATGTCCTCGGCAACGTCCATCTCATCGGCGGCGCGAAGAATTCTTCCAACGAGGAATTGAAGTCGCCGACTGAGCAACACAAGAATCTAGACGTCGTCACAGACGACGCGAATAGTCGACCATCGGCTGATACGAGCTCGGAGAACACGAAAGTCGAACCTGATGTGTGTGAGTTGCCGGTTGCGAAGGGCGCGACGGCCGGGTTGGAGAATGGGCGCGAAGTCGGGCCGGGAGTTGTTTAAGAGGTGGTGGCTTTTGAGCGGGAGATGTGGGTGGAGTAGTGTGAAGGTGTCTTGCTTCAGGAAGCATAGCGATGGCGTTTTCCAAGGCATGGTGGTTGGATGCATAGGCATAGGCATAGTTTGCGACGTTTGATTTTCTTTTGTAGCATGAGATACCCCTTGGTTTAGATACTGAATCCATCATTTAATGTCTTCAAACGTATTTTGATGGAAGGGGTTTTGCTGCTATGTGCATTGTGCATGTGAGGATAGATGGTTTGGAAGGGGGTGAGATCCTGCGCGATGGGTTGGAGGTGTGAAATGCTGTACGATGGGCGCGGAGGTGTGTGTAGCATGTGTCGGCTTTTCTGGACATGAGCGCTGAAACACGGGACACATTTTTGGAAGATTGGAGATGGGGATCGGAGGTCGAGGGGAAAGGACATAGATGATCTGGCGAGGCATTTTTGTGATCAAGTGAAAAGAAAGCAAGCAAGAAGGTCATGGGCTCGTGCAAACACGTTTTTGATTGAATGAGGCTGCGTTCAAGGTTGTGGGGATATAAAAGAAACGGTGAAGTGACCGTGGGGAGGATTTATACCCTCTCCCCACACTGTGGTAAGAAGGCACGAAAAGGTCATGTACGGATGCTAATGTTCTATGACTCTACGTTAACTAAACTAGGCAGTAACTACAGTGTCCCAAACCGTGCACTCGCACCCGGGATAAGATTCGACGAACCAGAGCTCGCAAACTAAAGCAACCGACTGTCTGATTTGATCATGGACGATAGGGATGCGTATCGACGTTTTTTGACACTGTAGTATTACTAAAATCGTTATGGCTGCTCAGTCGGGCATACGTAGCAGCTCATATTTGGTGATGCACCGAAGCTGGTGCACTGACCACCAAGATCGGTGCAACACCAAATACGAGCTCCTTCGCAGCGGCTCAGCCGCATCTTGGAGATGACCCCGCAGCGACCGCTTCCCTAGACTTGCAATTTGTCCTGCCACGATCGTGCCGTCAACAACGCAATCCTCACGAAATGGAACCGATACATTTTTCTGGTCCCGGACGCGAATTTGACCATATCTGCGATGTTTGTAAGATAAGATTTCAAAGGGATTTCTTCGAGGACACGGAATGGCCGAAGCGTTTTAGCGACATATATACAATCTCAACATCTATGGACGAGGGCTGTCATATCTGCAGCTTGATCATGGCCTCAATTCCTCCAGAGGTTGTGGAACACCTGAAATTTGACCTCGACAATTCCCTTCTTGACCATTCCGAACAAATTGCAATCGTCTTCAGGGGATTCGGGCGATACAAAAACCTCGCAGTCTATGCTAAAAGCCCATCAAAACCCCCATGCCCAGGCTACATGACAACAAAAAATGGGTATTATGAGGTGGCGGAGCTGATGATCCAGCCTGCCTCTGACGACTACACGCGTTCAGATCGGATATTTTGCAGCTCAAATTACTCGGAGTTGACGATTATGCAAATCACGCAATGGCTAGGGCAATGCTTACAAGAACATACAGACTGTTTTGCCATGCAGGTAGTTGCAGCTACACGAGATATCTTGCCAACGCGAGTGCTCGACCTGACATGTGTGAAATCTGGCGGCCAAGTGCGGCTCGTTAGTACCGAGAATCTCCCTCGTAACACGATTTATGCTACGCTGAGCCATTGCTGGGGTGGGCGGTGCGGACTCACACTTACCATGGACAATCCGGCCCGACTCGAAGCTGGTTTCCCCGGACAAGATTTACCAAAGACTTTCAGAGACGCTGTTGTTGTTGCTCTGGATTTGAATATCGTTTACCTTTGGATCGATGCTCTCTGTATCATCCAGGACTCGGTAGACGACCAAGATTGGCGATATGAAGCATCGATTATGGGTGACATATACGCTAATTCGTACATCACCATCGCCGCTACCACTTCCGCTAATTCTAATGGCGGCTTAATCCATCAGAGAAACTCACTGCGAGTGTGGCCATGTAGGCTAAGAGCACAAAGCACGGGCTTGGAGCACGATGTTGTCGTTGGTACATTTTCATGGGATCGTGAAGGAGGGCAACGTCCTTTGATCGATCGTGCGTGGGCATATCAAGAATGGCTGTTGTCGAGACGACTCCTTCACTTCTGTGCAGACCAAGTCCGTTGGGAGTGCTACTGCCTGGCAGCTTCAGAAGTATTCCCTGATGGTCTGAACGAGGGTGATCTTTCATATCACGGCACGCCCACGAAAAGCATTATTGCTTGTTTGCGCAGTGAGCCGGAGAATCGACACGCGCTTTGGGAACGTATTCGATCGGAATATTCTGAGAAGCTTCTGACCAGGTCCACAGACAGGCTAGCCGCCTTCGCAGGTATAGCACGCATGGTACATCAAGTTCTTAAGTCGCCTTCTCAAGACTATGCTGCAGGGCTATGGAAGCCAGGGATCTTGCAGGAAATTTTATGGACTCGATATGAAGACGACAAGGTCTGTCCTTCATGGGATATGGATGCGTACATTGCGCCCACGTGGTCGTGGGCTTCCCTGAATGGCGGTTGCTGGCAATTAACAGTCACTGGTGATGACTTGGTCTATCATGCTTCTGCCGAGACTGAGATGGTACCAGTCGGGGATGAGTACGGTCCTCTCAGAAGCGCAAAGCTGTTCCTGAGGTGCTCCCCTTCTTCTGTGGTACTTTCTCATAAAAAGAGCCAAACGGATACTTTCGAATGGAACTGGACAGTTACAGCTATCCGGGACTTGTCAACAGATATCACATGCAATGTGTGTCTCGATGATTTGCCTGCAGAACAGAGTACACAACGCACGACGATGGTTTTCGCTTACATACCTGTTCTGTCCTACAAAAGATCATGGGGAGGATTGTATATCAGAGGACTACTGATTCGGGATTGCCCAGGGCCGCGAGCCCAATTCATGCGCATCGGTGTGCTTGAGCTGTCTCTTAGGGACGAAAACCATGACAATGTATTCCAAGCCCTTCACCTAAGCCGTCACCCACAGGAAGGTCCAGACGCCGAAGGCTCGAAAGATCGAGATCAGACGATAAAGATCATCGAGTTGATCTAACATGTGGTCCCGGCAAGTCTATGCATTCGTGTTGAGATATGGGGCATAGGCATATGCCATTAGCGCAGTGAAGCGCAGAGAGGACCGGCAGTGCAGCATACGTCGCAACGCCATGGTATCTCAATTACACACTTGTGCAACCAAGCCGGCATGTGGTGCTCGTTTGAGGACATTGATGATGGAACGTGGTAGGTTTCAGGCAAGATATACTTGGCCGGCTGTTTCCCTCAGCAGTTCCTAGAGGTCTCCGCATCTCTTTCTAGGCGTAGCATAGCACTAATGGATACCAAAAGCCCCAAGGCAACTGCAACTCTCGATTTTGTGTAGAACGTGAACGTGTTCAGCCTGTATTATTAAGTATGCAGTGACTCTCAGAGCGTTACTATGCAGGGTGCACGGCCGAATAGCAAAATCACACGCCTAGATATATCTTGCCCATTGATAGTCTGACCAGAGATGCGGCTGCGTGTATATTAACACGACGTTCACTTTGGAGCCAACGGTCCTGCGGGCTGATTTGGGTTCGCGAAGACAGCAGACCTACATAAGTCATCTACCATGCCAACGCACATCGCGTAACGGCTCCATAGCTCGGTAAGATTCTAAACAAGTGCAGCTGCCCAATTCGAGAGCCTGGCTATTATGCAAGCACTCGAGCGGATGTAATCTTGTTCGATGCTTCGAGAGATTTGTTGTATGGCACAAAGTTACAGCTCTTTTGATTAGCGGATAGTCATCTCTGTGGGGCCAACGCTAAGCCTCATTGGTGGATAGCGAAATCGCAGGGTACCCGCGCGACGTGTTTCGCCCCCGAATGATTTGACGAATCGCACTTTTATTTCTATCAGTCCAGAGACAAGCTGAAACGGCGGCAACTGCAAGAACCACAACTTGACTCTTGAGAACTCACCGCGCTGGTGCGGGATGGACATGGCTTGCTAGAGTCAAGGACAGAAGCGCTTGCCGCGTCAGACCAGCGAGGAAAATTTACCACCAAGGAACATGCGTACAAGCCTCAACGGTTAAGCAACCGCCGTTTTGCGCTGTGTTACCGTATGCAACCAAAAGTAGCACGTTTCGCAACCACTCAGACGTGGGCTTGAACCGCCGTGGCGCGTGCAACCCCTAAGCGCCGACTCTTTGGGCGTCAGCCGAACCAACCTTCCTCCTTCCTCATCACAACTCTTCGAACTTGAATTCTTCGTATTGATATTCATGTGTTGCATGATCTTTCCTAAAGCCAACGTTTTCATTGCTCAGGTCACTTTTTTAGGAGTACCACATGCGTCTTCTCCAGTTCCAAACTGCTGGCAACTTCAGCCTCGTCGAATTCATAGGCAACGACGTCCCACCTTATGCCATTCTCTCACATACATGGGGTCCTAGTGACGAGGAAGTCTCGTATCATGATGTAGTGAGCGGAACATGGAGGGAAAAACCGACTCAGTGCAAGCTCACCTACTGCAAGGAGCAGGCAGCAAAAGATGGACTCGACTACTTCTGGATCGATACCTGTTGTATCGATAAATCTAGCAGCGCAGACCTCTCGGAAGCTATCAACTCTATGTTCGCCTGGTACCAGAATGCGGCTGTCTGTTACGCTTTCCTCTCTGACGTACATCATGATCAACGGTTAACAGCCCTCGCAGCCAGCAAGTGGTTCACTCGTGGCTGGACGTTGCAAGAACTGCTGGCTCCGAGAATAGTCGTCTTCTATTCTTCCGAATGGAAGGCCTTAGGGAGCAAAGAAGAACTCAAAGCTCAACTCCACAGCATAACAAAGATTCCTACAGAGGCTCTAGACGGCACGCCACTCAGTCACTTTTCGATCGCCCAGAGAATGTCTTGGGCAGCCAATCGTGTGACCACACGTATAGAAGATTGCGCATATTCCCTCATGGGTATTTTCGACGTCAATATGCCCCTGCTATATGGAGAAAAGGATAAGGCCTTTCTCAGACTTCAGCAGCACATTCTGCAAGAGTCCACTGATCAGTCTTTATTTGCGTGGGAAGACCGGTCCCTCAACAAGGATGATGAGACCGGTCTTCTCGCGCGATCTCCGAAGCACTTCGAATCGTCCGGCAATATCAAAGCTCTCGGACCATGGTCCTATCACGAAAGCTCTTCCATCGAAACCGACGGCATCCGCGCGGAGTTATGGTTAGTTCCTGCATATGAAAACCACGACAGTGAAGCAGTCTGGAAAGCCTCGTTAGCCTGCTTCATCGGCTCTGCCTTTCACACAAGCCCTGCCATCTACCTCGTGGGTATTCCGGGTCAAAAACCTAAAACGAGAGATTACCCAACCCGATACGTACGCATACGTGCCAACAAACTTGAGGAATTGACTAGCGCCAATAAGTTGGGTGGCCGCCATTGCATCATTGATGTCCGTCATGAACGAGCGAAATCCAGAGTTGTGGACCCCATACCTTTAGATACGCAGGTTTTCCGGATTGGGTGGGAATGGGGTTCTCGTCCAGAGATAGTTGAACAGTGTGCTGGCTACAGGATTTTTCCAACTTCGTGTTGGAACCCTCAGACCGCTTTGTTTACTGCCAGCCCAAGTTCTGGGGCTATAGGTGTCATTGTCAACTATCACAAGTACACTGCAACGTGGGTCGCCTTCGGTGTTGGACCATCGGGAAATCCATGGGTCAAGGCAGTCTCTGAGACCGAGTCTGACTGGAATCGAGACGAGACGGGCAAGTCTTGGCCGCTTTGGAAACTCCCTATTGTCGACGGGTCAGATCAGGCAACTTTCCCGATACCATACAGTTCTGTATCTTACAAGGTGATTGCTGAGACCAGAAGGATAGCAATCTCCAACAGCAGAATGTTTGTCATTACTATGTCTGACGCGCTTGGCGGCATTTAAAATGTCCGAGCGAGCTACGAAGGGACTTTGAAAGCGGCAGTGGATGTTCGGATTTTCTCCCAGGATCTGCCAGAATGAACTGTTCCTGTGTTCATCAAAACTCTTGTGCCCAAAAAGAGTGTAGACAAAAGGCGCAGACTTCGAAGACGCTGTAAAACATGGACGCAAGGAGATGAAGACATAAATAATAGTTTGATGCAAGAGAAACACCTAGAAAGAAATCGCCTGCACCTGAAGCACATTGTAAAAAACGATCCTAAAACAGCACCATGTCCGATTTCTCGTTTTCGCCGTAAGCCTTTTAAATGAGAGACGCATATGACAACTCTCAAGTTGTGACTGGCGTATTTTGACATGGATCAATGGAAAATAGAGTATCAGTCAATGGTGTACAAACCAGTGTGTAGGAGCACTTTCTCACACATCACGAAAGGGCTATCAGGCAACCTTCCGTGGAAGATTTGACTGGCAAACACAACTCGTAAAGATAATCATTGCACCCATGCCACGCTACCGTGATAGCGAAGCATTCCCATTCCAACCCTCGTCGTCTCAAGCCCTCCATCCTCCCTTAGACATGTAAGTTCTCCCAGTGGACCGCGATCACTACACCTGCGCCATCACGTTTTCCCTCATCCACACCGAGAAAACCTCCGTGAACACCATCTCCGGATCCGTGATCTTGCAACCCAGTCCCTCGCCAGCGCTGCGTGAGGTTTTGCCTTGTTTACTACCACCATATGACCCGATTGTGCGAGCCATTCCGAAGAACCCAGCCACTTCTGTAATCGTGAAGTGGCACATATAGTGGTCAATCATGCGCCGAGAGAGATTGCCAGCACAAGAACAATAGACATGCCAGCTAGTACAAATGCACCTTTGCAGCTCCGGTGGGACGACAGATGTACCCCCTCCGTAATGTCTTTTACGAGCAGCGCAAACAGATGCAACTGCTGCTAGAGTAGTGAAGACAGTCTTAATGTAAAAGCCTAGAGACCCTTGATGCGTTATAAAGTTAGTACTGCAGATGTAAGCACACCCGAGGGCATTCAGGAGTGTCCCATTGGAGCTGTGAGGCGCAGTTTTGTAAGATGCAATTCTCGCTGAGCGAGACTCCCCATCAATTCAGCCACCGAAAAGCAGTTGGCCTGCTCGTCATTGCATCTAAAGCGGAGCCGCTATGTTATATGAAATTACCGAGTGGTTCGTTCTTCTCTCGATACCCACAGTCGTAAGATGGTGGAAGCCAGAAGGTGCGACGCGAACAAACTTGGAGGCTCGTCATACCAAGACGCTCAGCCGCAGAGGAACTCGTATTTGTTCAGCCGCTATCTAGACATACAGCCTGGCAATGGGCCACCATCCTCTAATTGAAGTACTTCTGATTGATTCTTACGATAATTTATCGAAGAAATTTGTCACGTCCCATCATGCCTCCTTTCGTGAAGCGGCCGGAGCATCCTCCTGGCAAGCATCTCCCCGGCGACAGGTCTTGCCGCCATTGCCATAACCTTCTTTCGGATCCAATCAGCCTGGCAGCTATCGTAAAATCTGATGATGGCTTTCAGTATTGTCGCAACTATCAAGAGCTCTCAGATTCTGCAGATTCGGGTTGCATTTTATGTAAGATGATCTTTGATCATCACGTGCAGTTTGGTCCGAGTGTAGTCAGACACGGAGCAGATGACGAGGAGGGATCATCCGATATCAAGATTGCAAATGACACGGATCCTGAGCTCGTCTTTTCAGTGAAGGCAGTTTCGGTCGGTTCGAGTACCTCCGCAACACTACAGCGCCTTCAAATCCAGGGTGAAGCAAAAGGTGGTAAGCCACATGAATGGGACTTTTCGCTATCTGTCCAAGTATCCGCTGGTAAGCATCGCAGTGGAATGAATTCTATCTCCAGTCGGTGACACGCTTGATTAGATAGCCCGGCATCGCTGTTCGTTCCATCAAGGCCGCCGCTGCTTGATTTGACGCCTGAAGCGACTCAAACGTGGGGCAGGAAATGGGTCGACGAATGTTTATTGCACCACCCTGGGTGCAATAAAAGTCTGGAGCCATTCCGTCCAACTCGAATGCTTCAAATCACGGACTCAGAATCCACGGTGAAACTACACACTTCGAGTCCGGCCGAGCAGGATCTGTACGTGGCGCTAAGCTACTGCTGGGGTGATACCCAGCCCGTGCAGACTACCAAAGATACCATTGAGACTTACAATAGAGCTATTGAGATATGCACTCTGCCGCAAACGATCAAGGATGCAATCTCGGCGACAAAGGCGCTTGGGTACAAGTTTCTGTGGGTGGATGCTTTGTGCATCGTCCAAGATGATGACGAAGACAAGTCACGGGAGATCTCTCAGATGCATAAGATCTATGAGAACGCCATCTTAACAATTTCCGCAGCTTCAGCGAGGAAGGCGACCGATGGCTTTCTTCGCAAGTTTAGCCCAGCGACGTTTCCAGTATCTATGTTCCGCTGGAGAAGTCACGACTGGTTTACAACTTTCGAGCTTGACTACCGCTGTCCGGATGGAGTTACTTGCCAAGTGTCATTGACCTCCACATTTGAAGCATCTCCAATAAACGAACCCATCAATGAGCGTGCCTGGACGCTGCAGGAGGCGCTCTTATCACCAAGAATGCTTATGTATGGGCGTTTGGGGATGTTTTGGCGTTGTAGATCCAGCTTCGAGACGACACATGATCGTATTACATGGGGCCTTTGGGAACGGAATAGTCCGCTCTTCAGCCTATCTGAGCCGCTACCAGTCGATGGTATCGCTGAAAACCCATCTCATTCGCGAGTAATCTACATGTACACTTTCGGAAACGATTTGTACAATGTGCCGCCAGCTTCGTCAGCCGCTGTTGACAAACCTAACTTAAGGATCTCAACTGTCATGAAGAAGTGGATGAAGCTTGTGAGTTTGTACAGTTCGCGTCAATTGTCGAACCGTCATGATAAACTCCCTGCGATTGGAGGCATCGCAGTGAAAATCCATGCAGAGACTGGGGTAGAATACATTGCTGGACTGTGGGAGGATTCGATGCTCGCTGGTCTCTCGTGGCAGAGAGTGCTGTCAGCCCATCGTGTACGTCGCTCGCACACGCCCACATTTGGGGATCACTCCAGCTGGCGGGCACCGACGTGGTCTTGGGCGTCCATCGACGGGCCTGTCGAATACACAACATATGATGTTCATTGGCAGAGCATGGATCCAAGGGCACACGTTCACCGCGCTGTGGCAGAACCCGGTTCTAACTCAACGGCATTTCAGCATCTATGGAACGCAGAAATGCATATAGAAGGGTGGTTGAGGGAAGTCGAGATCGAATCAATACCTGCCGCCGTGTGGCCGAACCCAACAGGAAGTCGTCGAGAAGAACTGAGGTTCGCAGATGTTTTCATTCTCGAACCTGAACCAACAGGATCCCAGCGGAGTATACAATCCCCGCGGTGTGGGTCTGCCATCATGGATGAGTCAATTGATTCTGTGCCATATTCTTGGTCTCACCCGCACGGCCTCGAGACTGTATACGCAATGCCGCTCTTTTCGTCACGTAGTTGGGTTGTAGACGGTAAAGGTCACCGATTTCATGGCCTTCTTCTTGTCAAATGGCCGGTTGGAAATTACAACCGGATCGGCTGGTTTGATAGCTTTGCGATGAGCTTCGAGGACTTCAAAAAGTGGTTTGCAACGGCAGACCATAAGATCGTTGAAATTTACTGACGGCTACAAGTTAGAGAGGAAGATTGTGATCAGAATTCCTCTGATTTTAGCGATGCCGACGTTCATGCAGTCCACTCAGTCGCGGCCAGTAGCACAACAATGAGCAAAATTCGAGTCCATATCAGACATAGGCAACATTATCATACTTCACAAGGGTGTGACGACAGGCTTTGAACGAGATTCCATTCACTAACTCCACGCTGTGATCACTTTAAAACACTACCCAGAACACTTCACAACACAATCCCTCTCTTCCTCGCCCATTCCAAGCAATGGAAATTTCTTCGATCACTACACCTGCGCCGTTGCATTCGCCGCCAACCACGCCGAGAAAGCTTGCGCATTCCTCGTCTGCATGAACACCGTTCCGGGGCCCGTGAACTTACACACCAGCCCCTCACCAGCGTGCATGTTAGACAGAATACCGCCTGACGCGACGCGCTCAAGGACGTATTTGCAATTCCACGCAACCAGATGTCCATTATCAATGATGTATTTCTCATCCTTTTGCAACTGTCACCAATGTTAGAACCGTGCAAAACAAAAGACACTGAGTATGAACAACTTACATCCTTGCGGATAATCGCACCAAAACTCGTACACCACAAAATCCCCTGCCCGCTGATCTTATACACAAACAGGCCCTCGCCGGAAAACATGGCCTTGCCCAGTCCCTGGCTTTTATACTCGGTCACAATGCCTTGGGTGCATGCGAGAAACGCGTCTTTGCCAACGCTCCACTGCTCGTGGCCGCCGAGCTTGATGATGGTGATGTCGCCAATGGCGGCCGGGGCGAGCAGGAGTTCGCCGGGGCCGGTATACGAGGATTTGGTCATGTCGCCGCCAACGAGGGCTTTTTTGAGAGAGAATTTCATGGAACCTTTGAGGGTTATGGTGGGGGACATGGCGATCATGGCGCCTGGGGAGATTAGCATTATGCTTGACTGCTCTTGAAGATGCGAACTTTTATCTCGTTGGAGTGGGAGGGGGTGTACTGACCAGGCTTCGCGGTCAAGGGACATCCGACCGCCAATTGCACAGTCAAAATGGTGTTGGTGTCCCTATGGCTTACGCGGTAACTTCCTCCATTGAACGTGCCCACGTCATCCGCGGTCGTACTTGGGACCGCAGCACCGGCACCCACGAATTGAGGCTGCTGAGCCTGCTGCGGCTGTTGGAATTGCTGTTGTCCCGCGCCTTGATATTGTGTTTGTTGTGGGATTGATTGCTGACTCTGCTGCTGCGGAGGCATGCCTGCGTGCACCGAAGCGCGTGGGTCTGCACCACTTGGGTGCGGGCTGTGGCTTGGGGCGCCATATTGTGCCTGTTGTGGCTGTTGCTGTTGCGGTGGTGCGCTGCCTGGTGGTGGGAAGTGCTGCTGGGAATGGTCGGGAGGCGGCGCGAACTGGGGCTGCTGTGCACCTGGCGGAGGCGCATACTGGTGGTTCGGCGCTGGCTGCGCGGGCGGAGGTGGTGGATGGTAGGGCTGGCTACCGGGAGGCGCAAAGTACTGCTGCTGGCCTTGTTGTTGTTGTTGTTGTTGTTGATCTGGTCTTCGTTAGTCGCGTGGCCAACAGAGCAGTCAGGGGTTGTATACCATATCCACCACTTTTGTCGGACGGCGCTGCTCTTGGTCAGCTCTTCTCTATGTATTAATCGCTCATGCGACTCACGAGCAAAGTAGTTGCCGCCTTGTGCTGGTGGTGGTGAGCTCCCCTGGTATCCTGACATGACTGTTTCGTCTGACGGTACTTCGGATGACTGTAGTAGCAAGCGGTAGGTGCGCGTCACGTCTTCACTCTGCGCAACAACAAGAAGGAAGGAGAGGAAAGGGTGTCAGATTAGTCTACGGGAGAACAGAAGACTACAGCTTGCATATAACCGCCCTCTCGGTCGCTGGCGGTTCGCGTCAAGCTGCTCAGCCTCAATGGGTAGAGCTGCTGGCTAGCGGGGTATTTCGAGCCGCCGAATCAGCGCCCCGCATTCAAAGGTCCAAGATGCCGCAAAGCATGCGCCAACCTGGCACGACATGTCAGCACGAACGACGTTGATGCGCAATTATGCTTATTTGGGATCTTCTGCATACCCTCCAACGTTCCCAGGGACATCTCATGACTGCAGAATCAAGCTGCGATTCCTGAATATTGGCGAGCTTCGAGTACCGGCATGCAGGGTCCATGCGTCTGGAGGCGGGAAGCAAGCGCCCACGGCGGAATCGTCCTCATCAACCTCGTCGTTGATTTGCTGGCGCCAGCAGTTGTCTTCCTGTCTTATATATAAGTAGACTCGGTAGCTAGTTAAACTGCTGTAAAAGTATAGATATAATTGAATGAAGAATAGAAACAATTTTTCATATGTCGGATCATTAGTAGCACCTAATTGTAGAGAAGTGACAATCATCGTATTTATTGGGCATCTACGAAGAATGCTTCTGTATGGGATGACTCTCTCAAGTAGCAGAAAAAGCCGCGGATGAGACGCGCCATGCCTCAATAATAGCGTGAGCGTAAAAGCTGATCTAACAGTAAGCCGAAGCACACTAGGCAAGGCTATGAGCCCTTCAGTAGTTACTGTAATCAATAGTGAGTGATGTCTGGCTGTTGTCAATACTGTCGTGGATCTCAAGCACCTCTCTTGTCTGCGGTTTCTTCTGCCAGATGAGAGCGACTCTATCGGAGCGGGGTACATGCACCCCGACGCTAGTACGTATATAGACTAGCTTCATTGGCAAGAAACATCAATATGGGAAGACATCGAGGGACTCCATCACACCAGTAGTAGGTATATAAATATCTACTGGCGAATCTGCGCTGTTTGAGCATTTGTTGATTTGATTTCACTTGGAAAACTTATGCGGATCTGAGGATATTTCGGATGCCAAGTCGGCCCGGGCCCGATTATATTACCTCCACCGCTTCATCTCGGACGTTCTCCGATTCCCTGGAGAGGCCGAGGAAAGGAATAATACCATACATTTTTCAACAATGGAGCCCTGCCTAGTTTATGATGATCGTTCGAATGCGCCAAACCAGCTGCCAGCTCCGGCTAGAAGCCGATAAAACCAGTCGCACCATCACTAATCGAGACACAATAGCAACCCACGATGCGACGAGTGCACATTGTCTATCAGGTTCTAGCAGGCATCTCGAACTCATCTTGCATCGTGATGCCTATTCATAGATTATCACCCAATCGGCTCTGTGCGGCTATCAGAGATATAAGGTCATAGGTATTGCACCCAAGCACTACACTCACTGCTGCATACTTCCCTGGTGTGTTTACTCTTGCGCCACGATGCATTCCCGTCAGACTTCGTCTTCCATCGTCGCACTTCTACTGTGCCTCAGCCAGAATGCATATGCAGCACCTCAACCCTTTGTAAAACGAGGCCAAGTCAGCACCCTCGAAATCAAGATTCCACCAAATCGAATCGACGACCAGTATTACACGGCATGTATCACCGCACTCCCAGGCTGCGATGGTACGTGCTGACATTATCAGGTCGATGTCAACTTTGGTGGTCAAACGCTACCATGTCTTATGGACACTGGTTCTTCCGACCACATGGTCGCAACTGATGAATGCGATAACACCAACAATTCAAGCGGCTGTTATGGCCTCCAGAATCGCTACATCCTCACTGTAAGTATCGCTTGTCGGAGCATAATGGCTGCTGTGGAACTTCAGCTCTACGACGGTCGATTAATTTCGTGATTAGGGACAAGAAGACCTTGTCAAGAATGAAACCTTTCGCACTATTGTTGGAACCGGTCCGGTGTTTGGCAACCAGTCCCTTATGAATATTGGCCTCGGAGACATAACGGTTCCGAAAGTTGCGACTGGTACGTTTGAAAACAGTCATCTCATGTCCAATGCGTTGGTTAATGATTTCATAGGACTGCTTTATGAGGCCGCGCTGGACTTTTTTCAATCGGCATCATTCTCCGGCCTTCTCGGCTTAGGATTTCTGAATGTCTCCCGGCAGTACATATATAACAATCGCCTTCCGATTCTCGACACTCTGCTCCGTTCTGGGGCCTTGGCCAAGCCGCTTTTCTCCATCAGCGTGCCTCGACTTGGTGATCCCGATTCGCCCAAGACGGGAAGTCTGACTCTCGGAGGTATCGAGGCTGGTCGCGCGGAGTCGGATCTAGTCTACCATGAGGTGCTCCCCACACCAAAGTAAGGCATTGATCAAACGAGAAAACACAATTCCGCATATTGACTCGAACATAGCTACAACTTCGAGGGCTATCCGCCTGAGCTGCAGGGCTGGATCATCCAAATGACCGCTCTCCGCATGAACGGCAAGGAAATCCCAGTCAGCGCCCGTAAGCACACACACCAGCTCACAACACACTCCCAACTAACCGCAAGACTCAAAAAACAGTATTGGATACACAAAACCGCAGTCTCTCCTTCCTCGACTCTGGCGCGCAGTAAATCTACCTCCGTCCCAACGACCTGGATGCCGTTGCTGCCGCATTCAACGGCCCCACAGTCTACCAGCCCCAGCGGACTATCTACTTTGACTGCTCGATTCCACAGATGCTGGAAATCAAGTATGGCGAGACATGGTACCCCGTTGACCCGCTCGACTTGATCATCCCTGGCCAGCACGGGAATAGCAACGGCACTAAGTTGTAAGAACAAAATCCTCCACCCTGAACTAAGCATAGATGCGCTAACTCATGCCTTCTTCTACAAAGGTGCCAATCTGCAATAACATCCTGGACACGCACATTCGGCGACTCAATCATAGGCGTACCATTCCTACGCTCCGTCTTCTCGGTGTACGACTTCGTTTCAAACGACGCGTACACCGTGGCTCCGCGTATCGGGTTGACGTCGCTAGTCAACAAAGAGGCGGCGCTTGCGCGGTACCCGGCGCTTTACAGGGCGCGAATGGGGTAAGTGAATCGTGACGCTGAGGGCACTGATGAGGGGCTTGGTAATAGGGTGGGAAGTAATGGATGGAGGGGCCTTGAATAATGAATCATGCAAGACTTAAACTTTGCCCCACTCCCGTTGTGTTCTGCAAATCCATCAAGCCCTGGTGTGGATGTATTCGAATGCTCTATGAACGTCGATCGTTTACCAAACGTAGTATTTTGCAAGTATTCAGTGGTTTGGAGTTTTGGTGCCATGAGTGCAGACACACGTGAGGGCCTTCACGAGTGTCTATTGGAGGTGCAAATGTACAGTACGACCGACGTTTGTTATTGGGTAAGATTTTGGAGAGTGCGGATTCATTGAGGTCTAGCGACAACCCCATGGACGCGAAAGCACCGCCTATTTGAGTGTACCCATCATCACGCAACTCGACGAACATAATTTCTGTCAGTATCTCATTTGTATCTACTACACACGTCCTCTGCGGACTTTCCGCAGCAGGGTATGGAATCTACATGCTCGTGGACACCATTGCGCGTATTGAGACATCAAATCCGTTATTCCTTTTCAAGCAAACATGCAGCAGAGTTCCAAGAGAGAAAAACCTCGTGAAACCGCCGTGAAAATCGTGACAACTGGGGGAATGTACAGCTTAGCCGACCTGCCTTCTCCGCTTGCCGATCTGTGCAGAGAAACCAGTCTTGATGGCTTGGACCGAACGACGCGAACCGCAGCTGTTGCAAGTGACGAAGTTGAGACGATTCTCTCCCTTGGACAGGCTAGATGCATCGTTAGCACATGTCGAGTTTCACGTCATTCGAGGAAAACTTACTCAGTGTCTGGCGAGCGGCATGTCTTGCAGGTGACATATTCGACAATGTACCGCCTAAGAACGTTCTCAATCTGCTTCTGCTGGAAACGACCCTTGATAACTAGCCTACGGTCACCAGCCACGGAACCGCTGGTACCCAACTCGGCGAACAAGAATTGTGTGACGTGCTCCTCGGTACGCTTCATCCTCTTGCAGATCTCGGCGATGTTGGCGAAGATGGTCTTCTTGTTTCCTTCACGCAGACACTGCGGCGGCGGAATCTTGTAGCTTCGGGTGCCCGTGTTGGCAAGGTCGGGATGTTGTGAGTGGAGGAGTGTGAAGAAGCGATTCAGGAGGAGATTGTATGAGATGGGCGTGGTCGCGTCGTGTTGCCAGATGCCGGTGCCCTTGATCATGTCGCCCTCTTGCACCTCGGGTTCGGCAGCGGCCGCCTCCTCCTCGCCCTCTGCCTTGTCGCCACCAGCAGCGGCAAGCTTGGCCTCGAAGTCGTCTTCGACCTTCTTCTTGCTCGACTTCTTCTTTTTCTTGAGCGCCGCGAAGTCGTCCTCGCCGGCATCCTCGTCGCCTTCCTCCTTCTTCTTGGAGGACTTCTTCTTCTTCTGTTCATCTATTAGTGTCCAGTCGGTGTTCTCACAGGATATTTTGCGCACCTTCTTAGCGAGATCAGCGAACATGTCGGTGACCTCATCCACCTCCTTGTCTGCGCCGTCTGTATCGCAACTTGTCAGCCCATAATTCTTATCGTATGTGCAGGTATCCTGACCCGTCGGCGGAGTGGAAGGCTCACCGGAGTGGCTCTCCGCGGTAGACTTACCGCCGTTCATCTCCTTCGACTCGGTGACTTGGCCGTCGCTGTCTACGATTGTGGCGCCCTCAGAGAATGCGACGGACTTGCGGGGTTTGCGCTCGGGCAGATCGGCCTGTTGTGACTGTGTCAGTAAACTCGTACTAAAAGGCGATGTGAGACAATCAGCTTGCGCCGTCTCAGTGTGCTCGGAGGCGTCCTCAGAGGAACAATGTATTTCGACCGTGAACGTGGGGTAGAAAATGACGTACAGTGTCGGCCATGATTGCGGTTGTCTCTGTGTGGATTGCTCGCGTATCGGTGTCTGGTCGTATCAGTGAGCTTTTCGTGGTTGTAAGTGTTGTGGAGTTGTCGTGATGTGGTGAAGCAGTAGGGGTTCTTTTTACCACGAGTGGTGAGTGCAGCGAACAGTCATGACACGCCAAGAGTTCACCGCACCAGCCACAGCGTCCCGCGCCCCACCTTCCCTCATTGGCTACATGCCACCGCGGCTTCCTCATCGTCCAGTGCACGCGGGACCATCGCGCATCTTCTGGGTCATTCACTCGCTGCGACCTTCATGCGCCTCCGATAGCACGTCGCTACGGCCGCTTTCCAACGCCTTACTCATCATCCAGCCGCACACCGCCACAGCATGTCGATGAGTAACAGCGAGAGCTTCATCGAGCCGCCAATGAGCTCATCCGAGGCCGACGAGATCGACTCACTGCCATCCTCCTCGACAAGCTCCTCGGTCGACGATGACGAATACGTGTCTGATGCGGAAAGAGAATGGAGGGAGTCATTGCAGCAGATGGAGCTACTGCTGACTATGGTGCTGGTGCCTTACATTGGGAAATACTTTGGTCGGAAATGCGCATACTGGGGTACGTCATTGGGCAAGTTGTGGAAGGCAGTCACGATGCTAATATCTGTGTAGGCTGGGCGAAGTGGATGGAATGGAATTACCCCGTCGAAATCGTTGTGTCGAGCCCGAAGACGTTCAAACTGGCCGGTGCAGTGGAGGCTGCAGCATCGCTCTAGGCACTGGAAGCTTTTACCCAATGTTCAATTCACAGCAACGGCGTTCAGGGCGGTCACCCAAAAGTCAGTCGACTCGGGTCAGCGATTGACGAGATATGGCATGTACATAGAAGGCCACACGACTGGAAATGAAACAACATGATCAAGGACACAACAGCCTGAGAGCGAGACGATCCAGGCATGGTGCGCGAGCATCTTCGATCTGTACTAACAATACAACCCAGGAAGTCGACGAGGCAAACACAACCGAGAAACCATCACCACAACAAACCAAACAGGACGCCTACTAGTATCCAGATGTGTATCATGCGCCACAAAGGCCTCAATGGCAGGATTCCAGAGAACCGGTCAACGTCGTCTGGCAACGCGCAACTGCCCATACTCATCCATAGCAAGCTTCTCACCTGTTATGGCCCACACGCGATCATGTCGCCTGTCCGTGTCCGACCCACCATGAGCTCCATGTACGTCTTCCATCTCGAGCCTCTTCTTGCTCTTCGGTTTCTTCTCTTTGATTCGCAGCTTCTCGAAGAACACATAGGCGCCATAGAATATGACACTTGTATTGCCAGCATACGGGCCTTTCTTCGAGCGGAACCCCGACAGCTGTGACGACTGCACTTTTCTGGTATCCGTGTGGTATTGCGCAGCAACGTCGCGCAGAAAGGCGGCTTGTGTCACGCCGGGCTTCTTGAGATGCGCATTGATTTTGCGGCGGATCTCGTCACAAGTATCTGCCTTGCATTAGTATGTCACGACGCACTAGACAAGAAGGCAGACTCACCAAACACCGGCACGCTGTCTTCCATCTCGCCTTCCAACACAACGTGCTGTACGCTCGGCACCGCATCTTTGTCCCCAGGCTCAGTCTTCTTAGCCTTCTTGTTCGCTACTGTCTTAATACCGCGCAGCTCGCGCTTCTTAAAGAACGCCCACGCCAAGATATATGCGTCCGATCTCGCACCCTTGTTCGGCCCATTCTGGCTCATGAAGCGCGAGTACGTGGGCGCACTCACGCCGATAGCTTTCTGGAGTTCGCCGACTTTCATCTCGCCGTTGTCAATAAGGGCGCGGATCTTGCGGCTGCGATTGGGTTAGGGACATGGCGCATGAACGCGTTGAAAGAGAACATGACAGGACGTTCACAGTATGCTTATAGACATAGAGAATAAAAATTCGAGAGCAAGGTGAGGCAACAATCCGCACCCAACTTACCGCACGACATCACAATTCTCCGTCACAGGAATGTTCTCAAGCTCATAATCGGAATCGTGATCATCGATCGCCATGTACTGATCCGACGTGCGTTTGGTCATATTGCTGCTGTGCTCTGACAATCAAAACGTGTGGGAAATTGTGTGATCTATCGAGTCCTGTGTATGTGCTACAAGAAAGAACGAGACGACAGCGTGCAGCATGGAATTGGTCGGCAGCGATGACGAAATGCGACGCGTCTTGTGTTTTGGCGCCAGTGCTTCAGGGGGTGGTGTGTGCGGGGAATGTACGCGATGTCACGTGGACCGTGTGAACCTGAGTTCAAAGACATCCAGTCAGATCTATCACGACGAAACCATGTCACACACAGTATATTGAACGACATATCGCGCGCAACCAGCTTCGCACGGTCCATTGCTTGTCCGTGACTCTGAGGCAGCGAGAACTACATCGCTCCATTGGCAGATGTGCAAACAAAGGTAATGGCAGATCCTGGAAGACGATAATTCTTTTTGAGTGCTCCATTGGTAGCTCGTGGATGGCTGAAGCATACGGCGAAATCGTTTAGTCTACTGACACAAACGCAGGTTCAGGCAAAACACGTCGCATGAAACTATCATTTTCTCTACATATCAGGCTCTGTCCCATATTTATACTATTCACAATCTCTCTGCTCAGCTCTGGCATCTTACGTACGTCGTGGAATCACTTGATCAACCCAGTATATCATCATTCTCGGAATTCTGTTCCATTTGTATGTCAGCTGTACGATAACATATATTCCGTCGAAACTACCGACATCCAGCCAGCAGCGACACGGCTAGCAGCCCTTTGGTGGTTGGCACTGGCGCGTCGAAATCCAATGCCGACGCTCATTCGCGTCAAACTTCTTGCGCTTTTCCACGGCACCTGACGACTTTTCCCGACAGCTCTTCTCCAAGGCCGCGTTCTTCGTGTTTATGGCAGCCCAGCGCGCCTTGTACCCTGCCTTCCGGTCCTCGAAACATTGCTCGCGCTCCTTGCGTCGAGCCTGATACTCCTCACGGAGCATACGACGCTCCTCACGTGTTGCCATAAGATAATCCTTCTCAGCATGAGCGTCGTTGGCGGCCTTGATAGCGATTTCGAGGACAGGGTTCTCGGCCAGATATGCGGCGAAATCCTCTTTGTCAGGGAGCGTGTCGTTCCAGACATGGGTTGCCAGATCATTGACTACGATTTTGAAGAGCCGAGCGTGCTG
This sequence comes from Paraphoma sp. B47-9, assembly GCA_001748405.1. Classification (NCBI taxonomy): domain Eukaryota; kingdom Fungi; phylum Ascomycota; class Dothideomycetes; order Pleosporales; family Phaeosphaeriaceae; genus Paraphoma; species Paraphoma sp. B47-9. Next base: position 124,322 of record BCLK01000168.1, read on the forward strand.
TTTCTCGAAAGCTACGATAGCATCGATATCTTCGTATTCGGCCGGGTCAGCACGAAGCTTGGCCTCGCACATCTTGTACACATGGTCGGTGTACTTGTCCATGCCCAGGAGTGCAGCAGCCGCGCAGACGCTCAGCGCCCGGTAGGTCGGTAGGTGATTGCTCATGAAAGCCGGCTTGCGCTTGGTGTTCGCGACGCAGGAGAAGTAGTGGAGCAGGTGATTCACGCCGTCCTTGTCTGTGTCTGCGGGAAGCTCGATCTTGCCAGCCTTGCAAAGCTCCTGCGCCTTGACTGATGTTACGTTCAGCATAGGCTTCCAGATCTCGGCCACTAGGACGTTGCCAATCAGGATGGGAATGATCTCGCCCTGGACCAATGTTATACGCCACTGGACACACCAGTTGCGGATGTCGATGTCCTTGACGTCAGGCAATGGGGAATTTTTGCCATTGTTGCGCCTAGAGGCCTTCGCGTCGACGTGCGCGCGATTGAGTTCGCTGATGTCGGGCACCGTGACCTTCGTGCTGTTGTCGGAGGTGGAAGACATTGCGGAATTCGTGATGAAGAAAACGAGTTGCAATTATGATGCCGTTTTAAGGGGTTCGAGGCTATGCGCGGGTCGAGAAGTCGTAACTGAGCGTTGATCTGTTCGTGGGAGTGTTGGATAGGAGTGTTGGATAATGAGTGGGCTTGTTGATAGAGAATGTAAGTGTGTGCGGTGGAAGAATGGAAGGGGCTGAGTTTAGAAGGAATATATAGGGTTGAAACTGTCTGAGACATTCAAAATCGTGGCGTTATAATGGGCATCGTGCGCAAACAGGGCCATTGACGATTATAAGCCCTTATGTGTTCAGAAGGGTGAAATATTATCACATGGCAGGGGGTTTGCTGCGCCTTAGCAAACGACCTCGATATATCTTTCACCGACAATCTTGGTGAAAGCGGATTTCCTCTTGTGTTCAATGCTTATATAAACTGCTTTTGCCTCCACGAATATTCTCTCCGTCCATCAACCAACTCTGCATTTGCCCCTCCACTGCAAGCACTCAACCAAGGTCGTTCAACATTAAACTCTTTTCACTCTTCTCCTCTTTCAAGTACCCAAACACAACTCACAATGTCTTCGAACCCCCTCCAAGCTGGGACGGCCACATTTACCCCAAGGCAGAGCAAACTCGCGTTTGCTTTCTACCCAGCAGGAGTTCCGCCGCCAACCAACACCTTCCCGTCGACAGCAAATGATGTCGACGTCTGCATGTTCACCTTGGGAGACCGCCAGATGCTGGCTACCGGCCAGCGCATCTTCATCTGCAAAGGCACCGACCCCGTGTCTGAGATTCCGCGCCCACTATTCCTCGCGACTTCGACGAACTTGTCCCTACTCGTCAACGGCCGAGTCCACCTCCCGCAGGATACTGACGCTCACGGCGTGAGACTTCTAGTCGATTACCTCATCGCGATGATCTTCGAGCCCTCCGAGGCTATCGAAGATCTTCGCATGTCGAATCGCAGAAGCCTTTACGACATGCTTAGCGTCACTGCAGCTGCCGACCTCCTAGGCATGAGGAAGTACACGGACCATCTGTACCGCAAGTGCGAGGCCTACATCCGTCGCGATCTGCCCGCCTACGAAGAGCTGGACACGATGGTCCGCTTCGCATCCAATCACACTCGCCTATTCCATCTGCTCGTCACCGAGAATCTCGTGCCGCGAATGTTGACGCCCGGCGATATCCAGGACATAGACGACTTCAACAAGTATCTCTCCAAGACGCCGGTCCTGAATGAACCTATTCAGGCGGCTATCACCAAGCACTACGAGTACACCGAGGACCGCGCCCGTGTCCAGCAGAAGCGCCAGGAGACCTATCAGGCCAGGAAGCGCGAAGAGCAAGCCCAGCTCCAAGAACAGTCGGCCAAGGTTCAGAATCAAGAGCGCTACGAGAAGGCGGCCAAGGACAAGGCGTTCTGGGACAAGAAGAAGGCTGAGGATGCTGAGGACGAGAAGTCCATCAAGGAGAAATTGAGACTGTCCGCCGACAACCGCAGGTTCACTGCGCGCGAGAAGGCGCATTGGCGTCGGACTCGTGGCACGAAACTGCCAAAGGGTTGCTGAGGGTATGCAGTGGAAGAGGGCCTGTGGCCATGAGTGAAGTGAGGATATGGTCAGACTAAGGGTGTGTCCTTCATTCGGAAGTTGACTTTCACAAAGCATTTCGCTCCAAACTCATGGGCGGTTACAACAAAGTAGACAAGACATCAGGGGATTCGTGGATGAATGACAGCAGTAATCAGAAGACGTCCACAATGCAACAATCTAGAATATCTTTTGTCCTTTCGCCATCTCCTGATGTATTAAGGCAATATCCCGTTTCTCTTCCATGTCGTAATTTATATAGTCAGACTTGAGAGTCATAGGTGCCAATGTTATGGCTTAATAAAACATAGCTAATTCGGAGAGAACATCATGTCGATCACACATCCACGTACGAAGCCTGGGGCATCTGTTGAGTTTGCAGAGCTGTCGCACAGTCATACTATACATGCACAATTACGTCACAATTTCAGGCAACCACACCCCCAGAACGCCCGACTTCAGCAAGGCATCATTAGCCTCAAGAGTAACATTATTAAAGTTCTTTCATCCCCACAAACTGTCATCAAACTTATCCCGCGTCAACGTAGGTAGCTCGCCATTTTCCAGGGAAAATGTCCGAGGATGGCACCGAACAGGCCGGCACCGGCACACAACAGTCTCAAAAGCCACTCTTCTCTCGAACAGACGTGCTGCGATCATCGAATGAGACTCTGTACAGCCAAGTTGCGGATCTCGCAATCCAACTCGCCATTCTGGGCTATACCGAAACCGCATCAGCTCTGATTGGTCGACTCAATAAGCACAACTGGTACCACGGTCGTCATGCGATTATCGGACCTCTGCACGTGCTCTGGGACCAAATGGATTCTTGGCCAGATGGCGAAATTGATCGTGTGAAGGAAGCCATTCAGTACGAAAGGAAAGAAGCTGCGGAGAAGAAGGTGGTCAATGAGAAAGGCGAAGAGACGGGAAAGAAAATCAAATTGAATGTAGACGAGAGACCCATCAGCAAAGAAGACATCAAAAAGAGTGTAGATGAGCAGTACTACAGCTACGCCAAGTGCTGGTGGTATCCTGAACGGCCACGCGGGTGGACCTCCGAAAGCGTGGAGGTGCCGCCGAGCCCGCACGATCGAAGTCTTGATTTATCGGTCGAAGAACTGAAGAAGAGAATTGCAGACCTCATTAGTGCAGCCAAGGGTGAACTGAAGGGCGCAGAGCCGACCGACGACGCTGCAGCGTTGGTGAGTGCATTGGAGTTGCGCATCAAGTTGAAAGAGAAGGACGCGTCGATCGAAGATGTGGTGAGCGAGCATGAGATTCTTGGTATGATCGCAAAGAAGTTGAATGGCAGGAACCAAATCTCAGAGCTCATTCAATCAAGGCGCGCATGGGCATTACTGCGAGATGGAGTCTTGCTGCAGATTCTGAATATCGACAAGAGAAAAGTTGATCAATTCTCTGAGCAGCTCCTAGACGCTGTCACCGAGCGCTTCGATAACGGAAGACAAGTCTCCGACAACATTTCTATAAGAGATTTGGTCGAAACCATCAATACCAACACTCGCACAAACCCAGAATCAGTCACCTACTTCCAAGAAGGCGACCGCGAAGTGCCTGATACAATTCTACACGATCCTGCACCTGCTTCACTCATTGAAGAGACCGAGAAACGTCTCGGTACAACGCTGCCTGCCGACTACAAAGAGTATCTCAGCATAACCAACGGCAACGACCCTGCCTTTGGTGGCATCATCATGGAATCACCAATTTGGAACTGCGAAGAGATCCGCTGGATAGCCGACGACGAAGATTACTTCTCTGATTTGGGCGTTGACATTCCCGCTGAGATGGCGAGCATTATGCACCAGATCCACAACGACGGGTTGGCCTGGCCCGGAATTGGGAAAAGCCTCATCATCGGTCAAGAAGATATCGATAACATATTCTTGATCGCACCTGAGCCGGTGGAGCGAGTCAAAGAAGAAGTTCGCTCGATCCTCGAGAGCAAGGACGAGAAAGTAACGCAGGAAGTTAAAGATAGCGTCACACGCATGGCGGAGGACTTTGCGGGAAGTTTGGAGGACTTCAATAAAATGGAATGGTGCTGCGTGACGTGGGCGAGTGGTGGTGCGGCGGAAATGTCGGGGTTTAAGAGCTTCAAGGCGTATCTGAGTCATGTCGCGGAGAGTAGTAAGAAGGTGGAGAGGGATTTGTGGAATATTGAGTACGACGAGTTCTTTGGGTATCTGCTTGTGAAGGACGACAAGGACACCGCCGACTGATCCTTGAAAGATAATGACGTGATTATAAAATCAAATGTACACTGATAAGTCTGTTGTTTCTCTTCTCTTGTTGCCGCAAACAACCATTTGCTGGACCTTAGTGGACAAGAACATTGCAACGTGAACCAGTGGGATATTTGTTTCGCTTTCCAAAACATCAGAAGTTAGAACTTTAAGCACCAGAAGACTTGCAGAAAAGCTGGATACATCATTATATCGCCCAGGGTTTCTTGCATAATTTCCACGCTTCCTTAGCATATGAGGACATCACGCGTTACTTCTCGGGCAACCATCATATCGTCTAGTCCAGCAAACGCATGCCTGGAGCATATCATGACCTTTTTCCCCTCCAAAACTCAACAGCTGACTTAGTCAAATTTTGTGTGTCAATTAAGCTTTGCAGGCAATTTCGACATCATCCCCCTCCGGGCAATTGGTGAGCAACACCCCTGCTAGTCCGCCACTTGGAGCTGACAGCCAGCGATCCCTTTGGGACAAAGGAAGCTGCACAACGCAACCACAACGAAGTCAGTCGCCTACAAGGGCGTTCAGCTAAAAAATCGGTTTGGTAACGATGCATTATCGGCAACAAAATTCCATCGTGGTACAGAGTCATGCTTTTGTTGTTGGTACGAGTGCCTTGACATTAAATGATCAGATGGACACAAGAGCAAGAGCTGCGCCGTGGACGTGACGCCACAAAATCGATAGCCGCACAGCGAGGTCATGGCATTCCTGGGCGTTTCAACGCGCTTCACTGCCGCAATAGTCACACTGCGAAGCGTTGAGCACATGATTAGCACTTGATGACTGCGCAACTCAAACTGTCGTTCTGTCACCATAGAACCAGGCGTGGCCTTAGTCTACGCAGCAACATCAAGTTCAGACAGCCGGAAGAGGTGGTTGTAGATTCAATTTGGTCGTGAAGGAGCGCGTAGAGTCTGACTTAGCCGCCCAGTGTCGCCTGGAATCGGGACGAAAGCCCTCTAGTGTACCTTGTTGCACTAAGGTAATATCTAGAAGCTCCTGATTCGATGATGCGATGCTTCCAGCGGCGGCTATCCAGATGGCCGCGCGCTGAGCGTCGAGTCTCCATTTATCTGCATGCGCTCCCTGGTGCCGAAAGACTATCCCAAATTTCTGTGAAACTTACACTTGTAGCACTTCAGCACGGTCTCAAAATCCCACCATCAAACGTTTCGATACTTCATAGTCACAGAAGGAGGAGATATACCGTCTGAGCGAGCCGACGTACGATAAATTCCACAATCCTACAAAGCTTCCATCAAGCTCGCTTCCAAAGCAACCATGCTTGCAAGCAGTACGTTCACCCACGCTCTGGCAATCATTCGGCACCATTCTGAGATCGTTTGATACTGACCATAGAGGTGTGGCAGACCAGCATGAGGGCAACGAATCTCGCGGCTGGTCGAGAGGAGATGTGCTCACCTTAGCGAGCGTCGTTGGAGCAACGCTGTTTGCTATCATCAATTTGGCCCTAGGATACGGAACACGAAGATGGTCGCTGCTTCGACGACTCAAGTCGCGCGATGATGGTAAGGTTTCAGCTTCTACACCCATTGATGGCATGCTGAGAAGCGACCAAAGACTTGGAGCGTGGACCATCACACCACAGCACTAGACTTCCAGACTGGGCAGACATGACGGACATGAGGCGCGATCAACAGAATGCTTACACATCTTTCCTACGCTCACAACGCGGTCCCACACCTGGAGGAGAATGCCCGAGACCGCCAACTTCCCGTAGCTTGTCCTCAAGATCCCTGCGGACTTGAGGTATGTATACTCCACTAGTTATCCGAAGCGACTGTCGCTGACCATTTCGCGTAGTGTACTGCTTCCAAATCCGTCCGATATTGAGGATTTCGTCCTCCGTGCTCAGAAAATTGCGGAACCAGGTCGCTTACAGCTAGATCGAGTTTCAACCCAGTACCAAAAGCTTCAGTGACTTCAGAGTGAGATGAGTCGGGGCTAGTCGCTAGGCGTGGATGAACGAGATGTGTCGGAGGACCGGTGTGGACTTTGTCGAGGTCGAAGCAGCCGTGCCAACGGAGTTCGGGTTGACAGGCTGGGGAAGCAGACTTTTTGGGATCGCTACGGCAATTGTATACAATAACGTGAAATCTAAACCTTGCATTAGTCAGTAGAACTCCTTGGGTTCGCTGTAAACCAGACTCCCAAACTTGCTAATATCTACGATGAAAGCTCAACATAGTTAGGAAAGTTGATTTGCTTAGGCCGTCGGTACTGATAAATTTTAATCTAGCTGGAAATGCTAGGCTCAAATTCCTACCGTCTTCTCAAGGCACCGTATCGCGCGCAGTCACAAGGTGTTTTTCTCCGTTCCAGGTACCTTGTACTGTGGTCAGGAGAGGCAGAGTAGTAGAATGGTTGCTTCTATTAAGGTTAATTATTATCGTAGACATTATCGTAATCCTCTTACCTGTGTAGCTCAGCCTATGTGCCCTAGATGTCGCTTTCGCTGAGGTCGCGTTAAGAGCCAGCCAGTCTACGTCGATGCCCAGAAGGTATCTCAGATTGACAAGGAACAATAACGTGTTGTCATTTCAGAGCCTCCGAAATTGAATTTGAAGACATTCCAACGCCCAAGTTGGCCACATTGTAATTGTCGCTGGAGCATATCCCGTGCAGCATTCCAATGTTTCGTAAATCACAGGAACTCCCTTGTGCGACTGATCGCGAAGGCACCTATCATGACTGACAGCATAACACATCTTGATTTACTATAACATGAATTAATAGATGTGTGCCATAGTCTGCTTGGTTTTGAATCATCTATAGGCTGCAGACCCTTGAGGAGGCTCAATGTCAAGATATTGCTTCATTGTAAGTCATGAAGAAATACTTGAAGAGGCACTTCAATAGCAACCTCAAATTTTGGTTCAAGCAAACCACCTCCAAGAATCTATGATAAAGTCAAAGACTCCCCATCCGGAAGTGCTTTCTTTGACGCTAGTGAAGTTGAAGGTGAACCAAACAAGAGCTCTTATTTTAGCGGGAGACAGCATTCGAGTCTTGCGTCGATCGAACATAGCAAGAGCGAAAATAGATCAAGCACAATCGGGCAAGACAGGTCTCGGTTCTGAAGGCCCGGCGGGCGTCTGTACTAGGCGTAAGCGCCGGGCTACCAGTGCACATTTTCTTTCATCACATATTTTCTGCTTAGCTTTGCACTCACGACAACTATGGTAAGAGAAAGCGAGGTGTGGGTGGGCATCAGATCGACAGTCAGCACCACTCGTCGCGAATCGGCGTATAGTAGACGTTTCATAGGTCGTCATGTGCTCATCGTAGACCAGCTCGAAAGTTTATATGATTGCGAAGTACTTGCGGGGAGCTTCTTGCAAGGATTCCCGAGACATGCGAAGCTGTGTATCGATTGGCTGATCGGTCATCCCTTAGGTCACAGCGTTAGGCAAAGCGCGTTGCCACATCGCAGACGAAGAGCGCTCTGCGTATAGAATCTTGGTTGGGCGCTGCAGGTCAATGTGGTATACTCAGGGCTTCATACACGGCGCTTAATGTACAATGATTTGTGTATTTAAAGGCTACCACCAGCTTGCCAACTTCCTATACATCATCTACAGTCTTTGAGCGCTTCAATTCCAGATCACTTTCTACTCCTGAGCTATTCGTGCAATTCCTTACCCACCTGAAATCTCCGCGCTTTCGAAAATGCTCCTCACCAGCACATTTAAGAAGTCGGCAAATTGTACGTTATGCGTCTTGCTCTCGGTGCTGAGAGCATGGCTCAGTCTACCTTTTGTCTTCTCTGCTCACCCAAGATAGATACAGTCGTTCTGGACATATCGGATCCTGAATTGTCCTGGAATACAGTAGCTTTAATCTTAGCCGCTATGCTCCTTGTAGTCATACTCTTGCTCAGCCTCTCACTGAAGAGGCTAATGGCTATGACGCCAGCTCGGGTGGAAAGTGGTGCAAAAATGAAGAGGGAGATTGTCACTTTCTAGTGTTGGCAGACGAATTACTTTTGGCAGTCGTCTCATGTGTTTGCCATACGGGTGGTCACGGACATAATTTATGTTTTGTAACAGATAATCTTATGGGCAAGATATATTCGGCCGTGTGGTTTTGCTGTTCGGCCGTGCACCCAACAACTAAGAGTTACTACATACTTCCAATAATACAGGCTGGATATACTCACATTCTCCTAGAAATACAGAGTTATAGTTGCCTAGAGGCTTTCAAGTATCTATTAGTGCTATGCTAGACGGATAAATAGATGCGGAGACATCCAGGCACTGCTAAGCTATGACACCCGGCCCAATAGCAAAGGCGAGCCGCCGAATATATTTTGCCATCTTATAGAGACAGTGCAGTGCTGCTACAGGGAAAGTTTGCAATTCTCGAATCTTTTTCTATTGCTTTGAGCATGAATCCTACACCCGTATCATAATGGCAGCACTGAGGCAGGGCTAAAGGCTCCCGTCACTTTACACCGTACCAAAATCTCCGCACCAGCAAAATGGGTCTGCTTCCGCTACTGCTCCTGGAATAGACTGGTCAGAGAGCCCGATCGCCGATGAAGCACTACTCCCAATCTTTCCACTTTAAGCGGACAAAGGATCGCAAGCGCGAACATCAACCAATTACAACATAATATTGTGAGACTATGATGTGATCTTGAGTCGCTTGGAGGAATGTGGCCACGGGATCTGTACCCCAGACGGCACCTGGGCAGATCGTCGCGACGCCTTTCCTCTCAGACCATCTCTGCGTGTGGTTAGCCTGCGCCATCCACAGTTGATACAAACGAATAGGATCCATTGAAAAGATTCGCAGCCGCCCAGCAGTTAGTGTCAGGTCAGAGACAAGGATGAACAGCCCGGCCAAAGCTTCCGCGTGCCGATGGTGGTCGTACCACGCTCAATAGCGGTCATCGGCAAGGGGCTGTTGGCATTTACCAAATATAGCATAACCCTTCTTTCACATGATAAATCTCAGATGCGGGATAGGATAGCACACGCATCGTCCTCCGTGGTGACCTTACGGCCTCCGACTCCAGCCGGCGGACACACACTTACAATGTCCCTTCCCGTCGCACGAAACTGGCGCGACTTACAACGCTTCAGAAAACTATATCAACTTGAACTTTAAGCCTTACTTATTACTGCAGCGGTGACTTGTTTCAGCCAGACTTCCAAATGATGGGTCTCAAACACTTCGTCAGTGGTCAACTCTCTTCGCTCTGATCGTCCAAGCCTACGCAGCTTCTCAGTTAGCAGGTAAGCTACATTAAAGCATCAGTCCTGTACCATAATGTCTGCGGCCTCAATCGTGGTTTGAGGTAAGCGGTGGACGAACGATCTTGCTGGTACAAAGGTCATCTGGCTGAAAGCCAGGTCGCAACAAAGCTACATACAGCAATACGTAAGCTTCGATCCTCTAGCCTCCAAAACTTTGCAATTACACTGTACAAGCATGATAGTGTTTCTTACGCCGAAGATCTCGCATACCACCGGCACGCTGCTGGTCCGGTCCTTGACAATCGAAATACCCAGCTGGCCAAACGAAGTCGGGAATCGCCTCATTCTTGCACGGCTTTATAGACAGACTTCGCAACGGGCAGCCATTCGTCTACACCGAGGTATCCCGACTTCGTCGCTTTCAGCCCAACTCTGCCCGCTGCTGGCTAAGCGTTCCGGCCAGAGTGACCCAATCGTCCCACGTCGACCGATCCAGCGCGACCCGTCGAAGTATTGGGTAAAGCTTGCACATATACCTCCATGTTCAGCGGCAGAATTGGCAAAAAAGGGTGATGAGTATGGCTGCCTATCTTCAGTTGTTCATTGAAGCGACACGAAGAACGACATGGCAATGCGTAGTAAATGCGGACTCAGCTTAACTTTACAAAATTATACATGTTCGTATCGTACAACAACTGCTATAATATTTTATTGGTCTCTCACGAGCGACTCTTCCCAAGTTCACTCTGCGCCGCACTCGTTGGCCCACCCTTCACCCTCTCGCCCCCTGTGATTTTCTTCTCACCTGCCGTGATATCGCTCAATACCTCACTCGTGATTGGCTCGCCAGCATGTTGCTGTGCCTTTGCAGTTGGTCCCTTCTTTACAGGCTGATCTTGGCCTGTGATCGCCTTCTCCTTCTCGGTGATCTTGCGCATGGTTTCGGTGTCGAGGCGACCACTGTGCTGCTCGTTCGATGACCGGGCATTGGATGAAGATGTCGATGCAGAGTTTCCAGACGAGGTTCCTCCTGTCAGGATTGATTGCGCAATCGATGTTGGGCCGCCTTGGACTGGTCCGTCTTTTCCGGTGATATTGCGCTCGCCCATTGTGATGTCGTGTACGACGTCGGAGGTCAATTCGGCACCAACGTGTGATTGCGCTGCGGCCGTTGGACCACCTTTCGGTGGCTCATCGCTGTTTGTCAACTTCTTCTCAGCTGCAGTGATTTGCGAGATGAAGTTTGAGTCGACTTTGACAGCTAAGACGCGCGAGGTGGTAAATGCGCGCGCGCTTTGACGGAGCGCGAGACGTGCTGGGGATGTGCGAAGCAGGAACGACATGTTGATTGGCCAAGTGCGAGATCTGGCTTTCTAAATTGTATCAAACGAGATGGTGCAGCTGTTGTTACCAAGTAGACTGCGGTACAGTAAAATTGACGTGAGAAGGGGAGTCAGGATTGAGAGGCATTGCACACAGCACATGGTATTTGACCAAATTCCCATATATTACGCACATCTACTAACATAATCTCGATGACCCTGAGATGCAGGTACGCAACTCGATGCCTGCACGAGATTGCGATGTATGCGCCGATGCGGTGGAGCTGATGATGTCAAGACACAGAAGGCTCGAGCGGAGCGACTAGTCCACTTCTGGTGTAGGCTCATCGCGATCCCCTTCAGGTTTTTGGCATCTCACATCCCTTTCCTTCTGGAGTATTTCGGTATGGTGTTCTGCAAGTATGGCCCTGTCGCCGGGCTTACCTTACATCTCCGTGGTGGGAAGGCTGGGTGGGCATACCCCGCTACGGGTGAAGCCGGCGTTTGCGGAGGTATCGGTACGCCGTTGTAGGAATGACCTGACCAGTAAGATATGCTTGTTCGCATTGAGGCAGAAGTATCGTTGGACAGTCTTGCGGTGAATTTTATATGCAGTGTGCTGTCGCGGTGGCATTGGACCGCTAGAGCTGTAGTTTGGTGAGACATGAAAGGAAATCCATGCACGTATCAGTAATCCAGACCAAGGCACTTGCTCGTCGGACGCAGCTGATTTCTCATCCCCTCTGCTCAAATACTACCTCAACTCTCAGGTCAAGTTTCTTCTAGTATCTCTAATTTACTCGCTCTCCTATTGAACCTCTTCTCAAAATCGACTATCACTCCTTACGCTCCGACCATACAAAATGTCCTTCACCATACCGACTAAGCCAATTTCTCTGCTTGGTAGACACCGTCTACTCAGTCCAACCGCGGCCGTTCGCGTCTCACCGCTCGCGCTTGGTAGCTTGACTTTTGGTACTGCATGGAAAGAAACGTTTGGCGAGTGTTCAAAGGAAACATCTTTCTCAATCATGGACTACTTCTATGAGCAGGGCGGTAACTGGATCGATAGCGCCAACAACTATCAATCCGGTGAGAGTGAGGAGTGGATTGGGGAATGGATGGAAGCTCGCGGCGTGCGAGACGAGATTGTGCTTGCTACCAAGTTTTCCGCAATGCAAATCACCGAAAAAGAGAAGGCGGGCGGTACTGCTATCAAATCCAATTACGCTGGAAATAGCGCTAAGAGCATACATGTGTCTGTTGAGCGGTCTCTGAAGCGGCTGAAGACGGATTATATTGATATAGTCAGTTGCCAACATGGACATGATGTTTTCGTGGGTTCACTAACGAACTGCCACAGTACTACCTACATTTCTGGGACGCGACTACCTCGATACCAGAATTGATGCATGCCCTCAATGATCTGTGCACGTCGCGTAAGGTCTTATACCTGGGTATTAGCGACACTCCCGCCTGGGTCGTAGTGAAGGCCAATTGCTACGCGCGCCAACAAGGCCTTCGCCAATTTTCAGTTTATCAGGGACGATGGTCTGCCGCAGATCGTTCCTTCGAGCGCGAAATCATTCCCATGGCGCTGGATGAGGGTATGGCTCTTGTGCCGTGGGGTGCCATCGGCGGTGGCAATTTCAAAACAAAAGCACAACGCGAAGCCAATGAAGGTGGACGCAACACGAAAGTTGGCGGCGTTGGTAACGAAGCGAAAGTCTCGGATGTTCTCGAGAAGATCGCGCTCTCTAAATCGCCCGAGACGCCCATCACGTCCGTCGCGCTCGCATATGTAATGCACAAGACGCCCTACGTTTTCCCGGTCGTCGGAGGACGCAAGATCGAGCATTTGAAAGCCAACATTGAGGCTCTCGGTCTCCGACTGACTCCGGAAGAAATCAGAACAATAGATAATGCGTATGGCTTCGATATTGGCTTCCCATACTCGTTCTTGAGTCCGACAAATGCAGCCATGACGGGACCCGAGGATAATCGGATCTTGAACAACATGGGATTCTTCGATTGGGTCGAGGGGCCGAAGCCTATCCCGCCACACGAAGGTGCACTTAACAAGCTATTCAAAGACTTGGCGGCCTTGCAACCAAGCTCTAAGTAGCAAGGGTTATTCTTTTCCAGCACAAGCTAGGCGAAGTTTACACTAGTATGTGGCTTCAAAACTAGCAGAAACAATCATAAATCAAGTCAATGCTTGCAATTCATCAGCCGGAACGTGACGCGATGTTGTCATCAGCTCTAATGCATCCTTCATTCTAACGGTAAGGCGCGGCATTTGCAGGCAGCAGAGTCCAACTGAGTAAAGACCATTCTCGAATAAAACAGAACAGGTGCGAGACATCCCAAAAACACCATTGACGGGTGTATAGAAGAGAAGGCGCACCGTGATTTTTTTGGAGTGATTATGACGTTATTAAGCGCTTCAAGCAGGCAAGCAGGGGCGGATCAGTGTATCTATATAGAAGACGGTCGCCACCGGCAACACAACTCATCTAATGTATCAAAGCTAAGCGAGTACTTATAAAAGTAGTGCGAAACTAAGCCTACTTACCGTCGCAGCGCTCCAGAAAGAAGTTCTACAAACAGTGTTAAGGCTACATAGAGCAAAGTCCGTCCTCATGGAGTGCCGGAAGAAGCCTGCAATCTATTGATTCTTCTTCCTGCCGCCCTTCTTGCGTTTCTACCCACAAATGTGCGCCTTGCGAAGTACACTATTAGCCCAGCTGAAGTCCGAATGACCTCCATCTCTGTGCTTGCTCTTGGCATACTCCCTCCACGTCTTACACACAGCCCGGTCTACCGCTCTATCGCCGGAGTTCTCATTCCAGATATGGTCCCACCTGATCCTATCGCACATGGCAAGGTTCTCTTTGTAGGCGCCCTTGTTTTCCTTTTCTGTGATTGCTGGTCAGCTCATGCAAAGGGACAGGGAAAGTGGGAATGGTGTATACACGTACCTGACTTGGTGCCTTGTCCGACTGGAACGAGCAAATGGTAGTATGCATTGCACATATTAATCATGAATACGCCTGGATGGATCTTCGCCGTGTATTTGAACCTGTCGAGGCAGGTCTTGAATTTGTCGGTCTCATCTTTGTAATCCTGGCCTCTCCAGTAGTCGGCGTTGAGTACCATGAACTAGACGCAACATGCATGGTTAGCAAACACTGGAAAGTTGTGTGGTGGCCGAGTAGACTCACCGTTTCGTTACCATACTTGTCTCCACAGGAGCATGGGAGGCCTTTGCGGTCATTGCCGAGACCCACCGTAGAGTAGCACACAGGAAGAATGGGAGTGTGGTCCTTGATTTGATCGTGATACGGGTTCAGATCGATTCTTCCCGGAAGATAGCCCGTGTAATCTTTGCGTGCGTAAGCTCCCCACGACTCCTCCGTGATGCGTTCCTCGTTGAGATTCCTGAGAAAGGCAATTGGGTTAGCAAAATCTTGCCATAGTATCTAGATATCAATACTGACCATGGCTGCTGCGTGACCTTTCCGTCGTCAAAACCGTAGAGACGATCGAAGTTGCCGGAGACATGGTCGTAGCAACCGGGTTTGCAATTGACTGAATAACCATCGTACTGGTACGTCTTCTCACCAGGACCCCGAACGGAGCCAATTCTAGTTGGCTTACACCTCATATAGCAATTTTGGTCCGAATAGGCTTTCGTGATCAAGCTGTTCTTGAGGTTTTCGTGTAGTTTCTCTTGCAAACGCTCCTTTGATAAGGCCCTTACATCAGGATTCATGAAGTTCTCGTAAGTAGGGAAACGTTTGTGGAAGTCCATTTTAGCCGCGCTTTGCTCGAAAGTAACACCCTTGAAGTCAGTCGTTCTGTGGATCTTGTCACTTATCTGGTTCACCACTCCGTCGAGGAAATCCTCGCAACGGATTGCATATGTGTTCCGGTTGTTGTCATGATCTGAGAAGTTGAATGACACGTTAGCTTGTATGATGCGAATCCCTCAAAGCGTCATCTACGGAAGGCTAGAAGATACGAAGTCGATCGTGAGAAGCTGAGAACTTACATTTTTTACCGCAAGCATTGCGCTTGAACTGGGTCTTGAAAAAATTCTCCCCGACTTCAGCGACGAAGATGTCTCCGCGACCGTGTACCCCACCATCTCTTTTGACCTTTTTCATACCTCCGCTAGTTTCGACGCGAATTAGGTCCATGGCCTCTAGATTCTTGAGGGTTCCGCGGATCTCGTGCGCTGCCACGCCATCCATAATCCTGTGAGCATCGCGTCTGCCCAGCCGCGTCTGCAAATCAGTCGACGGTTTGGCACGCCACCTCAGCTCTGGACTGTTTGGATTCGGCGCATTGCTTGAAGTGAATCCTTCGAAATCCACAGTACCGAGGAGTGAAGTCCACGACATTGTATCGAACGACGTCTTAGCTGCGACTTGGAGGGCCGTCTTAGGAAACTTGAGGGGAACATGGCGGCCGATGGAAGTGTCGCTCAGGTCGTCGAACTTACGATCCCGTAGCAGCTGTACGCGACGGTCAATCTCAGACGAATGTTCATCCCAGAAACTCCAAGCTTCCTTTGCAGTGAATGCTCGACCCTTTTCGTCTTGCATCCTCCATGCTATGCGCGGACCCAGCCCGTAGATCGACACGGTGTCTATATCGGTCGCGTTCAACGGCGTCTTGACCGGGTAGATGGTGAACAGTTTAGTCAATCTTACAACATTCTCCTGGGCCAGATCATCGACTGTATCCTCGTTGATTACAGTTTTGGTTCGATCGTTCTGTGACCAGTCGCTGGAGTTGTTCTCGGGATACTTTTTGAAGAAAGTCTTACTCTTGACCTTTACTTGATGGTAGATCGGAGACTCTCCGTCAGGATTGAATGAGAGATGGCGAAGAGGTACCCATTCCATGTGACCGTAAGAACCCCACTCTTCCGGCAGTGGATTATTGTCCCCGCTAGATCTGGTGAAGGAACTCATGGTTGATCGGAACGTCAATTCAGTCGCTGCGCGCTTGTCCTCAAAATTACGCCGCTGTGTCGCAATATACTCGTTCAAGTGCTGAGAACCGATTGCCTGGCCATGGCCAGTGAGTATGGCATCTTCAAGAGAGGTTTGCATCCATTTGCCAATCTTCTCGGTCTCTTCTGCTGTAGGCAAAGCTTGGGCCCCGTTGTCTGCCCACGCAGGGATATCTTTCATCATCGCCCGTCGGCCACTTTCCACAAGCCAAACGTGGTTCCGTTGGGATAGTATATTACTGGTTCTATTTGAAGCTCGTTGGAGGATGACTTCGAGATGCTCTGAAGACAACTTGATCCTGGACCAATCGGGGATGTTAGGGAACTTGATGTTACCGATGATATTGGCCACGTTCTCTGCAGTGGTACGCGTGGTTTGGTCAAGCTTGCCAAGTTCTTCCCGGAATCTCTCATCAGTAAGGGCTGAAATCGTAGCATCCCAGGCTGGTAGCCTGCCGAGGGCAATCCGGATGGTGTCGGCAACTGCGGTAAGCCCAATGAATCCAGCAGCACCGCCAGACATCGTGTCCCCGTTGCCCGGTTTAGAAGCGGCTCCACCCTTGACTTCTAGGTGATGAGCAGAAGCAGCAGCAGCGACACTTCCGGCCGTTGTAATAATACCAAGACTTGATGTTATGACATCGCTGGTCGCACCGAATAGTACGGTTTGACCGACCTGGAGGGAAGAAAAGCAAGTCAGTCCGATATCTAGACCTTAATGAAGAACCAGAAACTTACTCCGTTGAGGGCTGTTGCCATACTGTTACTGTAGATTGACGCGAAGCCCGTGCCAGACATCAAGAAGGCCTGGTCGACACTAACTCCAAGAGCCTGACCCAAGGTATACCACCCCCCCCGCTTGCGCAGTAAGCATAGGCGCCATGGCATATAGTGCTTGGCTAAGCGTGAGAATGGCCACAATTGCAGCTGAAAATACACAACATGTGTGGTCAGCAAACTTCTCATTGTGAGAGTTAGATGTACTCAGCGCGACTTACCAATGACACCCATGACGATTTGGATGATCTATCACAGAGCGAAGGAGTCAGTCTCCAAAAACCAGGAGTCAGCATTGAAAGTATAACGCACCTGGGCTGTACACATTCTCTTCTCTGGGAAGGTATCATGGTGGAAGAAGGTGTTGGCAAAGTCCATACAATAGCCTTTTACCTGGACCTTGGCAGCTTCGAGTACCTCGTTATATGTCGAGTACTCGTGGAAGATCTTCCTGAACGAGTCGATGGTGTAGATGACGCGGCGTGCGCGGTGTGGGTCAGAAAAGAAGAACTTGCGGATATACTCAGTCGACGGCATGTTCTCACATCCCTTGATCTTTGCGTTGCACCTCAGACCCTCCCAACCAATAACATCAAGTGCGTAGAATCCGAAGATATCCATTCTACCTGAGTCCTTGCTACCCTCGACCGGCTTGCACGTCTCGCCGTACGGATAGTCTCCGACAGGGAAGTAGGCGATTTGGCATTCGTCGTCATCGTTGTCTTGAACCTTTTGAAAGAACCTCTGCTGCACATCTTTATTAGTGGCCCATGAAGCGAAATCAGCCTGCCAGTTTGACTCGTAGAAGTTTTGCTCGGTTGGATGGTGGAAAATGTCCTGTGCCATGCCATTCATCATCGACTCGAAGTGTCTAACATGGTCAAACGTATTAGCATGGACAACCAGAAGCAGGGATTACTGAACATGGTCTCGAGCCACCATTTAGGTGCATCAGCCACTTTGAAGGAGGAGTTCTGGACTTACGCTGACGTGGTATTTAGTGTGCTATCACTTCGAGCGGACCTTTGAGAAGCGTCCTCATGATAGATTCCAGAACTTTCCGAGCTGGCAAAGTGTTGATGAACAGGCATTGGAAGCCCATGCACTCTCATCTCGTAACTGACTGTTCGATCTACAAAGCAGCTGAGGATCGTAAGGCACACGTAGAGTTTGGTATACCGGACAGTGGGGCGAGATCCAGGTACCCGGGCCTGAGGAGTTTGGCCTGAGGCTAGGCGTAAGTAAACACAATCAGCATCTGTTTTATATAATGAGTATCATGAAGGTTACTTACCCCAGCACTGGGCTTGGCCGACCACCATGATCAGTGTATGATGTGGAGCAAATACTTGAATTAGGTTTGTTATTCACGTTAGATTGAGTAGCCAAGGTGATAAGGTTGGGTGAAGAGCATAAGATGGGCGATGGGAAAGGTTTATATAGATACTGGATAAAAGTCCAGAAATATTCTTCACGCAGTCAACACCTCGTTCCGTTGATTTTATTGAGCAGAGTATGCCTCAGGATCTGTTGAAACGGCTCAACCTCCGCATAAAAGGCCAGCAGAGCAGTGCCCGAGGCACCTTGCGGAGCTATGAGCCAAGTAGTCTAGAATGTGACCAAGGAAGCTCATCATCAGAAGCCTGGATGAGCGTATCACGAGTATATCCAGGCAAGATATCCAGCTGGTGGGTGGTTATGATACGTAAATGGAGCATTGTTACCTTGGACAAAACGTATGGATGCGATCTCCTGTATGACTTTGTGCACCTCAAGTGGCCTTACAAGGCGATTTTTTTTTAACGAGTGGCTCCCAGAGGCAAATTTCTGGGGGAGAATATTCGGGAGTCGGTTATACCTTCTAGGTCAGGCACGGAGAGCATCCTTGGGCTCGTAATAAACGGAACTTGACTGTGCACAGTGAGCTGCTGCGTCCCAGGCAACCTCGTTTCACCAGTAAGCGCTAATACCGGTTCCAAAGTAAGCAGTGAATGGGTTTGTGGAATTTTAATCATGCCAGGAGACCTGAGTGCTGAATTTCATGTTGGACATCAGGAGCGCTATGGTTGACCAAAATGAGCAGTTTTTTGGTGGCCTGATCTGGCGTTAATATTCATCTGTTGCAGCGAAGACACACCTCAAAAAACTCAAAAATCGCAGTTGAGATGAATACTTTCTGTTTTCGAAGACATGCTTCACCGACGTCATGTTCGAGGTTCGTTACCACGCATTCGACGTTCTCCCCACGCCAAGACACTAATGCTGCGCCACTGGATTAGCGGCAACCTCATTGCATCGACGCTCGAACGTCTGGGTCACGGAAATTGCACACACGCAGCGCAACCATGGCTTCAGGATACGGACTTGCTGGCGGTACGTACCTTGTGCTTCACGTGCTTCACGGGAAGGGAGTAGGAGCTGGCGGAGTGGGAAACGCGACGACAATGGCACGCCGAACACCCACCAACGAGCAGGTGCTACACCACGACCACACATGCGGCAGCGATACTGGCCATATCAGACGTGCGGAGTACTTCAATATGCATAGGAATCCCATATGTCAGGCGGAGATCTGCCGCCCGAGCAATGCGCGACGCACGGAAAGCAACACTCCACAACCACCATCCAGGAACACCCGGCAGCCTCACCTCTGGCACCACCCGAGGCACAATACACCGCGGGGCATCGCACACCCCTCTGCGCCAGCGTTCAGCTCCCACTCCTCCCTCCGAGCCAGCTCCCACACCCCCGCCAACCGCCGCAACCCACCAGCCATAACTCCCCACAGAATGAGATGCTAACATACAATCCCTCACAGGCCCCTCGCGCTGCTTTCCCTTCTGGCAAGAAGTCCTCGCCTGCTACGTCACCAACACCAACGCCGAAGACGACAGCGGGAAAGCGAAATGCCAGCCCATTCTCGAAGACTACTATGAGTGCTTGCACCACAAGAAAGAAGTACGACACCCAACCCACCCCACCACAAATCCACCACTTTGGGGCTTGAAATTAGGTTGCTAACGCATGTATCATCTAGGCCGCACGAACCCTCGCCCTCCAAGCCGCATACCGCAAAGCCGAAGCAAACATCAAGCGCGACGACGCGCCGAGCGCAGGCGAGATACGGCGCCTCGGTGTTCTAGATGCGCCGCTCGAAGAGAAGAATTTGAAGCCGAGCAAATGGTTTCCGCATAAGGAGATTAATTAGCTGGGGCTGAGGACGGGGCAGTGCAAATAGGCGGGGGGAAATGTATATTATATACGGAGTACTTCGATGGGGGTGGAGATGACAATGCTGAGTTTTGAAAGATGTGTGGTTTTGGGTGATTTGATGTTGTGATGTGTGAAGTGATTGAAATATGTGAACGTTGTTACTCTGCGCAAGGTGAGGAAGCGTGAGTAAAGTATTCGTTGGCAATGCGATGATGTCCGATCAATCCCTCCAAAGCGAGTTCATTTCATGCATCTTGATCGACCCATTCAGTCCAGCATACACTACCATCTTCTCACATCACATCAACATACATCACACCCCACCCCACATTAACTCAAATGCAATACGATTCGATTCACTTCGATTCACTACCCTCCAGCATGCCTCGCGCCCACAAGTACATCCCAGCCCTATCCGCACCCAGCCCCACAATCTCATAATGTCGTCAATGATGTCCCCTATATCTTAATCCGTAAAAACGCCTATATCGGAGCATAGTTTCCCATCCTTGAAAAACGCCATATAAAGTCCCGCGTTTTTTTGCGTAAAGAAAAGTAGCAAATAACCACCGCCACGACTTCGCATCGCATCTTCCTGTGCGCTTTTGGGCCTACTCAAAAACAGATGCAAAACGAAGATGGAAAGAAAGGAAGGGAAGAAGGAAAGAAAGGACGACGCGAGACCCGGTCCCTTTTGTTGGAGTTGGTTCACGACAATTCGACGTCGGGAAACGAGTACGTAGATGACCGCAAGGAAAGCGGCGAGGCGTTTGCTCCGAGAACCGCGCGTCAGACGTAAGAGTTACTCACGAGTAAGCGAATCCTATGTCCTAAATGTTCGCCGGTACACTGGTGCGCGACGGAGGTGGCGTGGCTGTGTTTGTGATGCCCAGACCATGTGCCTGCGCCATGGAGCGGTGGAAGGATCCGATTTTCTGGAAGCCCCTGTGACATGGTTAGCATCTGTTCGCACATTTCCCGCCACACGTGGGACTTACTTTGACAGATCGTAGCTCTCCTCCTCGCCGTCTGGGTCTTCCTCGAACGATGTCAAGCTAGCGCCGCGGACCATGCCGCCATTGCCTGCGGGGCCGAAACCATTGACGTTCGAGTTGGAGCGCGAGCGCTGGGGCCCGAGCTCGCGGCGACTCACTGGACGAGATACGGTGCGGCTAGGGCTTTCGGGACCGACGTCCTCGTCGTCATCGGCTTTGTTGTCTTCCGCATCCTCGTCTTCGGGATCAGCATTTGGGTCGTCTTCGTTCAGCATTGGCGGCGAGCTGGGTTGAGCCGGATCATCAATGTCATCCTTCTCATCAGGGCGCTGTAGCTTGATTGGGCTGAGTTCGAGGGGACCTTTGGCGGGTGTGCTCGGGAGATCGACAAACTTCCAGAAGGGTGCTGGACTCGAGAAGTTCATGTACTGACTCGGCATCTGAGCTGTGCTAGGGGGGGCTAAGCGAGGTGCGTGGCGGGTCACTAATGGCGTGACCAGAGCATGGTTCATTCGGTTTGCGTCTTGATTGCCGTTCATGTTCGTGTTAGAATCTGAGTAAAGGGTCGGAGGAGAGTTCGCAGCCTCTCCCTTCAAGCCAGAGACTTTGGCCTTGACAGGGTCCACCACTGGCGATGATTCGAGGTGACGAGTTGGATCGTCGGTCTTGACATAGGTAGGCTCGCGTCCTCCTTCGTTTCCATAAACGAGCCGCTTAGCTGGTGTTACGAAGTTGTGGTAGTCACGAGTATTAGGTGACTGCTTGAAGCCGCCATAGGGGCGCGGGCCACGGTCAGGGGTGTATGACTCCATTGCCATCGGGACCGAGGACAGGGGTGGTGTAGCGGATCGAGGCGGCGATTTGACACGGCTTCGACTGTGGTAGTCGCTGTCCAGGGCACCAACAAGACGCTCCGTGGCTTGAGAAGTAGCGTCGCGCTGCATGCCAAAGGCTGGTGAACTGGGTCCTGACTTGTCCATGCGATGTCCTATAGAAATTCCACCTCCTTTGCGGGGGTTCAGCATCTGCTTCTTCATAAACTCCTCGCGTTCTGAATCGGCAATCTTCCATTTCATGCCCTTGCCAGGCTCATCAGTCCGCCTCGCTACTTTCTCGAACGACTTGTTGAGGGATAGATTATGTCGGATGGAGTTCTGCCAGCCCGCGTTCGTGTACCGGAAGAAGGCATATCTTTGTTTGATCCAGTCGTAAATGTTTGACAACGTGAGCATGCCCTCTTCGCTGTTGATGATGGCTTGACCAATGAGCTGTGCGTAACTGTGCGGCGGCTTGATGTCCTTGGAGGAGTCGTGGGCATAGTCGATGTCGTCGTTGGAGTCAAACACCATGCCGCGAGAAAAGGTGGCAGGTGAACCGTCGCTTCGGAGGGTTCCGTCGTTGCGCATAGTCAGAGGCGTGCCTGGCTGTGGGCGGCCGGGGGTGGATGTCATCTGGTTGTAGTACGCCTGTGACGACTGCTGCTTGTTCCTCGGATGCGACGAAGGAGGAAAGGGGTCGTAGTGCTCTCGTTTCGGTGTCGGGCCACTTGGGTGTGCATGGTGATGCGACTTCGGGGGCGGGTGGCCTTCATTGTCAGATTCAGCCGCATCCTCGTTCTTGACCTGGCGCCACAGCATGGGATGGAAGTCGTCCTCCTGGTTCGCAAGCAGAAAGAGCATCTGCGTTCCCATTATGCCAATACAGATACCGGAGTGCAGAGGCTGCATGTCGCCCTTTGTCAAGCTGCGGTCGTCCAGCTTCAAGCCGTTGCGGCTGTTCACGATGATGTACCAAGTTTCATCCTGCGAATTAAACGTGATCTCGGCGTGGACACGAGACACCTGTCGCTCCGGTCCCAGGTCGATGTGAACACCCCATTGCGAGAGAGCCGCTTCGCTCAAGGCTGGTCCAGAGAGGTTGGGCTGGGGCATGGGCGGTCCTGGGCGCATGGCTGCATCTGCGCGGCCTATGAGGACTCTCGTCTCCTTCACGAAGAAGCACCAGTCGCGCGCAGCAATCTTGGCGAAGGCTTCGATGTTCTTGCCTTCATTTCGTCTGGCCTGCAGGTCGTTGGCGTAGTCGATGGCGGCATTGGGCGTGTAGTCGCGCGGGGTGCGGAGGGACGCGATGACAAGATTCTGGCGCTCTACGGGGTCGCTCGGGTTGTCTGGGTCGCCGCCGTTGGGCAATGTCGTGTTGGAGTCGTTGCTCGCGACGGACTCGGTAATGCGCGTGCGTGGGGCGTCAGCGGCAGCGACTGCTTCCTGTGTGCCATTCAACTGCGCTGGCCGTGAGTACGATGCTTCAGAGACATGGCCTGGGGGGCTCCATACCCGCCTGCGCTTGCGAGAGGGCGTGGCTATCGAGTCTGGCGTGTCGGCATCAGACTGCTGGGCGTCGGGCAGCTCTCGGCGATTGCGCAGACTCCGTCTACTTGAAGGCGGCATTGTGTTGGTGTGTGGATTTTCTGTAATGGCGGCAAAAGAGTGACGGTCAGCGAGTGTGTGAGAATATAAATGCATTCATGGAGTGAACCATGGGCGTGGTGGTCGAGGGTCGGCGGGCGAGCAGTAGTGTACCCTCCTTCAACGTTTCCACTGCGACTCGAGACGGGGAGGGCGCAGCTTACTATTCGGGTCAGGCCCGGGCTCTTCTCACCCAGCGCGGTGTCGCTATACGGCAGCGGGCAGCAGCAGGCCGCGATGCGATATCTGGTGTCGCAGCAGGTGCCCAGGGAGAAGCAGGACGGGGCGACACGGGAGTGGCCGTTAGCTGTTTCGTCGCGTAAACAGAGCGAGTGCTGAGGGTGCCGCGATGTCGACGACCATGTACGCTGTCAAGGACGGCAGAGGGGTATCTGTCTCGCGAGCCTTGTCTATCCGATATCGATAGCACAGCGGGACAAAATGCAGTCCAGAGCCGCAGACGTAGTGAGCGAGTGTGGTGTGGAATTGACCGCAACCGTGCGCCCGCGTGACTGGCTTAGGCGCGTCTGCGCCGAAATTTCCAAACACACGCGCAACAGCGCCGCCAACATGCAGCAAACATCCTTTCTACGCGCATAGATGAGCCGTGGTATATGACACATTGCTCTGCACGATTGCATGTTGTGGGCCTCCTCTCAGCTTGATGCACCCCGACACGCGCTCGCCACAAACAAAGCAGCCGATGACGCTATGAGCAGTTCGCATGCAGTATGGTCGGGTCCAGCGGCTATGCGCAGCATCTGCGTCAGGCCTTCCACTGCAGAGAGAGCTCCGGCGCATCTAGCGAGCACAAAACCCTCTCTGTCAGCCTCATATCCATCTTCCAACGCTTCTCGAACCCTTGGTTCGCATTGTTTGTTAGCAAGCACGCATGTGACCAACCAAACTTGACGCGTTGTTGACGGCCTACGTCATCAACAACGGTTCACGCAGCACGCAGCATTAGTGCGTTCGTCTTATCACAGATCAGCTCACTGCGGGGTTGTTCTGCACCACAAGGCGCATGCTTCGATGCCGTGCTTCATACCATTACAATTGATCATTATTTTTGTTCTAGCCCAACACTGATACCACAGTCCTGTCCAGTCCATCCAGTCAAGTCATAAATGTCGACCATGAATAAGTTTTGAAAAAAAAGTTTGCAAAATCTGCAATCACCATCTACCGGTAATCGCTGGTATCCAGTGCCGCCGACAGCGGCAGCTTTCGCGAAGAGGCACCAACATAGACCGTCTTAGCGGCATCAGTGATGACCCAGTTCTGAGCGGCAACGTCCCAGTTCGACACATCACGGCGGGTGATGTCGGCGTGGAAAGTCGCACTCTGGCCTGGCTGAATAGAAAGGCGGTCAAAGCCACGAAGAACAATCTTGGGGTCGTCCTCACCACCGAGGCTGACGTACAACTGCACGACTTCGTCGCCGGGGAGCGTGCCGTTGTTGGCGATGGTGGCCTCGACGGTGAAGAGAACATCCCACAGTTGTGGGTTGCCTCCAGGAGCACCACCAGCAGCGATGCGGGCCTGAGGAGTGCCGTCGGTCGCACCAGCGGGCCACGTGTAGTTGAGACCGTACTCAGGATCTTGTGACGCGGTACGAAGATCGGTGGAGTTGAGGTACGGATAGATGAACTTGTTGACATAGGTGAAGTTGCTGGGCCACTGATACAGGGCGGGATCGGTGCTGGAATTGCCCAGAGTAGGGGCTGCTTTGCTTTGACCAGTGGTAGGTGTGTACTCTCCAGCAGGCACTTTGGTAACTTTGATGTTGGAGTACGAAAAGGTGGTATACGAAAGACCAAATCCGAACTCGTAGACAGGTGTAACGTTCTTCTGGTCAAATGCGCGGTAATCGATGAATACACCCTCCTCGAAGTTGTCTTGAGGGCTTTCCCTGCCAGCGGTGGGCTCATAAATGAGATCAGGCCCGTACTCGGCTGCATCGCTGCCGAAGGTGAATGGCAGCTTGCCTCCGGGGTTGTAGCGGCCGTACAAGATGTCAGCAATGGCATTGCCAGACTCTTGGCCAGGAAGACCAGCCCAAAGGATAGCGGAGACGTTCGGGCTCTGATAGAAGGAATTGACAAGGACCGGACCAACGGAGTGAATGACCACGATGGTGTTGTTGCAGTTGGCTGAGACATTGCGAATCAAAGCATCACCATCTTGCCAGAGTGTGAGGTTATTGCGGTCGCCAAAGTTGCCGTCGACTGTGATGTACCCCTCGCCGGAGTCAGCATTGACAAAGACGATAGATACAGTGGCCTCCTTGGCCATTTGCTGAATTTGAGAATAGGCCCAGTTGTCCGTGACCGATTGCACCACGCCACCATTCTGGCTGACGGTGCTCTTGATGGCCTCCAGAGGGGTGATGAGATACGGGAAGTCAGCTGTGCCGGAGCCCCAGCCCATAGCCAAGGTGCCGTTGTCACATCCGCGATCAGGGCAGCCATTGGGTCCATACTCATTCTCGGCAGCATCATTGCCAAATACAGCAGTCCATTTCTCGGTCCCCTTCAACGGAAGGACGCCGTTGTTCTTCAGCAGAACTGTTGACATGGCGGCTGTGCGACGAATGCTTCGGAAGTGGTCAAACCGAACGTCCACGTGTTGGTTGATCAGGCCATAGCCCGTCTTCGCAAAGAAATTCGCGTAGCCATACGTGTCGCGACTCCAGCTGTCAAAATTGACTGGGACGGATGCTGTGTCACGCCCGACATAGTAATAGGCAGCCATGATACGGGTAGCCGCATCGTCGAGACGCCACTCCGGCAATGTGCCGTTGATGATAGAGAGAGTAAGGTTGGGACCCCAGAAAGATAGACCAGATGTGAAGTCAGTGTCTCCAGGCATGGTCATGTCAAGGCCAGCAAAGGTCGATGCAACGCCAGAGTGCTGGGCGTCCCAGTCGGACATGATGAAGCCTTGGAAGCCGAGCTCTCCCTTAAGGATGTAATTTTGAAGATAAGAGTTCTGGCAACCTTGCGAGTTGTTGATCTTGTTGTAACTGCACATGATAGCTCCAGTGCCAGCGCGGACAGCGTCGGCAAAGGGCCAGAGGTAGAGCTCGTGCAGAGTCTTGTCGTCAAGGTTGGAGCTAATGGCATCGACGAAGCTGCCTTCAAAATTGCCAGGAGAGCGGAAATGCTCTTGCTCGTTCATAATGTAGTGCTTTGTGCAAGCAACAACGCCCGCGTCTTGGATACCGCGGACAGTGTCGGCAACTGCAATGCCGGAGAGATATGGGTCAGGCGAGAAGCCTTCCCAGTTACGCTAGATGAAGTCAGCAACATGATGAATCCAGGTGAATCTCAATACTTACACCACCCTTGGGGTTGCGACCCAGCGGCCCAACAACTGGGCCGAGCTGTACATCGACACCCTTGGCTCGATGTTCCTGGCCCATCTGGTAGCCTCGGCGGTACCACTCACCGCGATCCCATGCCGCCGCGATGGTACCACCCGCTGGAAAGGCGGAAACATAGTCGGCAAAGCGGATGCCCAGAGGGCTGTCCTGCATACATATCGAGTCGAAACCAAGTCGCGGCACAGAGCCTACATTGCCGACACAATGGTCGCTTTGCCAACCTGTGCCTGTGGTAATGTTGACCTTCTCAAGGAGAGTGAGCTGGCTGACAAAGGCTTGCGCCTTCGCGTAAGCCTCGCCCCAGTCGCCGAGGCCTTCGATCCATCTGCGAACATGTTAGCGACAATTCAAGTTTGTTGCTACTCTTTTTGCTATTCAAGGGAAAATGATTGCTCTACTTACGGACTTGGGTAGAACGGCGGGCTATCGGCGTTGTTCAGAGGACTTGATGAGCCATTAGTGGGCGGCGTTGTGCTGTTAGGGAACTAGTAAACAGTCAGACAACTACCACAACAAAGCATTCGGGAACCAATTGTACTGCGCGTAAGAATGGAAATAGCGATAACACAAGGTGCGCGAGATCCGGCAACATCTCTGCAGCTCTGGTGTAATTGTTGCATGGAGTTGATGTTTTGATGGTGTGTTACGACGGAATGTTTGCACGTACTGTTTGGGCGTTGGCCAGGCTGATCGCCGCCAAAAATGCTTGTGCACGCCACCGAGGCATGACGTCTGCTGTGCTGTCTGGGGAACGCGGATAGCAACAGAGAACAACAACACCGCGATATTTATATTACAAGATGGGCAGGGTGCGAGAAGTATGACTGCGCGCGCAACACGCACCGCAAGGAGGGCATGACAGCTTTAAACTCTTCGTCCGTTGCCCCAAGGAAGCTACGACATAACACGGCAGGGATCTGAGCTTCTCCAGGATTAGCACTCCGTCCGGGCTGCTTCTTTTGTGGGGAGCAGCCCGCGCTCGGCCCTGCTGATCGCTCCCACAGTTCCCCCAGTGATCCGACGAGCCTGTGAGCATCGTCTTGTGAACGCTACCCGGAGGCTACGGCTGTTGCTCCGTGACAAACTCCACCCACCGACCTGCTCACAGCGACCTACAGCTCCAAGCCTCCCTGGCCGATGCAGGATACGTCAGGGTGCTCCACTGCGGCATCAACAATATTTCGTCCCGTCTCCCTTGGGCGACGGCAAGGTGTTTTTCGCACCGTCATCTTAGCATCCGGGGTCGAGCTTGTACATCGTCATCTGCCTGCGGCCCTTTCCTGTCGTGCACATAAGCACCCCAGAAAGCCCCTCCCGAGCGCCACCAAAAGCCATGCAGCAGCCAAAGCCGCGCATTGTGGCGTCTGACAGTGCAACTTCAGACCACTCAATGCGGGGAATGTCACACACCAACGTTCCCTTGACTGCAATCCTGCTGCAGACTGCGGTGTCTAGCATGTTAGCCGCATGCTTGCCTGCTGCCATGTAGCTGATTTGTGGGCTTGAGAGAACGACCTTGGACGAGTGCCCGGTTGAAGCCAACGGCTGCATATGCGTTCCCTGCCTGACGTTGGCGAAATCTCGGCAGTACTCATTGCAAGGTTCCGGAGGTGTACACCACACGGGCTGATGAGTACATCCGCCGCGGGCCTTCTACAGCGTCATGATCATCACACCATGATTTGTGAAGGTGCCGAGCCGTGCTTACTCCCTGTAAAAATCGCCGTTGTCAGCCATTCCGCTAGCTGGTACAACGGTGTTCATCCCGTGGACACCTCCGACTGGAAGGTAGGACAGGCACTTGATTCACGTCACCTGGTCGCCGGATGAGTTCTCATTTGTTGATGCAAGATTCATCATGCACTTTCAAGCCACCTTCTAGCTCGATCGCGAAAGAAACTTTTCGATCTCAACGGTGGGCGTACCGCCAACCATGGTCCCAGGTCCAATTGTGAAAATCGCAGATCGCTGTAGACTATCGCCATGGTGTTAGAGCTCAAGTACAAAACTGCAGGACTGAAATCATATATAATCTGTTCAAATATGCCGATTGCGTACCATGAACCGTTGATGCATGTGCGTTCAGAGACTCATTATGCGTTTGCACACAGAACTGGGCACTCACGGATCTCCTCTCTCTTCAACGCGATCCGATTGGCCTGAAGCTTGCGCGACTTTCATGGCGTGCCCAGTAGTCACGAGCGCAGTGCGGTCATAACACCCTTCCTGGAACATCAACATAAGCTTACATTGCCATAGCTCAAGGTGCTACGAATTTGTGGGTACATACAGGGACACATCACTAGATGCCAATTGCTCATCGTCTGAACAACTATATCGTGTCCAAACTACAGTATTATGCGATGAACCACCAATAACTCTCACCAAATTGCCGAGAACCACCCCTGGAGTGGACATGGAATTGCGTTTGGACTTCACTTACCCGATACCGACGTGGTCCGCCACCAAGAAGATGACCAAGAAGAATAAGGTCTATGTGCCTTGTCGCGCGGAGAAGTCGAGCCTGCTGCACAAGGCCTCACGGCTGCATCTGCTAATTCAAGCATAAGAAGAGGTGTCAACAGCATGGAAGGGTGTATAATCTCTCGAGGTTGTAAAAAGGATGTGAGTCGACCAAGACGATCGTGCGGTGAAGCCAGTCGATCAAATATGTTCGTTCTTGCCCCAGCGCAGCAGTATGGGATTCCAGCGGGTATGCTAACATGGCTACTTACGAGCGTACTATCGCTGGCTCACTGTCTAACATGTGCGCCCTTTGCGTTCACCACCAACCTCACGCTATACTGTAGTAGGTTAGCATGAGCCTAAACACTCGGACCTCCACGATGTTGCCTCAACCTTTTACGACTCCACCGGACATCGCTCAGACCCTAACTATGAATGACAGGTGGAAGGGAGCTTGATGTTCGCAGATTCATGTACATTGCGATGAGAGGGAGCGCTAGGCTGCGGCCATCTCAGCTGAGGTGGAGGCTCACACAGCCTTCCGAGGTATTAGTCAGAGGCATTGATCAATCAGCGCTCTTCGAATGCATCGACTGAGCCTTTAGGATTTCATCGTCATCGCCCTTTTCGTGCGCTATGTCTAGGTAAGTGGAAGATTGGCGAATGAAAGTCAAACGCCGTAAGGCTGCCTGCAAGCTTCAAGGCAGCACCGCCTCTTTGAGTCAAACGCCTTCCTCTTGACTCAACCCTCAAGCCACCCCGCCGCCTTATAAGTCGAGGTACTCATTTGTTTCACTATCAAATCGCACAGAAAGCGCAATCATGGGTTCGAAATTCTCCCGAATACGGCGGCAGCACGTGAAGGCTGCTGCCTCCGTCATGCCTGCTGCTGCCCATCACGACATCAACCAAACAAACGAAGGAGGACCGTGCCAAGACCCCGCACCTCAAATACATAGCCTTGTCCTTCACATCTCGAAGGCTCCTGTCCCAGACTTTCGTGACGATAGCAAGATTGCGACTTCAACCACGTCGACCGAGAACAGCAGCGCGCGTGTGCGGTCCGCGTCTTTCGACAACGCGAACAGCATGGCCGACGTACAGCACCTTCGCTCTAACTTTGAGCAATTCCTAGAGGAGCAGCGCTTGAGAGGCATAGTCTACGAAACCCAGCCAAGCGCTCCTCCTGTTCTACACCCACCGCCTGTTGAAACCGTCCAGCCGCCTCCAATACCTCCAATACCTGAACCTCAATGCCTGACATGCTGCAAGACCATTCCAAAAGAGGAAGATCCGAACTACTCAAAGGAAGCCTTGAAGCCGTGTCGGTTCTGCAAGCACGACTATTGCACAGAATGTGTCAAAAATATGTTCATCGAGGCTTGTAAAGACTTTGCTCGGATGCCACCACGTTGCTGCGTACCTATCAACCTCCACGTCGCGCGGCCATACTTGACAGAAGAAGAAGCGCAGCTTTTCAGGGAAAAATACGAGGAGTGGTCAACTCCGAACCCATTCTATTGTCCTGTGCCGGTCTGCTCGGCCTTCATACCTGAAAGACTATTGCCGCAGAGCGCCCGTATGAATAATAAGCAGCGCGTAGACTCTGGAGTCGGTACGCCAACCGCAGCTTCATTTGAGTGTCCAACTTGCGACGCGAGCATATGCACAGAATGTCGACAAGTCGCCCATCCTGGGAGCATCTGCAACATAACCGAATTCGGACTCGACGCAGAGACTGCCGCACTGTTCAAGAGTTGGGGGTACAAGAAGTGCCCCAAGTGTGGACATGGAGTGAAGAGGATGTTCGGGTGCAACCACATGGAATGCCGCTGTGGTTCGCATTTCTGTTGGAGTTGTCTTGAAAACATTGAAACATGTGACGGAGGCTGTGCCGATGATGATGACGAGTACGACGATGATGAGCCTGAAGACGATGTCGAGGAAGACGAAGAGGAAATTGCACCTACTGCAAGTGCAGAAGCCCAGGCTACGACCACTGACGCAGAAGGGTCCGCAAGCCCAGCAACAACAGCCGCTGCACCCACACAAGAGCGCTCTCGTCCAAGGAACCTTGATGGCGGAGGAGCTCACTACTGGCAAAACGCCGATCTTTTTTTCGGTGATGAGCCGACAGATGAGATCCAAGATCGTGCGTGGGACTGCCGTCACTACTTCACCGTTTTCAAGATTCCTTTCACTGCAGCTCTCGGCTCACAAACAAACGACATGGAATGCGTCAAGTGCTGGAGCACCATCCGTCCAGAGATCGAGCCTCCCAAGACCGCCGCAGCCGAAGAGGGAAAGGCTGATCAAGCAGCCATTGCTCGGGACAGACCTTTCCGAGGACGTGGAGGCATTGGTAGACGCGGACGAGGACGGGGACGAGGCGGAAGGGCAAGATACCAGCCTCCGCGAGGTCTATTCAGAGCAGACGCCACAATCGGAACAGCACCACATCTCACGGCAAACATTTCGTCTACAACCCAAGGCATCCCAGCGCGTGACACTTCGCCTATGGAAGGTGTCATAACAGCGGTATCTCAAGAACCATCTACACATCGATCTGCCACTCCGACATCCCCGAAAACAAATATCTTCAACATTGAAACCACGCCACACAGCCTCGCACACGAATGCCACAACTGCCATATCATAGTCTGCGAGACATGCAAATCCCACGCTGTCACCGCGCAGGAAGAAAAAGATAGAGCAGCAGAGCGTGCGGCACAAGAAGCTCTAGATCAAGCAGCTCGAGAACAGGAAGAAATAGATGCACTCCCCCTGACACTGCCATTGCCGGAGCCAGATTCAGAGACCGATCCAAACGTGTCGGTGGGTGAGAATACGGGCACGGACGAAGGGCAAAGTGTGCAGCGGACGCAAGTGGAAGGGCGGGCATTGGCGACGCCGATGATGTTTGATTGAGTTTTAGTATCAGCATGCACGGCGTTTCGGGATTTACATGGACTTGCGGCGTTAAACTTGGAGGAGTGGTGCTGGGATAGCATCATTATGTTTCTCTATGGCATTTTCATGGCGTGCTTCTTCCGATGATTGCATGAAGCAGGTGTCGTGAACGGTTCGGCCGCAGTGCGTAGGTAGTCAAGGTCACGATGAAACTGACACATTTAAGACGACAGTAAGGATATGAGCATTTACATATCTTGGTCTTCCTCTTCCACTACCGCCTTTCCTGCACAGCGTGACAATCACATCTCGTACTTAATAATCCTCAGCCAAGTAAATGGTAAGCATACTCATTTCTGCATTACCTTTAGTCTAGCCAGAACATATACTTGTCCTGCTATCTTGATGCATCTGCGTCCACCGTTCGATTGTCCATGCGCAGACCCTACTTGGGCCTGCTTCAGAAGTAGGCTTGCAGATATAACGCAGCGAGAATAATGAAGCATCGACATGGTCAGCACACATAACTCACATACCTCGGCTCTTATCACGAAGATGTACTATACCATCGTCTGAAGAGCGATCATCATGCAGACTTGGTGAAATGAAAACCCTGCCATGCCCGCTTGTATAACGGGGTGAGGGGTATATTTCAGTGGGACAAATTCAGGGAAAGGAGACGCGGGAACATCAGATACACGAATTTTTGATTTGAAAATGTCTGAGAAATCCTTCGAACCCCACAAAGTAGACCGAACAAGAAGGTTCACTGAAGATGACTGTGGATACCGGGTAGATGAGAGTTATTTTTCCGCCTGTCCCTTTTTTGTTTCATCTCTACATGGTGTGCATTTCAGCTCAGTTACTCCGCTCGCTCGCCCATCGTTTGATTGGTTTGTTGATCTCGTTTCCAGTCCATCTACGCAGGATGGCTTTGCCGACACGACTGTTCTGGTCGTGTCCGTATATGTCGACAAAGTGTCGAAACTATGCGCCCAGGCTGGGGAACGCGCTCGAGTCGGTGATGTTGGGGCCGGACTGGTTTCCACCACGACCGCCGCGTCCGCGAGCTTCGCCGCGACCACGTCCACCCTCACCACGACCGCGTCCACCACGGAACTCGCCACGACCCTCGCCGCGGCCACGGCCTTCGCCGCCACGGAATTCACCTCCACGACCACGTCCCTCACCACGGAACTCGCCACGGCCGCGGCCACGGCCTCCTCGGCTACCACCCTCACGGGGAGGAGGAGCGAGCATGCGGTCGCCATCGAGCTCGACATGGACCTTCTCCTTACGTTGGCGCTCACGCTTAGCCTTGGCACCCTGGCCGGCGATGTAGGCCTCCTCTTCTTCCTCACGGGACAGAGCCTTGCCTTCAGGGAACTTCTTGCTGCTGCCCTCGTTGGCCTGACGGACGTTCTGGGCGGCAAGGGAGAGCTTCTTCTCGGCCTGCTCGACAAGGTAGGCAGCGTAGGACTTGCTCTTGTCTTCGGGCTCAGCCTCGGGCTGGTTCTCGCCCTCAGCAGCGTCGGCGACAGCATCCTTCTCTTCAGCCTTAGCAATGGCCTCGCCTGCCTGCTCGTCCTCTAGCTCGGCGTTGCCGTCGTTACCACCCCAGCCGTGAGCGGCCTGCTTCTCTTGCTCACTGAGAATTGTTAGTGCTGGTTCACGAAGCGATGTAGCCTTTCTTACCCGATGCCGGTCCTGCTGCGGCGGTCACCCTCACCACCACGGGCACCTCCACGACCTCCACGTCCGCCACGGCCACGGCCACGGTAGCCGCCACGCTCTCCGCCTTCGGTGGGCTCTGTTGTTGCGTTAGTAAGTTTTTCAAAGAAGCATTCATTCCTGTACGTACCGCCTGATCCTCGGCCGCGGTTCTTATCCGCTCCAAGGCCACGATCCCGGAAGGCTGCATTCAGTCAGTACATGTTCTCACGCATTGTTCTGCGCAGCCGCATTGACTGCCTCTGCATTCTGACGTACCGTTCTCGTTCGCGCTGGCAGTCTGCTTGGCGCGGTTCTGGTTGGCGGGCCTGTCGGTCGTCGGCCGTGGCGCATCAGTGCCATCGCGCTTGCCGTGCCTTGCAACGGGCTTCTCGATCGCCCGTGTTGGGGGGTCTGCCGGCCTGTCGGGGTCGAGCTCTGGGTCGTTACCTGCGGGGTTGTGAGTGATGCGGACGTCGCGTACTGCTGCGCTGGCTACGTACCCAGCAGCTCGTAAATGTTCTGGACACAGAGTTAGCCATTGAGATGATTGACGAGCGCCATCGAGTGGCTGCCGCCGCCAATGCCGTGTGCACTTGAGGCGACGGCCGAGGTGGAGCTCACCTTGGAAGCAATTGTCGACATCTTGGTGTTTAGCGCCTTTCGCGCTTTTCCCTTCTGATGCGCAACCTGCGGGGAAGAGGAAGAGTGTGGGAGAGCTTGCCCTACGGACTTAGGGACGTGGCTCTCGGGTGTTGTGTTGCTCTCAGGCGAGTTGACGTGAGGTTCAAGCAAGGCAATTTTGGACTGTGGAATAGGTGCTGGTAGTGGGGCACCCCAGAGCGCCTAAGCGAACGGGGATTGGACCTCACCAGCTCCAGCAGCCATCACGGCAGCAATGCATCGGCTTTTGTTATGTCAGTGAGGCCGGCTTGCGAGCTATTTACTCTCAATGTCTGCGGTTCATGTTACAGACATGGTACAGAGCGTCGAGCGCAAGTGGTCATGCTTGCCATGATTTACTATACAAAGTAACCACTGATGGGGGAATGCAGAGCTCGGCTGCGACCCCTCAGTGCTGCAAAACCCATTACTGCGACATCTCGTGGCGATAGAAACACGATGACGCGGCAATTACCAGTCGTAAGAAGCTTTATGAGATGCAAACCTTTGACTGCGACCAGAAAGTAGCTTCAGGTTATGTACCGCGTGTTTCATTTGTAGCAAAACACATGCACTGCGTACGGTGCGGGGTGTGCGTACAAACAATCAGCTCACAGCAAAACTTTACAGAAGATCGACCATCAATATTGCAGCCGTGCCTTTTCAGTGCAAAGCATATGCGCCACCTCGAGGACTGATCCTCAGGTGCCTTGCATGGCTCGCTTAAAGTGGCAGTCTTGGCTCGCGTTCACGTCATCCCGAGGTTCATCTACGTCTGATATGCGACATTTGTTGACATTGAGGGTAGGCAGCAAATTACAGTATGTACAAGGCAGCAACCCGTCTCAGGCACGATCGACAGGTTGCGCCGCCAAAATTCGACGTTGAATCCTTGACCAATTGGTCGCTTGCAGTAACACCAGACATAAAACGAGAAGTGATAGTAATGAACTTTTGAGAATGCCGCCGCTGATCTGCGACGTCCGGTCGTCGAGATGAACCAAAGTAAACGCCGTCGTGCTGCCGTAACGCATCGCTAGTGGGGTCCAAAGCCAGTCTTGACGCTAACTACCACGAATTAAAAAAGTTTGGGTGGAATGATGTGGTTTCCTAGAAGTGGAGGGTCCTATGTTTCCTTCTCTTATCATCGTGCCATGCCATGATCTCATCTTGACTCGTACATTGTCGGGAAATGCATGCTTGCTGAAAGGCCGAACGGATCTGCATCGAGCATTGGATCGTAGGGGTCGAACAGTTGGTTGTTCATGCCATTGAATACATGACCGCCATCGTTGGGGGCCAGCGCTGCGGGAGATGTGAATGGCGGGTTCTGTGAGGGTGCCATTGGTGGTGGCATGTTGTTGGACGGCGGGAAGTTTTGTTGTGGGAACGGGCCGGGGCCGGCGGATTGGTCGCTGGGATCGTCGTGGTCGTAGGAGTCTGCTTGTTCCTCGTACTCCTGCTCTGTACACGAAAATCAGCCTAGGATAACATAGTCCTATACCTAAGAGGGGAAAAGAAACGGGTCAGCTTGCCCAGTTGAGTCATGTGGTCGGTGAACTGAGTCTGGAATTGGAACCCAGTGCCACTGCTCTGTGTTAAGCCACTGCCGCTGCTACCGACAGTGGACGCGCTTGAGATCCCGTTTGCAGAGGAGTGGTTCGTGAGTATGGAAGGTCTCTGTGGGCCCATAGTGGGAGTGAAGTTGGACCTGGGCGGCTGTGGCCGCAGGGGCTGCTGATGGGGAGGCATTGGCCCAAAATTGGGTGACACTGATTGACCAAGCGGCACGAAGTTGGGGGAGCGCGTGGCTGACTGAGCCGGCGACGACAGGTGCGAGCCTGGCGTCGGCTGCGACAGCGGTGAGCGTTGTATAGGCCCGTCAGGCTGTATCATTGGCAGCCCATTGGTACCATCAGGCTTGGGAGGCCCTTGGAGCGACCGCCTCTGCTGCTGTCTGTTCAAGATAGCGCGCTGAGAGAGCGGTGCCTGGTTGGGAGAGGCGTGTGTGGACGCTGCAGGCCGCGTAGGGCCCAGATTGGGGCTCCCAGTCTTTGCGCGCAGCTCGGCCTGGACGTCAATGCCTGGTGGGGACGGTCAGTACATGTTGGGGGGGTCGAGCACGATAAGAACGCAGGATCACCTTTCTCGAGCAAGATTCTCTCCAGAAGCGAATTCTTGTAGCGGAGCATAAGGCATTCGTCGGCGGCATTGCGATGACTGTTTTGCAGGTTCTGCAGCGTCTCCTCATGGTGCTTGATGGTGCTCTCGAGCTGCTTGATGTACTCTGTGCGGCGCTCGCGGAAGGCGGCTTGCGCCTGTCTGTTGCGCTGCTTGCGCTCCTCCGAGGTGGCATAGATCTTACGACGCTTGGTTAGTCCTATCTTCGACATGGTGATCGATTGGGCATAATATTCAGCGGCCATGGCAGGCAATTGGGGAGCTCACAGGTTTGCGGCCGCCTTTGCGCTTCTGCTGCTGGGGCTCTTCTTGGGTATATGTCTCCGCCAGGCCAGGCTCGGGCGACGATCCGATAGACGACGTCGAACCATCGCGCGAGGCCTCTGCCTTGCCCACGGGTGCCGTCATATCTGTTACTTCACTATCTCCCATCTGCGGCATCCGCACCCCTCCAGCTGATAGAGGGGCACGTCGAGCGCCAAGAGGGACGATAGACGCGAGCGAGGAAGGTCGTTATGGCGGCAGGAGGCTCTAAGTCGGCTAAGCGCGCCCAGTTCAGGGCAGCCGCAGCGTCGGGTCGAGTGTGATTGTGTGTGTTAGGGGGTTTGATAATGTGCGATAACGAGGGAGAATCGGGGGCCTGTGGGTGGTTGCGCAGTAGTTGTGAGGTAAGCTCTTGGGTAATGGAAACAAAGAGGGCTCGCTCGACGGAGGGGCGGAGGTGCTGGATTGAAATGGCACGGGCGGGACCAGATCTTGTCCACTGGCAGGGCTGGCTG
The DNA here is from genome assembly GCA_001748405.1 of Paraphoma sp. B47-9. Lineage (NCBI taxonomy): Eukaryota > Fungi > Ascomycota > Dothideomycetes > Pleosporales > Phaeosphaeriaceae > Paraphoma > Paraphoma sp. B47-9. The sequence goes on from BCLK01000168.1 coordinate 161,842, forward strand.
CGTGTGGTTAAAGATGAGCTTGCCCCCAGACGTCTGCTTGCGCGCGCGGGGAGCAAATGGCAGGCGACCGTCCGCTGCTGGGCATCACTTGTTTGCACTGGCCAAGGCGTGCGGAGCGCACTTCGCCGACAGCTCAGAGTTTTCTCGCGGGGTGGTGCGCGCAGTGCATTGGCATTGGGGCAGCCCGCTCAATCGCAGCGCAGCCGTCGCAACGAACGCGCTCTGGAGGAGTCGAACCGAACATGGCACCTGGAGCCGACTGGATCGCGATGCCGCTTCGGGCTAGCCGGGACGGTTTAGTTCCCGCCCCACTAGCAGCTTTTATCTGCTTCTCCGGCGCATCTCCATGGAAGATGCCTTGCGCGCCAGGCCATTCACCTGCGATGCTCACCTCTTATCTCGACGCAGCCCTCGCAAAGACACCGGATCTGCTCGAGGCAGCATCAGCATCACCTCCCGCCATCCACCAGCTTTCTGCGCCCACATGCGACCGTGGCGTGCGATGCCGGGCCACCAGCAGCCAGTACGCATCAGGCAACCGACGTCGGCGCTCGCTAGGGTTCTGCACCGAGGCCACGCGCCATCCGACCAGGACAAGGACGACTGCTTGGAAGCACTTCACGCTGGTAAGGCTGACGATGCAGCTTCCATCTGATAACGCTGCCATTACCAGTCCCTTGGCGCATCCGCATGCCTGCTCACCGATGGCCCCTACGACGTCGAGCAGCTGTGACGTGGACAACGCAGGCCTCCGCACTGCAAAGTGCTTTTGGTCACGCTCCGGAAGCTACCCCGCTCGCACCATCACCGTTCGCCATTTGCCATTCGCACCAACACGCTGGCCTGTCGCCCTTCACCAGTGGCATACTGTAGATACTCGCCGTGGAGTCGCATGAGTCGCGGGAGGAGCTCCTCCTGAGTGCACCCTGTTGGCCGTTACCGGATTCCCCATCCTTGGACTTACCGGAGTCGTTGCTTTTATGCACCACAGGAGCTTTTTTGGCCGCGCCTGGCCTAGCGGCCCCGCGCTTTTTCTCGGCTGAGCGAGCAGGTGACCGGGAGGCGGTCGAGATTCGTACGAATGAACGGTCCGTGTTCGTTTCGGAATATCGTGACTTTTTGACGGTGGTTTATGCACAAGCTAGACGTGTCGGTGTTCGGAATGAGCACGCAACACCGAGAGCTGAGTTTTCTAGTCGCCCTGGGATCGTGAAGAGTCATGCTGAAGGGGTGGCAACGTTGCGAACTCGCTGCTACCAGATTCTTGATGCTTCAAGATTGTGCACCACATGTAGCTCGTAAGGGGGATGGAGAAGTCCCCAACCTCGTAGACTGAAAGGTAAGGCTGAGAAGCTCTGAAAGACGTCAGAAGCCGTTCCGGCATGTGTCAAATTAGAAGTTCAATGTCTTCTTCTCGTTCCTTCTAGTTGACGGTCTTTGGTCACATTGCTCCTACATCTTCAATGAAGGTTATATTGACTCCGCGTGGCATATGTGGAAGGAGCGTCGTCGTGCGAGCGCCTGCCGCCATCAGAACCGCAAAGTGAACTTCACACCCCCAAAACCTCACCATGCCAACTCAAGCGACAGCCCTCACCCGCCCCAAGGATAACGAGCATTGACATAGTCTCACATGACTTTTCCCCTGATTTCAGCAGTATCGGATCCCGCATCAACTACTCGGTCAGCATCTAATCGCGAGTCGTTGCTTCGCGCGCAGTCTTTCGTTGACCAGGTCCTGGCATACCTCTAGCACCATCGCAGCTGCTGACGGTAGGCAGCGATGACACTATCCGAGATCGCGGGACGGCTGCTGAAAGGGTCAGGTCACTCGCAACCACCGCCTGGTAAAGGTCCGCCAAAAGCGGCCACTGCTGTGCAAAGAGAGAGCGGCTCGTCCTTCCTAGCATCACCAGGGTTGAACGACAACCAAGTGGACGGCTGTGGAGGCATGGTTGGCAGTAATTTCGGTGAACCCAGAGGGCACTCAATCAACGCAGCTTCGTGGGCGAAGATCCGTCCTCTATCAGACATCCGCGAACTCACCGAGCCCAGCCTCGCGGACACTGTACCCCCAAAGTTGCTCTCGGACGGCCACCCGCGCAGTGCATCTCGTCCAGACCTTTCGCGCAGACCGTCCGTGGCTTCGAGACGTCGACCGAGCATCGACACACGCAATGGAGAGAACAGAGAGCCAGACAGGAAGACGAGCATCGAAAGTAATGGCATTAGATCTATCCATCGAGGCGGATCCTCTAGATCGCCATCTCCACCAAGTCCTGCGGACAATAACAGCATATCCAGTATATACAGCATACCACCTGCCAGCGTACCTCCTCGGTCTTCTTCGCGAACGCGCGCACGCAGCGTGTCCAGAAAGCGCCCTCAAAGGCAGAATCCACCACTCCAACATCCACAGCGTGCACCTGCTACTGCCTCACTGAAAACTATACCTACTATACCACTACCACCTCCCAAAGGCTGCGGGCATACCATACCTCGTCGTGGACAGTCACAGTCTCCTCTTCGTCACGTCGCTGCGCGTTTTGATCCTATAGCCCACGACACAAATCGGCGCGTACCTTCCAGGACATTTGTTCGGGAGCCTCTCTCGAAAGAGTTGCTCGAGTTTCCTTCGCATCGTCATCCACGTATAGAGCTCGGTCTCGACTTATCGGCCGGCATATTCGTAGGCGGTGGCTCCATTGAAGGAACCGTCCAGATCAACATTGACGACGCTGAGCGAATACGTCATAGAAGGACTTTGGACATAGCCCGGATATCTATTGACCTCCTTAGGTTGGAGGAGATGAGCGGGAACCGGCGAGGTGTATTTCTAAACCTTGCTACAGAACTTATCGATGATAAGAATCCACCCCCAGCCAACATGGTTGACACGCAGGAACCAATAGGCTCTGATGAAATGTTCTGGCACTTGATGCCTTCAGTCACCAATCTAGCATTCAACCTCAGCTTACCCCTCAACGTTGGGCCTCCCCCGTTTCAATCAAAGAACGCGAGGATTCGATACGTGCTCTGCGTTTCACTCCTGATTCGCGACCATGGCAAACAATACATTGTCCGAACGTCCGAGGACGTCACGGTACTCTCTGTCTACGACCGTAAGTCAGTTTCATGAAAATCCTTGATCGATACTAATCTATTATAAGCTGAGAAGGCACTAATGTCACTTCCAAGCCCCCTTACTGCATCAGACGAATATGTCAAGCCGCGCGACAGCACCGTCGAGATCGTTCGAGTGACGGCTGGCCTGCACCGACAGGTTTGGGTCAGTGGAACGAGCATATACGTTGACGTACATGTTACGAACAATAGCCGCAAGATGATCAAAAAGATTGAGTTGCAATTGGAGAGGGATATATTGTGTTACAAACACGTTCGTTCTGGGTGGAAATTCATTGCATTTTGGCACATGCTGATCAGCTGTCTTTAGGCCGCTGCTTCAACGATGGAGAAATCGGCGGGCCAAGCTCGCATCTTCGACAGCAATGAACGGTCCATCTTGAGCAAGTCGGTCGTCAAGCATGGTTCTGCTGGTTGGCATGGCGTTCCAGCACACCAGACGCACATCCGTACTTGCGATCTCGAACTACCTCGTAGCCATGCCACGGTCAAGTGTGGTAAGATGTTCTCTACGAGATTTAGCATATGCGTACTGACAAATCAGGCAAATACTTTGAAGTCCGATACTTCCTGAACGTGATTGTCGGCAGTACTCATACGTTAGTTCTCTCCTCTGTTGGAGCTGAACTCGCTGAACTTTTCTAGAAAGCTCGTGACCGTTCAGCTTCCAATCGTACTCATACACATGGCACGTTGTGATCAGTTGGACTCAATATCGACGAGGCTGACGGTATTAGAATTCTCTTGATGTCGTGCCCAACTCCGTTGCTCAGGTAGCCATGGCGATCGAGGAAAAGCGCACAGCCAACCACTACCAGCGTGGTCGATCTTCGCCGCGATTAGGACGCCGTCCTTCACAGTCAGTTCAAGGACGTGCATTTGCCGCCCCTCGCATGCAATCGCTCGATCGGATGCGAGCTCGTGCAGAGGACATACAAGAGCTCGGTCAAGTGCTAGATCAAAGCCCACGCAAGTATAACTTACGCCGCATGAACTCGAACTGGGACTATCGCACACCACCATCGAACCGAAAGGGCAGAATTCTGGGTGATGGCGAAGCTGCAGATCTGCAAGATCGCTTGCGCAGAGTCCGCTCTAATGCAACAATCAGTTCCAAGACAAACTTGAACCGCGAAAATTCCGTCAGGTCTAGACGCGGAACCAGTTCTGCTCTGGGCTTCAGAGAAGCCGAGGTTCGAGAAGACATGGAACTCGCTGGTTTGGGTACGACTGGCGAGGCACCGTTCAAGCAGCGCCTGGAGCAGAGTCGCGAGCGACAATATCGATTCAGCAAGAAGAAAAGTGTTGAGCGATGGAAAGGCGTTGCGAATGCAGGGGTGGGTTGGTTGAAGGGAAACGGCACGAGAGATGAACGAGAGCGCGATAATTGGGTTTGAGATATGGGTTTGCCTCTCATCTGACCATACTACGTTTGGATACGTGTGCACCTGATTGTGCTCAGACAACCATTTTTAATAATTGAAAACGTTACTTTGCGCGCGTCATTTGACACCTTTCATTTAATCTCCTACTACACATTCTGACGTTGTCGTGAAGACTAGATGATCCCGGTGAATGTAGGACTGTGGATGATGGGTCACTCCCATCGGACTTCCTGATTGACTTTGGCTAGAGATGTATTCGCCCGCGTCCTTCTGTTATTCAGCCGTACACTCCGTATGACAGTTCCTTGTAGAGTCACTAGACACTCTTGGTTTCATAGGCTGGATATATTCACTTACTCCTGATGATTGATTTTGGTAGTTGCCTGGAGGCATTTGATGATTTAGTAGGGCTGTAATATGGCTATGGAATGATGTGAGGATGTCTAGAAAGTTTTGCGCTGAAATATCCGGCCGAATAGCAAAGCACGCCGTTGGGTGTATCTTGCCTCAGCTTTACTGAGCCATGACATCCTGGCGAAATAGCTAGAGACTTCTACGACCGCGTGTATATCGAGATCTGGCGAGGTGGAGTGGGTGAGACACTCTCTCATGTTACTAGAAGAAACTTGCTTTTGATAAGAGAGATGTTGAAAATAGAAAGACTCAGCACAATGCAGAATGTCGAGATGTCTCACATTTTGCATGTTTGACAAGAGGTGCTTGAGATGCTGGACAGCATGGACAACAGTCAGTCGACATTCAGTATTGATTAAAGTAGATATCGAAGGGCTTATCATTTTGCCTAATCTGCCTCAATTTACTATTAGCTCTGCTTCTACACTCAAACTAGCATTGAGATATGTTCTGATTTAGCGTAGATGCGCGTCTTATCCGCGGCTTGTTCTGCTGCTTGAGAGATGTCCTTATACAGTTGTGGTGGGGCACGCTAGCTACTTCCAGTGCGTCAGCTTCCAGGCATCAACCGTCTTTGCTGCTTGTGTGTTCTTACCACACAACGCACCTCAACACCTCAATGAGACTTGTCAAATTTGCGGACTCCAGCTTTTCTCAGATCTATCAGCCATTACAGCGCTACACGCAACGACTACGTCGATCAAAGCGACTTCAACTGGACCGGGCTGACGGCGAGATACGACTAAGCGTTGTCTGCTACGACGCACATTTTGGACACAACCGCCATCAGTTGATCATATCAAGCCATAGATCCCTGGAAATCGGTCCGGAAAGCGAGTCAGTAAAACAGAGTGGTGCTTGATGCAATGGAGGAGCCGGCCGAATTGGTTCTTCACCCAAACTGTGGATTCGATGTGGACGTGAATTTCCATTGCCCCCTCGAAAGCAATACCATCAGACGCGCTATATCACCACTTAGAGACCTTGAGAAGTCCGCCGGGAAAGGGTGTCCTTTCTGCATACTTCGCTATGCTGCTGTGAAGCAGCACTGGCCCGAGACGTCCGCAAACGCAAGAATTGTGTGCTATGCTGGCCACGGTGTCATAAGTAGGTCTTTTGGTAAAGATAAAGAGTCACTCATTTTGGCTTGGAACAACGAAAGCTTGTCCGGGCCAACATGCAGGTTTTATGGACATATTCTAGAACTTGGTCGCGTGCGGCGCATGTTGCCATTTGATACGAAGTCGACTCAAAGCCTGAATAGATCCCGTCGATGGATTCGCAAATGCGATGAAGAACATGATTGCGTTGCCAGTGCGGGAAAAAGACTTCCGCGACGGCTTCTCGATGTGAGATACGGCCGAGTCCGGCTTCACGCATCATTGGAGACCGAGAGAGCAACATATGCCTGCCTATCTCATTGCTGGGGAACGAAGACGATGATTCAAACGACCTCAGGCAATATATCGTCCTTTACAAGAGAAATTCCATGGAGCATCATGCCTCGGACCTTTCAAGACGCAGTCTGTTTCGTGCGCAATTTGGACATCGACTACTTGTGGATCGACTCTCTTTGTATCGTTCAGGATAGCGAATTGGACTGGCAGGAGCAGTCCGCTGATATGGCCTCCATCTACCAAAATGCGTACATCACACTGGCTGCGACCGCTTCTGCCGATTCGTCTGATGGTTGTTTCACCCCCAACAGCTTACGCTCTAACCACGACTATGAACCTCTCGCCATCATCAAGTGCTCTGATGGCACAGAGCAGGAAATCTACTTTAGGCGCGCTGTAAATGAAATATCTTTGCCTCTCCTGGATCGTGCATGGGCGTACCAGGAGCGGGTACTGTCGACTCGTGTTCTTCACTTCGCCGGTCGGGAGCTAGTCTGGGAATGTGGTGCCTTGTTTGACAGCGAATCTGGCTCCTTCGATCCCGAAAAGCGCTTTTCACATTCCAAAGAGAATCGTACTCTGATATGGAGACTAATTTTGCGTGACTACACGAGCCTTTCCCTCACTTTTCCGAACGATATCTTTCCTGCACTTTCTGGCATCGTGCAGATAGTTGCTACTCAATTGCAGGACGAGTATGTTGCGGGACTATGGAAGCGTACAATTATCTCGGACCTCTTGTGGTACTTCGAAGATCAGGAAAATTCATTCACACCGGCTGAGACATGGAGAGCGCCCTCATGGTCTTGGGCATCAATAATACCCCGACTGTCACGCCGAAAAATGGAGTGGCTTCCTGCATCTCAACAGTTGGCCGAAGTTACAAACATTGCTTGCCAGCCGATTGGAGTAGACACTACAGGACAGCTTTCTATGGCCCACTTGACTATTAGGGCTAAAGGGTTACTTGGTCACCTCGTGTGTTCGTCTCCGCCGACCGCAACGCATCCAACATGTGAAATTATTGTCGGCAACTCCACCATACGCAAGGCCTCGCAGCCTTGGTATGACTCCAATACGACTAATCACTTTGGGATTAACAGTTTTCGCCATACTGGCCGCACCAAGTCACTGGAAGTAATCATAGTGCAGCTGGCGAAATATACTGACAATTGGACGAGTTCCGTACCCACGACTTGGCAGGATGTCGAACTTGTGCGGGAGGTTAGATCATGTATGATTCTGGCGCGCGACAGCAAGGACGCTGACCACTGGATACGCATTGGTCTTGCAGCGGTTGATTTTCGTGAGCCAATCCCAGGTCAGTGTGACACTGTGAGCGACTCGCTGCCGATCACCGGAGAAGAATATCTACAAGAACAACAAGGACTGGCAAGTTTCATAGCAGAGTTACAGCAAGAAGCTACTCTCCCACGCCAACTAGCCAGTCTCTTTGATGAGGCGGAAACTCGGGAGTTTGTCGTGTGGTAGCAAAAGCGAGCAGAGGTTGGGAAAAAGCTCAATCATGAAGCACAACGAGAAGTCAGACTTAGTATCTGTTAACAGTCACGTTCTTCCCGAAAGCATCGAATGATCAGGCTACTATTCAGGCACTGAGATAGCCGGATCGAAGTAGAGCAGGACCGTATACACGACTTTAAGTTGCGGAGAAGCAGGTTATATCCGAGCCCTGCGCAGTGAGATGAGACAGACTGGTCATAATGGAATTACTATCAAATTTTATTCCCGAATGCATAACCATAAGTTTCTCTGTCTATCCCAGCGGTGTGCAAATCGTGACTGCTTTCCCCATCTCGAGCAGATCTCAACACCACATGACCATCACTATTTCTGTTCAATCATCGCGAAACCAAGCTCCCACACTGACTTTCCTAATGCAATTCCTATTCCTTGACAACCTTCCCCATCCACGCCTTTCCATACCAAACCCCCTTTTCCCCATATCCACAACCCCACCACCCATCCCATCCTCACACCTCACTTCCTCCCCTCAACCATAATAACATGATACCCCTCCCTAGTCTTAACCTCGCCAATCTTCGGATTCCCCGTCGTACTCGGCTCAAGCTCATACGCCACCTTTTCAAACTCGGCCATCAAGCTCCCCCTCACCTTCCACCCGAGACTCCCACCTTGTCTAGCTTTATCCTCACTCATCTCCCTCGCAACATCATCGAATTTCGCCCCATTGCGTATCTTCTCAAGCGCTTCTTCCTTCTTGCTGTGTTTCTCGCACAGGATGTGGCGTACGTTGATGCTGGTTGCGGGTTTGAGTTTACTGCTTCCTGATCCGCCGCTGGAGTCGTCTTTGTCTTTGCCTTTGCCCTTGTTTTTGGGCGCCATTGGGGCTGCGCTTGCGAGGGGGGGCGTGGAGGATGGATGGATGGATGGATGGAGAAGGGAGGTGGGTTGGTGAGGTAGTGAGGGCGGGGTGTAGGATAGTGTTGGATGCGCGTGGTTTTAGGGAGATAGGGCTGGCGGATGGTGGGTTTGGTGGTTTGAGGGGATTGCGACAAATTGATGAGGAATTCGTGGAGTGTGGTCTGGAAGTAAACGGCTGTCGTCTTGTGTTAATGTGAAAGAAATGGAAGGCGGAAAAGGTGTATTGTTCGGAATGGGGAAAAGTAAGCTTGAAGCTCCCACACGACGTGCATGCGGGGTGGCAGAACGCGGGTAGTGGGGCAGGCGGTGTCGAGAGCGGCGTGGTAATCAATGGCATTGTCTTAACCGGATTATCACTTTCGACTTCACAAACACACAGGGGATCAGCCTTGAACCATCAATGATGATATTTGTGTCATTATGTGCACACTTCATCCCACCCAATCAATAAACAGAGACACATCAGGCGTGTCTCAATCAGCGTACAAAGAGAATCGTGGTACAGTTTTGAACCTTCTCAACATGTCCTTCCCTCAAGCTGGCTCATATGCCGCTTGGCGCTGGCTCATATGCCGCTTGGCGCTGGGACGCGATATGGAAGCACTGCTGGCGGAGTGCCCCAAAGTATTTTTTTTACAACCAATATGCCAAAGCCTCTTGGGCGCCTTTCAGCCGGCATCGCCATTAACATGAACGCCGTTGACCCCATTTTGCGCCATGATGAGGTCCATGAAAGTCTTCTTGGGCTTGTCTTTCTCGCTCTCGTCAATGTCGGTCAGAGCAACCCTCCTCTTGCCGCAGCCGGGCTTGATGTCCTCGAGGAGAGGCCTGAGTTGTTCGACCTTGTCCATCTCGTCCCGCAACAGAGACTCTTCCACCCAGTATAGACCGTCCATGGCGAGGAATTGAGTCCTTGCTTCCTTGATGCTCTCCTGGATTTTGCCATAATCGTAGCCGGGAGTGAACTCCATCGGAAAGCGGTATTCTTGGGCTAGTCGATCAATATCGATCTGGCGAAGGATGGATTCGCGCTGCTTGTGAGACACAGGTATACGGGGCCAGTCGCAGTACGGCGAGTCGAGGTGTGCGAGATCGAGCTCGGGCAGTCCGAGAATTCCAACGAGCTGGAAGGAGCAGACATATGTCTTTCCTTGCGCCGCACCAGCGTGTATTTCCTGCGAGGACGTGTAGTACAGTGGGAGAAAGACGGCAGAGATGCCAAGTTCGTCACCAGAGAAATGAAGCGGACGATCGTGGCCCATGATGCAGGCCCGCCGTAAGGCGCGAGGTAGCTTGGATATGCGGTCTTGTCGAGCCAGAAGCATTTCCTGTCTCTTGGCCTCCTCCTCTGCACGACGTTGCATCTCTTCTTCCTCTCGCTTCCGTGCAGCTTCCGCTTCTTCTGCTTGTCGTTGGGCTTCTGCTTCAGCCGCTGCCTTTCTTTCCGCCTCCGCTTCCTCTGCAGCTTTGCGTGCAGCTTCTTCTTGTTCCTTCTTTAACTTCTCCGCTTCAGCAGCTGCTTCAGCGGCCTTTCGCCGAGCTTCAGTCTCCAGTCGCTGCTCTTCTTGACGACGTTCGCGTACTGCTTCTGGTGTGGCGGTCCTCTCGGGCGGAGCAGGCGTGGACTTGGCAGAATCAGTTGGCATCCTCTTTATGCTCGCACCGTCTGTCGAGGCGTCCGAGAGCTTGCGCTTTCTGATCTTGTCTTCCATCGTCTTGTACTTGATCTTGTTCTTCACTGGCTTGCGTTCGTCTGGTGAGTGTACTTCAGGAGTGGCTTTGGTGCGGGCTGAGGGCTCGACTTTTGTGCGAATTTTTTGTTGGGGTTTGGAGCCATGGTCGTGCTCGCTGTCCGAAGGCGCTGGGCCCTTGCGCTTCGTTGTATCGTTGTCGTCCGACCGCGCCTTTAACGGTTCCTTTACGGGCTTGTTCGCCTCACCCAGACTAAAGGAGCGGGGTTTGGCCTTTCTCGTAGGTGGCCGTACATCTTCCTCACTTTCGTCCTCTGAGGTCTCGTCATCCACTACCCGCTTCCGCCTCTTTCCCTCTCGGCTTGCCATTTCTTTTCCAGACATGAGTCGTCGAGACTTTTGCGGGGCTGTCGTTGATTTGGTCAGACTAGCTCGTTTGGAATCTCTTTGGGGCGAGGCCGAGCGGTCACGTTTCGGCAAGCTGTTCCTGCTCGGTCGATTTGCTGATGGATTAGGCGCCTCCTTCTTCTGTCGTCTAGGGCTCCGGTGCAGTCCTTTGCGCTCGTCGTACGCTCGCTTAAGAATATCCCGCTCCATTTCCCAGCTCGGACCCGCCTTCTCTTCAGCGAGCTCATAGTAAGTCTTATTCTCCTTGTTGCGTCGTGTTGGATCAAAGTCATCCTGCTCCAGGAGAAGCTCAATAATGTTCAAGTGTCCGCGACCAATGGCAACGGTCATGGGAGTATCTGGGTGCTTCGATGGGTCGAAATCGGCCTTCAGACCGCTTGCCAGCAGGACGCTGAGAATATCCCAATGTCCGCCTCTAGCCGCAGCCACGCCACAGGTGATGTTGGGCTTGATGTTGCTGGCGAGAAGTTCGCCGACGGCGATGCTATCTCCATTGCCGGCCTTTTCGATGAGTGTCTCGACGTTGAATTCGTTGTATAAGAGTCGTGAGGCCGTCTTTCCCTGTCTGCGCGCGGGCTGCTTGTCACTTCGTGAAGTATTTGTTTCCTTGCGCATGGCTTCTCTGAGCACCTTTTCAATCTCCTCCGCTTCGTCATCTTCGTTGTCCAGCACGTCTATTGCGCGTTCTCCCTTCTTATTTGAATGATGCGGGTTTACGTGACCTTCGTCAAGCAGAACCTTGACAACGTCCAAGTGGCTGTTTGCCACTGCGTCGATGAGAGGCGTATCGCCGTTTCCGGACTCGCAAGCCGTATCGCAGCCTTTGCTGATCAGAAAGCGGGCAACATCCACCCATCCGTGCAAGGAAGCTTTTTGCAGCGGTGCAATGCCGGCGTAATCTACCGAGTCCAACTCGTCGGGTGCTTCTTCAAACGCCTCTTTGACTGCATCCAGTTCGCCCTTCTCGCACTCTTTTGCCAGTCGAGTCGCGCCGAATCTGTCGACTTTGGGCTTGACCAAGGTGCGAGCAGGTGAGGTGAGGGCACGATGCGAAGAGCGTTTGAGGCGCGTGTGCTGCATGAGGTTGGGTGTGTACGCAGGCGGCGAGGACGAGTCGTCTGAATCTCCGTCAGATGGCCATCGTGTTGGCTCTACAGTCAGAGCAAGAGAGGTGGTTTCTCTGCGTTTGCGCCCGGCCACACCTGTCACGGTCGATTGTGTGGATTGTGAGCGTTTGTGCGGGCGGCCGAAGCCCGGTGTCGCAGGTGAGTGAGGCTGGCGCGACTCTCTCAGGCCCTCGGTTTTGGCCTTCTGGCGCGGAGGCTCTGCTGACTGAGGGAACGAGTCATCGCGCAGTTTGCGCTTGCGGTTCTCGACTGTCGATGCGCTGCGGCCGCGGCCCGTAGTCTGTGTGGGCGACACGGCAGACTGCACAGGTGACTTGTTCGAGTCCGTGGGGCTGGTGTCTTTGGTGTGCCGCGAGGTGGTGCGACTGCTGGGCGAGGTGGGCACGGGGCTCTTTGCATCGCGCTCGGAGCCGTGCTTGGTGCCGTTGGGCTTGACGTCCTTGCTGTTGCTGGAACGGCGACGGCCATTGGTGACGGGCGAGTGGGCGCGCGACTCCTCTTCAATGGAGCGCAGGCGGGCGGCGTCGTTGTCGGGGCGCTCCGTCTTGATCACCTTCTTCTCGGGCGAGTCGTCGCCGCGGCCCAGCACGACCGTCTCGGCCTCGGACTCGTTCTGTGCGTCGTCATGGTCGTGGTCGTGGCCGTGGTCGTGGTGGCCGTTCTGGGGCAGCGGGTGGTTCTCTTTGCTGGACGGCGAGGCTGCCTTGGGAACCGCAGGGCGCGGAGAGGGTGTCCGGTGGGGGAGGTCGCTGGGTTTGGCGACGGGCAGGGAGGATGCGTTTAATGCAGGATCGCCATTACTGGTCATCACGCATGTAGGAGGGGACAGGATGGGGTTCCTGCCTCATGCTGGCCCAGAGCGCAAGGGACGACAAGGTACGGAGGGAAGGGCGCTGGGGCGACGCGCGTGTCAATGGCCGTCTCGCAGTCGCTCAGAGCCGCAGCGCCACGCGGAAGCAGTGCAGGCAGCGGTGGTGGATGCTGTCGGGGTCGAGGGCGTGGGCGTGGCAGTGGGTGTTGTGAGTCTAAGTGCGAGTGCAGGTGGCAGCGGCCGAGCGATACGGAGAGAGGCTTGACCAGGCAGGCCAAAGCCAAAGCCAACGAGCCCAAGCCCGCCATGGTGCCGTGTGCTGAGTGGCCCCCCGGCCCAGCAGCCTGCATGCAGCTCAGCGCGGCTAGCCTGGGGGTGCTACAACTCCAGCCCAGCTGCTTTATCGCGCATCTCGAGCAACGAGCCAGCAACGTTCACGACTCGGTACGGCGCCGACTCGTGAATGTCGCTGGACCACGCCCTGCCAGCTGTCACCCCCGCATCGTCGTGCACGCAAAACGCAGCGCTGCATCCAGCTCCCAGCTCCCAGCTCCCAGCGGGCGCTGCATCTGCATGGCCCTGAACCACACGCGCGAGTCACGCCCAAACGCCGCTAAATGGCTGCGATCGCCGGGTAATTAGCTGACTTAACACGCCCACGCTCAAAATGAAAGGGCACCGCAAATCAAAACAAGCGGTCAGGTCCCTCATCTCTCCGCGACAGCACCCTCATCTCGTCTGCCGGCAATCTGCAATGTCACGTCCAGCCATAGGCAGCAGCCTCGACGCCCTGTGCGAGCCCGTGGTCCTCCTGCGCGCCTTCTACTTGGCTGCATCTCTTCTTGTATCGCGACACCGCTCAGCCTGCTCTGCCACCGACTAACCTGCCCTGCTTACTAGATTCTTGTCATACAGCTCGTGCCTGCCTTGCGAAGCCGCTTCCTGGCCTACGGCTCGCGTGCAACGTCGAGCGGAAAGAGCGGCCCAGCAGAGGATGGCGCTGGGAAGTCGCCCGTCGTGAAGCTGCTCGACTATGCTGCGACGTTCCAGGTCCCGCACAACTACTTCACCCATTTCTACGTCACTTCGGTAGCCTGCTCGCTCTTCTGGCGATGGAAGTTGCGCATGTGGGACGAGTCTGGCCTCAGCCAGGTTGCATGGGCTCTCATGCTGCTGCAGGGTGTGCGGCGGATGCTGGAGGCGTGGGCATACACCTCGTCGAGCAAGAGCACCATGTGGTTTGCGCACTGGATCCTGGGCCTTGTCTTCTACATCACCATCAATATGGCCATCTGGATCGAGGGCCCTGCGCGAGACGCTGGCAGCTGGGCCAAGGCAGCTCTGGTACCTGCCATTCTGACAGCTCACACGTTTCAGCACAGCTACCACGCCTACCTTTATCGTCTGCGCACCGAGAACAACGGATACCAGCTGCCTTCACATCCTCTGTTCACAAATCTGCTATGTCCCCACTATACATGCGAGGTTGCCATATATGCGCTACTGTCGTTCCTCGCAGCGCCCGACGCGAAATGGGTGAACTGGACGCTTGTATGCGGGACCATATTCGTAGCCACCAACCTCGGTGTGACTGCTGTTGGGACCAAACAATGGTATGCCGACAAATTCGGTCATGACAAGGTAGGTCCGCGGAAGAGGATGATCCCGTTCATATGGTAGATGAGGAGCTGCTGGGATCGAACACGACTGAAGTGGCTCAAGACGTCGGTGCTTGTTTCCGGTCATGGATTGGGCCTTCTCGCCCCTGGTTCTGGAGTAGCAAGAGTGCGTGGTCGTACTAGTCGCCGCGGATTCATAATCTTCTTCGGATATAAATGTTGACTCTTCCATCTCCGCTGCGGACCCTCGCCTCCGTTCACCGCCTCCGTTCTCGTCATCGCGTTGTCTTTTGCCTTTCCCTTCAGCCTTTCTCAACACGGTACTTCGATTTTCGCCATCTCGTCTTAGCAAACTTCCATTTCCGGAAGTTCTCAATGCGAGCCACTGACCGCACCAACGAGATCGCGACGGGATGGGCTGCCTAGCATGGTTAAGCTCCCAGCATATCATCCGGGGGTGGGGCATCTCGCTGCATAATACCCCGCCACTTCCACCAACGTGCCAGAAAAGGGCCAAACAAGGGCGGCTGGTACAAACGTGCAAGCTCTAGTAAATTTCGCGTCATAGCTTCAGTGCGATATATGTAGCCCAGATGACGCCAATTGCTCAATCACTCAGCCATTTCCATTTCCATTTCCCTCCTTTCTTCTCATAATCTCTCCACATTCAAGCTTCACTTCGTCACTCACCACCATGTCTCAAGTCGAAGCCCCCAAAGACCTCCCAGAAATGGAGTACCGCTTCGTCGGTAAATCTGGTCTCCAAATCTCAGCCATATCCATCGGCGGCTGGCTCACCTACGGCGGCCACGTCGGCGACGAAAACACCTTCGCATGCCTCAAAGCCGCTTACGATGCTGGCATCAACTTCTTCGACTGCGCTGAAGGCTACGCCAAAGGCGAGTCTGAAAAGGTCATGGGCCGCGCCATCAAGCACTTCGGCTGGAACAGGAACGACATTGTCGTATCTACAAAAGTAAACCACTTACCCAGCTATCTACCCACTACAATAACATATGCTAATCGCTATCAAAAGATCTACTGGGGCACCCACAACTCCGCCCTCCCCGCGCCCCGCAACAAAATAAACAACCTCGGCGTCTCACGCAAACACCTCATCGAAGGCACCGAAGCATCCCTCTCCCGCCTGCAACTCTCCTACGTCGACATCCTCTACGCCCACCGCCCAGACCGCTACACGCCCATCGAAGAAACCGTCCGCGCATTCAACTTCCTCATCAACACGGGCAAGACGCTGTACTGGGGCACATCCGAGTGGCTCGCGTCTGAGATTGAAGAAGCGTGGGCTGTAGCAGATAGGTTGGGCCTTATTGGCCCGATTGTCGAACAGCCGGGGTACAGTCTCCTCCGGCGCGACAAGGTTGATGAGGAATTTGTTAATGCGGGGTTGTATTCGCGTCGAGGTCTTGGATTGACGATTTTCAGCCCGTTGCAAGGCGGCTTATTAACGGGGAAATACATCGATGGCGTACCGGAGGATTCGCGCTTAAGACAGTCGGACGATCCATATATCCAGTCTGTGATTAAGACGGTGGGCACAGATGCGTGGAACACGCAGCAGGAGAAGGTTAAGAAGTTGATTAAGATTGCTGAAGGATTGGGTACGGATGTTGCGACGCTGAGTATGGCGTGGGTGCTGAGTAATAAGAATGTTTCGAGCGCGATTACGGGTGCGAGTCGGCCGGAGCAGATTTTTCAGACGGTCAAGGCGGTGGGTGTGTATAGAAATTTGACGAAGGAGAGTTTGGATGAGATTGAAGAGGCGTTTGGGAACAGGCCTGCGGAGTTGACGAAGAGGTTTGGATAAGTGCGACACTCAGGTTGCGAGTATATAATAATCGCATAAGCATCGTATTGCCGGACATTTACGGTCATGCTTTTCTTGTTAACATAGCTCCTTCATAACCATCATATCTCATTCCCTACCCACCATTCAACCCCCTACCCCCAGATCACGATTTATAAAACTCAACAGCCTCCTCCTCACTTACATCGCTCACAAAACTCCTCTTCCGATCCACAAGCCCATACCTACTCCCCCTAACCTTCCACCACATATCCCTTCTATTCCCGCCCAAATCCCCATCTAGCAACGCCTTCTTGAGGTCGCGCACAAACACATTCCAAATCCCGGGCTCCTCGAGCTCCGTCAGTTCCTCGCGCATCACACGCATCGCCTCGAGCGCGCGTCCGTACCCCGAGTCGCCAACGCTGTTCTTGATCAGCGTCTTGATTTCCGCGCCCATGCCGTCTGCGGCGTCTTGGATTGCGTCAAGGTCGTCGGATGCAACGAGTGCGTTTTTGAACGAGGGGATCAAGTTTCCAGGATCGATCTTCACGCGTTCTGGGTTGCCCAGGAGCGCGTCAATGTCGAGGCCTGAAAGCGGCTTGTCGCGTTCGGCGCGATTGCGTTTGCCGCGGCCCTTGACTTTGGGCGGGACTTTGGAGACTTTCGCGGCGGATTTCAGGGCGTCGAGGAGCGGACTTGCTGAGGCGAGGAGCTCGGGGGGTGGGTTGGCGAATTGTGTGAGGATGGCGGGCGGCTCGGGGATGGGGAGGGTGGGATCGGGGTGGGTGGCGCGCCAGCGGATGATGTGGTTGATGCGGTGGACGATGGGAGAGAAGGTGTCTTCTGGTTTTGCGTATTCGGTTGGCTCGCCGTCTTCGTCTCGGCCAAAGGTGGAGAGGTCCATGGCGTCGACGTATGCGCTCATGGCATCTGTGAGGTCTTTTGTCGGAAGGTCTTTGTGTTCAGTAATGACTTTGCCGCTGATGGTGAGTTTGCGATTCAGCGGTGGGAACTTGTATCGTCGCATGTCTTCCTCGAATGGAAGTTCAACGTCAATGAGCGCTTCCCAGTCGACTTCTATTCTCGGTACGAGGAGTATGATGACCGGTGGCTTCAGCTCCTTCGTTACCAATCGCGCAACGGCATAGCACTCTGATTCATACAAGGCGTGGATGAAAGAACTCAGGCTGAGCTGAGCTTCCCGATTCGTCTTCTGGGCAACAATGAAGTTCGATCGGGACATCGACAGATACCGCTCGAACTCTTCTGCTTTGACGAAGCCGATGATGGATAGAGACGGCTGCGTCTCTAACTTGACGACGTTCATATCAGACTCGGAAATGTGCACAGCAGTACGGCCATACTCGTAACCTTTTTCGAGTTCGTCTATTTCGACATTCTTTTTGGTGCCTGGCTCATCCTGGTTGTCTACCTGATAGACACGTTGGTTGCGGACAGCGGCTAAGTCTGTCATGGGATGATCTTCGCCAACGATGGTGTTTGAAGACTCCGTGCTGGGGCCTGCTCCGCCGTCTGTCCGCATGGCAAAGGAACTTGCTGTAGGTGGTTTGGCAAGCATGGTGCAAGGGTAGCGCTCAACGTCGATTGAGATCGTTGCATCATACTTCTCGCGGTCCCCGAGCGTCAACTCGCCTTTGTAGCTAGGTGTTGGCCGGACTTCTTTCAGCCGCGGGATAGCGAGTTGATCCACGGCTTCCGCAACGGTGCCCATAATGCCCTGGCAACTGTCCATGAAGACTTTCAGACGGTGTTCATTCTCAGCCTAGTTGATGTTAGTAGTGGCCACTTTGTTCGTATCCAGATTCTTCCTACCTTCTCGGGTTCTTTATCTTCTTCTTTGAAACCGCTCTCCGGGTCATCAAAGTCGACACCAAGCAGTGTTATCTCGATTGGAGCGTCCTTGTCTTGTATCTTGGCTGCAATTTCCACAAGATCGTCCATGTCCATGTCACCCCGGCCATCAGTCACGATCACTATTTTGCGATCGTACTTCAGCGGTTTGCCAGTCTTGCCTTGCGTGGTGCTGTCGATCATCTGCACCGCAAGTGCAAGGGCAGAGAGCACTACGAATGTTAGTCATTCACTTCAGCCGCTTCCTGGGGTACGCACAGTCACCGTCGTTGGTTTTACTCGGGTGCAGATGTTGTTGCAGGTTCCGTATGTCACCAAGCAGATATCTATGCATTGTCAGCGACTCCAAGCTGCCCAGGGTTTGGCGACTTACTGCTTCAGTTCCGAAAACACGTGGATATTCATGTACCCTTCTTGCTCTTCCATGATGCCTCCAAGATCTGTCTCGTCGGTCCGATATCCAATCACGCTCATCAACGCGGTCTTCCTTCCACTCGCAACCTGCCGATCATTAGTCAAAGACATCAACCCCGTCGCAACGATGGTTAAGAACTGCAGAACAATGCTCGCAATTTGACATTTCTCAACGCATCGTACGCACTAGATCTCCGAAAGAACGTCTGCTTACGGTGTTTGTGATCTTGTCCCACACATACTCCAGCGTCCAATCAAGGTCTGTTTGATCGCGTCCATGTCGTTTCTCGCCCATGGACAGGCCCAAATCGACGATGTAGACTGTTGCTTCTTTTCCCGCCATGTTTGGCAACTGGTGTGCCGCACTGCGCTGTTGAGGCGCGCTCGTGCCACACTTGCTAGACAATCGCAACCAAGGCTTATGGAGTTCCGTGCTCTGGTTTAAACGAGTAGAACCTGGGATTGTTCGGTGGAGGGTTGAATTGAGGAAGAAATGATGTGCGCTTGCGCTGGTCTTATGGTAGTTCGAGCAGCCTTGAGGACGTTTAGGCAAACGCGGGTGCACGGACGGCAGAGCAACGCGTTGTCACGTGAAATCTATCCACATCAGGTAGCCGCGCCCTTCGTCCAACAAACTGAATATTCCGAAAACGACTGCGCAATAGTAGAAAGATGTTATTCAAGTAAAGTTGCAATCTCATTCGCTAAGATACACTATAGGAAAGGTAGAGAGACAAATTTGACCAAGGAGCGCCATTACCGAGCCAGTGCGCCATGTCGCGCGCAACCTCAAATGTGCCGTCGAGGCAATTGCCGTGATTGGCACCGTCTGGCCAAGGAGTGTGTATTCGCCAATACCAAGTACAACGCCGTAGAAACCATACTAATGAACAAGTGACGCGAACTTGAGATACAGACCTTTGCACCTGTCTGTCTTACCTTCGTACAGAATTCCGGCTGCCACACCAAGATCCGCTGTTCAAGGCATCTCCTCATCACTGGCATCGAGGATATCGTACTCCTCGTCTGTCATGAAACCCTCATCATCAGAATGCAGGGCAACGCTCTCGGCATCCTCGAAGAACTCATCATCGGATGCAACGGTTACAGTACGGGCAATTGTGCTCCTCTCCGACTTTGGAGACTCAGGCTGGGCGATGGTGGTGCTCTCGTACGTGCTAGACTCGGGCGATTCCTTGTCAAGCTGAGGGAAGATCATGCCAGATGACTTGGGCGCTGGCTCACGCTCGATAGACTTCTCTTCTACAGGAAGCTCAGCGGTCGTCTGCTGGACTGGCTCTTCAACCTTGACTTCAGGTTCCTCCTGCTTCTCGTTGGCACGATGAGCTTCGTTCAGACGACGGCGGACTTCCATGACACGGTCAACCGCAGCCTGGCGGACACGCTGAATGCGCTCCATCTTCTGAAGCTCAAGCTGCTGAACATGAGACTGCTGTGCAGCTTTCATCTTCTCGAGTCTAGCCTGAAGAAGACGCTCGTAC
This sequence comes from Paraphoma sp. B47-9, assembly GCA_001748405.1. NCBI lineage: Eukaryota > Fungi > Ascomycota > Dothideomycetes > Pleosporales > Phaeosphaeriaceae > Paraphoma > Paraphoma sp. B47-9. The sequence goes on from BCLK01000168.1 coordinate 181,839, forward strand.
AGGGGAGTTGATGTCATGCCAGTGGTGGGAGCAGGTGCAGATGAAGCAAACGACTGCTGAGTTGAAGGAGAGGGCACAGCAACGACGCTGATGTCGCACCATAGGCGATGACCGAAGGGAATGCCATCGGCGGTCTTCAGACGCCAGTATGAAATGGCAGTACCTTCGCGAATGGGAGCCTTCATGATGACACGGAAGGAAATCTCCTCTCCTGCCTCGACTGCGCGACCGAGAACGTTGCTCTCGCTGGCATCAGCGAGTTCAGCATGGCTGAAGGGTCGGGTGTTGTCAATGTTCAGCATGTTGTCACCACCAACATGGCGGACACTGCATCCAGCAGGCCAGGCATTTGGCCCGGGGTTGCGCAGAGTCCATACTTGGACAAACTGGCTCCCAGCATTGATCTTGGAGCCATCGACGATGGTATCACGAATGAAGTGGGCATCAAGACCTTCGTTCCTGGACTCACTCACTGGAGACTCAACCTTGGCGGGAAGGCTCTCCTCGCTGGCAGAGACGACCACCTTCTCTTGGACAGGCTCAACCGACTCCACTAATAGATCACGGATGGCAATCTTCTCCTTCTTGATCTGCGGCTCCTCTGACGGCTTCTGGTCTAGAATAGTCTGGACCTGAGTGGCGGCGTTGATGGAAGCTGCAGCGGGAGTGGTCTCGGTGGCAGTGGATCGCCGAGGTGGTAGATAGTCACCAAGGGTCTCCTGTGGTCGTCCATCTCTGTCATCATTCACAGTAGTAACGCTCACGCTGCGGACTGGAGTCTTGAACTTGATAAGAGGATGGGTGTGGTTGTGCCTGTTGCTCGGATGGGCCTCGCAATTCTGGCAGAAGTCGGTGTCATGGCAGACAGCACACTTGTAGCGAATACCCTCAATGTAAGACAGATTCTCCTTGTCCTTGCAAAGAGGCCCGTCACAGTAAATGCCGTAATGACGGTTGGCGATGCTGAGAGGCTCGGCCAGAGGCTCGTAAATGGGCACAAATCGGTGACGCGGATGGATGTGCTTTGCGCTCTTGACACAATCAGAGCAATAGTCCCAATCTGGGCAGTTCAAGCACTTGTGGCGAACACCGTAGATGAACTTGTCGCAACCATCGCAAACAGCCGAGTGGCGAACATTTCGTCCGGCATTGCAGAGGAAGTCGGCCAAAGTGGGCAGAGCAGCATCGGAACTGGCTGCCTGGAAAGCGTGGCCAGGGTGATGACCGTGCTTGTTACTAATGTGGCAGTCCATGCACAAGTCATAATCGTCGCAAGCCAAGCAAGTGACGAACTCCTTCTCGGGCAAGGACTTGACGCAGCAGTTGCAAGTGCGAGTCGGCTCCTCATCGGAGACCACAGACTGCTTCTCGTCGGTGAAGGCTCCTGGAACCTCCTGGGTATCCTCGGCCTTGACCTTGGGCGCAATGCGCTGGGTGGTGCTGTTGACAACACATCCGTTCTTCACGAAGCGCTTGACCATCCAGTGGCCAGTGCCAGGGCAGTGAATGCCAGTATCCACGCAAGCTGGGCAAAGATCGTAGTCGCCACCGTCGCAGACGCTGCAGTGGTAATGCTCGTCTTCCATGGGATGGTTGCAGTTGTTGCAGTACACCACCCACGAGGTGCACGCGTGGTTCGGCTTCGGGCGGAATGCAAGATCGGCATTGTGAGAGGCGTTCGCAAGGTTGTTGAAGAAGCCTAATTGCTGGGTTAGTATGTGTGCTGGAGCAGCACGTGATACAGCCTTACTCTGACGTGCGGTGAACGAGCGTGGCAACGGAGCCTCGTCCTCTGCATCTGCGGCCTTGAGTGGCGAGACCGGGCTGACAGGCTCAAACTTGTGGACTGGCGTAGGACCGCTCGGCGAACGCACGATGACAGGCATCATAGGTGCGATGGTCTGAGGTCGCAGTGTATCCGCGCTCATGCGATGGAGCGATGGGAGGCTGGGCACGGGCTCCGCAACGGGGGCTGCGGGAGCGGAAGGAACCTCAGGCTGCTCTCCAGGAATGGTGGCCTTCAGGCGGAGCTTCAACTTCGCCTTTGCAGCGCGGAACAGCGTCTTGTAGACCTGAGGCTTATCGGAGTCGAGGGTGACGTAGGAAGCGGCCGAGTCGGAGTAGCGCTCAAACACGACCTGCTCCTCGGGCTTGACCTGCAAGATACTACGGAGCTATAGAGAGGAAGAGCCGTCAGTATTGAGCTATCTCAGAGCCGATGCAAGCCTGGTGTGCTTGCACTAGGCTGACGCCTCTCGACCGAGGCTGTACGTAGGGAGCAACGCACCTTCTCTGGGAGGACATTAGCACCAAGGTCCTTCAGCGGCAGCTTGAACTTCTTGGTCTGTCCGCGGAACAGGATCTTGACCACGATGGGCGTGTCCAGAGTCACGGGCACGTTGGTGGTCGCCATGGCTGATAAGTGAGGCTGAGCGGCGTAGTGGAAGGGTGGTGAGAGAGAGCGGCCACGGCAAGCTCGTTGCCGCGAGGGTCAACGAATTATTGCTGCAGCTGGCTGTTGCGAAGTTGCAGAGGAGTTGATGGGGGATGCGGAGGGAGATGTAGAGAAGGTGGAGCAAACGAGAGGTAGGTCGTGTCGTAGCTGCCTTGAGGAGCGGGGCCAGTGCGCAAGCCTAACTTACCTCCTCCGTCTCCGTCCCCGTCTCCACACCGGAATCAAGCTCACCAGTGCTCTGCTAGTGATATCTAGCCGGCCCACTTTCTCTAAAGGCAACAACGCAGTCATCAGCTAGTCCAGAGGTCTTTATAAAGCCTGATTACTTGTCGCCACGAAATTGTTATTTATCAGCACCTACAGAAGCCAGCAGTCCAGGTGGCTTCGAGATGATGCTCACGTGATGAAGAAGGCGGTCCTTGGTAGAGCATGCGCTAGGACACATACGACAACAGGCAGCGTCACGCAAGCGCTTCGACCGGTTACAGTACGACACTGGGCATCGGCGTGACCAGTCACGTTGCTTGACCGACTTATGCTCTGGATGTAACCACGGCTTTCGAGCGACACAAAAGCGTAGCCGATAGCTAGGACTATTCACTATAGGCTTCATAAGATCAGAAGCGATCTCGAGAATAGACATGCTCACATATGCACAGTTGATCATGGTTAGTGTTGCCGTTCGAAGCGCTGCTGCAGGATCGTGGCCGAGCCGCGTGCTAGAAGCTCAGACCTCGTGCGGAAGCCGCTAGTGAAATTCGGTGCTGCAAGAAAAAGTTCGAGAACCGCATCTTGCACAGACATCTCCAAAAATGTCGAAACACACCAGTGAAGATACTTCGGCGACGCCCGAAATCGCCAGCAAGTCGGAACGCAGGGAGAAGAAGGAGAAGAAAGAAAAGAAGAGCTCAAAGTCCAAGAAAGCGAAGCCAGACACGACCGAGCCCACTGTCGCCGAARAGGTGTCCGACACACCTGCGAAGAAGCGCAAACGAGACGCGCTCCCAGACGAAATCGAAATCGATGTAAGCGCGCCCGAACCGGCGTCCAAGAAAGCCGCGCGCAAGGCAAAGAAGGCGAAATTGAACCCCGAATCTACTGGCGCCGATGCGACGAGTGGAACAACCGCCGGCGAGGCGGCAGAGGACAAGGACAAGTCTGCAAAGCGCTCAGACTTTGGGGTTTGGATCGGCAATCTGCCGTGGTCAGCGACAAAGGAGTCGTTGCGCAAGTTCCTGATCGACCATGCGGAGATGAAGAGTGAGCAGATCACCAGAGTGCATCTCCCTCCGCCCACGAAACCCGTCAATCCGAATTGGACCACGAAGCCGCTGAACAAGGGCTTCGCCTACGTCGATTTCTCTACCGAGCTCGCCATGTATTCCGCAATCGCCTTGACCGAAACGAAGATGGACGGTCGCGCTCTACTCATCAAGAACGCGAAGAGCTTTGAAGGACGACCGGATAAGCCAAAGAGCGAGGAAGAGCAGGATAGCGGTCGGGGGAAGGCTGGCGCAAAGCAGACGCACCCGCCAAACAAGCGCGTGTTCGTTGGTAACCTTTCCTTTGATGTCACAAAGGAAGATCTCGAAGCACACTACAGTCAATGTGGACCCATCGAGCTCCTCCACGTGGCGACGTTCGAGGATTCTGGCAAATGCAAGGGATATGCTTGGGTAACATTTGGCGATGTGGAGTCAGCAACGTCGGCTGTGAAGGGATTCATATTCAAGACAGAAGCTGAGATTAAGCGCGAAAAGAAAGGGCCAGATGCGTCAGAGGACGAGGCAGATCTGAAGAGCAACAAAAGGAGGAAATGGTTACTGAATAGACTGAATGGGCGAGAGCTCCGTTGCGAGTTCGCAGAGGATGCGACCACACGGTACAACAAGCGATATGGAAAGGAGAAGGAGTCGCATGAGGCGGTTGACGGCGTGAACCCCGACAGGTGGAAGAATTTCTCCAAGGGCAAGAGAGAATGGCCTCGCGAAAAAGTCGATGCAAGGACAATCAAGAGCGGTGCTGCACATACAAACGCGCCGCGAGCGAGCCAGGCCATTGTGGCAGCGGAAGGCAAGAAGACGACATTTGATTGAGTTAGTGCAGCATGAATAGACCCACGACATTTTATAGTGCTATGAAGACGCTCAGGCACTGTCCAAGCAGTCCCGTGGTGAACTACGGGACATAGCACTGGCGTGGTTGCGCCTTCAGTATTCGCGGTACATGGCCTATTTCCAAACATTTGCGACCCAAATCTCCAGCCGCGCAACACTAGACCTCCCCTCTAACATTCCTGCACTAAACGTCAGTACCAACTCCGTAAGCACGGCACCGCCCTATCAGCCTATATTTTGTACCTCTACATACTTTTACACCTCCAGCACCACAACAAACATGTCCAGTCTCAAGCGGATCAACGTTGTCTCGAATCCGGCTTATGAGCGCGCTGGGATCAAGTCGTACGCCAGTCTCCTCAAGAAATACGACTTTGCTCCCACCACCTCAGGCCCCTTCCAGCGAGTAGATGTCGCCAAAAAGTCCTTCAAGAATGCTCTGAAGCCAAAATCGAAGAAGAGCACCAAACCCGTCCTGAGAAAGGTGGAAGAGGATGGAAAGCCTGGGGAAGTGAAAGCTGAAGATCAAATGAACGACGCGCTTTATATCTGCCCAGTGGAGATCGGCAGCCCGCCGCAAACGCTCAATCTCCACTTCGACACTGGAAGTTCAGATCTTTGGGTAAGCTGTGCTTGATGTCCATACAGCATATTGTGCACACCTATTGTCATCCAAGAAGTTTCTTGTATATCCAGCCTGACATATCATCTCAGGTTTGGTCAACCGAGCTCGATAGCGCCACGCGCAAGAGCGGTAAACACAATATCTTCGATCCCAAGAAGTCCTCTACCTACGCCAAGGCCTCCGGCTCCACTTGGAAAATCAAGTATGGCGATGGCTCCACGGCCTCTGGCATCGTCGGCACCGACAACGTCACACTAGGCGGTCTGTGCATCGAAGGGCAGTCGATCGAGCTCGCCAGCAAGCTCAGCGCTCAATTCACCAAAGGAGCGGGCGATGGCCTTCTCGGGCTAGCATTTGGCAAAATCAATACTGTCAAGCCAAAGCCTGTATCAACTCCAGTAGAGTCGATGTACGTATTCCTCAACATCGTAGCAGAACTTTGTGCTGCCGTCTTGTCAACCTCAGCCACTTCTTGAACGTCCAGTCTAACGTCAGATTAGGATCGCGCAAGCCGACATCAGCCACGATCGCGAGCTCTTCACCTGCTACCTCGGTTCCTGGCGCGACAAAGACGAAGTCGATGAAGGCGAATCGTTCTACACATTCGGCTACATCGACCAAGACGTGCTCGACCGCTGCGGCGTCAAAGAGCCCCACTACGTACCCATCGACTCAACAAAAGGTTTCTGGCAATTCTCCAGTCCATCAGCCAGCATCAACGGCAAACTCATCACGCGCCCCAACAACACCGCCATCGCCGACACAGGCACCACGCTCGCTCTCGTGTCCGACGACTTGTGCAAAGACATCTACGATCAGATCCCCGGCGCGGAATTCGATACCAAGAACCAGGGCTGGGTGTTCCCGCTCAATACGCCTGTTGAGGCACTTCCGAAAGTCACGTTTGCGGTCGGCGATAAGCAGTTTGAAGTCCAGAAGGAAGATTTTGGGTTCGCGAAGGTTTCGGGCAGTATGCAGTACGGCGGGATTCAGTCAAGGGGTGATAGCAAGTTTGATATTCTGGGGGATACGTGGTTGAAGGCTGTGTATGCGATTTTCGATCAGGGGAGGAAAAGATTTGGGGTCGTGCAGAGGATTGAGGGGACGCAGAATGTTGCGGTGCCGAAGTGAGGAAGGGGTGGTGGAGTATAGCTCGTGGATACCTGTGAAATGATGACTACTTTACCTATATTGTCTTGTGCGTGTGCGTTTGTTGTGTGGTGGATTGACTTCACATGTCACTAAATCACAATGAATGCAGACGAGCTGCACTACGAACTGCTCTCTTTACCTCTAGGCTATGGTGTTCTACATATTCCAAGTAATTCATAAAAATAACATAAAATCACGGAGTCCGAGGCCTTGTGGTCTAGTCGCATGATTGTCGTTTCGGGAAGTATCCTAGGTACTGAGTATCTTGAATATGACAGGTCCCGGGTAAGTCAAGTGTTCATGCATGGGCTGTGGAGAAGGGAGTAGCTAACGATGCCTAGGTTCAAATCCCGGCAAGGCCCCTTTCTTTTTAGATCTGGTGGAGGGAGAGTTCTTTTTGCTTGTTTAGACTGAGAACAGTGAGAACTATACATATGTACCGTTGAAACGAGGTGTGGATATGCGACTTCGTGTCTGTATTCACCTGTGGGACACTGGCGCCTTTAGGGGACATATATAACAAAGGTTGATGCATTATTCTGTACAAAGCATTAAATGCCAGTAAACCCAGTACCAAAAGTTCCTGTCGCGGCCCATCCATTCAGATCATAAAACCATTCCGGGCTCCGTCCAAAGTGATAATCAGAACTGCCTGGATCCAGCGTCTGACCCGCCAGATATGCATCCAGATCCATGTCCATTAGGCCATTCAGTCCATCGAGTCCGTCTCCGAGTAGATCCATGCCGTTGATGCCGGCACCCATCGCCGACCCAAGTTCCGGAGTAAGGTCATTATGTATCGGAAGATCAACTCCACCGGATACATCAGTGCCCGTCTGCAGCCCACGACCAGTAACGTCATCCGCGCCATCCCCGCGACTATGCTCTTCCCCTGATATTGAAATCTTGAGATCAATCGGCACGCCATGTTCTGCTTGATATACTTCGGTAAGTATCCGACTCGCGTCTGTCACGCTTGTCTTTGCCGCCTCAAGGACAGCGCGATCCGCGTCATCGCCAGACGAAAGCGCATCCAGCCGTGCGAGCGCACAGGCTAGAAAGACAGCGCCTTTCGCATTCGTTTCGCCGTTGCGAAGACGCGCAATAGCCGTCTCGTGCGCGGAAACAAGCACGTCACGAAGTGTATGGAACTGTGTCGGCAGAGCAAACGGTCGAGTCGACGAGGCCGGATTCGTGGATATGAGTGGCGCAAATATAGCAGATGCGTGTTTTTGTTCGTCAATCTGCGAGTTGAGCTCCATGTACACAGTTGACATGGCGTACAAGAAGAATGATTTGAAAAACCCGACGCACCGATGCGTCATGCGGGTCCAGTCGTCTTCCTGGCCGGGTAGAAGCTCAGTGGCTGGTGCATAGATCGCTAGTGAAGTGTCCAGACACATTTTGCGCGAGTAGTGGTATTGTGGGTTTTCTTTCGCTTTGGCAAAGTATGGGCGGTGCAGACACAGGACGAAGCGTCGGACGAGCGAGTCGGCCATTTTGATCTGGAAGGGTGTGATGGTGTGTCCGGCGTTGAGTGCTGATTTGAGGAAGATGGTTTGCGAGCGACAGGCGTCATTGAGGTCGCTTCCGATTTTGAGAACATCGTCATATGAGAGATCGAAGCGAAGATTATTGATGAGTCGGATGATCTCGAGTCGGACTGGTAGGGCTTCGGTAAAAGCGATTTGGACACTGCTGTCGGTGTATTCATCTGGCTGTTTCTCATCTAGTCCCTTGTCCAGACCTTCACCAATATCCTCATCATTGATGTTGGAGGGTGCTTTGGTGTCGTAGTCATTGACTGATATCATAGGCGGCATACCCATGTCAAGACTGCTCTGAGCAGTAATTTCAAGAACAGTCGCCCAAAGTCTTCTTCGCATTTCTCGATGATACACGCTGATGTTGCTGAAATTTGCTGGATCCCGATGAAGACCCAGGTGCATGGCGGTCCTGAGCAATGTCCCAGCTGGGATCCAGATATGGTCACCGTCAACGCTACAAACCTGCCGCGCCAGTAGGTGAAGGATTTGGATCTGCAGACCGGTCATGTTCAGTTTGGACTTTGCATGAGGACCGTTCAGCCATTGAGCGGCAGCCTGGATCCACTTGGCACAAGCAGTGCGCAAGGATGGTTGGTCTGGACCAGTGTAGAAGGGAACACCGATCGCACATGCGAGGAGAATTTTGAGTGTGACAGATGGTTTTGTTGGGGGGAGACCAATCCAGTAACATTCGTACTCTTTGCGAAAAGCCGGCACATGGAGCACCCGGAATACTCCCTCAAAGGTACGCAGATAGCACTCGATGAGTGCGTCGCACACTTCCTTTGCCGGCACCGAATCTTGAATTTCCTGAGATAAGGAAGAGTGCATCATTCGCGAAGTCTTGATGATCCGCGCCATTTGTTTGATCTTGATGACTGTGCCGTACAACTCTGTCTTTTTGTTCACTTCTCTCCTGTTGGTGTTGTGATTTACCGTGGTATTTCCATCGCCCAACGCATCGTAAGGCTCAATAGCGTTGACCCAATGGCTTTGACCATAGAATTTAGACTTGATAAACCGCCCTGTGGAATTGTCATGGCCCTCTGGGATGGTGCTACTCGTGCTTGCTGATCGATCGACCCGTGCCGTCTCTCTGCTCTCCAGGCTGCGAATCCGCTCGAGCAGGCCAGCAATTAGCGCAGAATCGCTAGACTCTGAATGTGAGTTGAGTGTCAAGTTCGGTCGATGGACCGGTAATGGCGTAAGCTGTGGTTTCCCATGCTCCCCGAATATGCCCGGTGCCACATATCGGTTGACCATGAGGTGGAATTCATTGGACGGTGCTGATGGCTGGGGAGAAGACCGAGCCGAATTGCCGTGATCTTGGTCATTGGTGCCACTGGTGGATGCGGAGATATCTGCAGGTGACCGTGGGCGAATGCCTGGCCGCTGAGGTCTGTACGTGCAGGTCTCCGACCGCAAGCGAGTACAAGATCCACACGGCTCCCTCCGATCGCATCGCACTTTCCGGTTTCGACATTCTGCACATGAGAGAGCTGGTCGTCGGCGTCGCTTAGCAGGGCCGTCTCCATCTTTGTCTGCTATTCGTATGGCGGGTGGTTGCTCGGTCATTGCTGATGCGGATAAAGGCCTTGCAATTCTTCCAAATAGCACTTCCTATGTTTTAATGTGCCTATGGTGCTCCCTGATTGAGGCAGTGCCAGGTTGTACGCGATGCGGTGGTGGCTGATGGCAAGAGTGCTTGACTGCTCGGTGTTTTCGGGGATTTCGCGCTGAGCCAGTCTGGGGGCCAAAATGAGGCTCCTATGCAGTGGGGCGCTCTTATGCTATATTAGGCGCGCACCTACGTAGGCATGTGCGGCTCCGCCATCGAGTCAGGAAACCCAAAATATTCGTATTCAAGATACAGCTTGAGTGTGGTTGGTGAAGCAGCGTTGCCGGAAGTTCTTCGCTCGCGAAGCGTTCCGAGATTTGATGAGGCCCACCACGCACTGTCAACTTCACGTGGCTGCATAAGCAAGACTTCCCAAGGGCTGATGCGCATCTTGAACTATATCCTATCCGTCGGGAAGGGTATGCCAGTGATGTTTGGTGTGCTTAAGGTTTTAGAACTGCGCAGTGACCACAATTACGCTTGGGCAGCGAACCTCGAACGCAAGAGATGGAGTTCGGAGGTATTCCCCAATAGTGATATATGGCATAGGAAGACCGCTCATATAAAAATATCCACTACAGATTCTACTACATTGACTTCTCTTCGCGGCGTTCTGAGTGAGCGCGCAATAGTACAGTTGCAGCAATACGGTACTCTCATTCTTCCAACCATTCATGCCTCCTTGTACACCAATCATTTCCTCTAAATCCTTCGCAAACACAAAAGCATACTCCAATCTTGCATTCCAACCAATCGAACTCTCAAAAATCTGCCGTGGTGGGGCACAAAAAATTTCGTTGGCCCCAGCCCGATCCCACACCACCCAACTCATCGACCACCTCCACCAAAGGTCAGCCAACAAAAAAAGAAACACGATCAAAGCCCGATGCGGGGGTCGAACCCGCAACCTTGAGATTGCGATTGGATCAATCGTCGTGTTAGGACGTGTGACGCTAAGAGTCTCACGCTCTACCGATTGAGCTAACCAGGCTGGTTGATGTTGTGTTGATGAAAGGAAGGGAAATAATAATAAATATAGTGTAGAGGTTTCTCAGGAAGCGAGGTGGTTGTCGTCAGAACACATCGGGGTGCGACCAAATTTTGACTCACCGCGGAGGTTCCGAAGATGCTTGTCGGCCGAAGATCTGGCTAAGTGGGGCGTTTTGCTTGATGCGGGGTCCTGTTTCGCAAAATTTGCAATCTCGGCCAGAGAGCATCATCATTATGGTTTAGCCATGTGGTGGGCGTACCGCAGAAACATCGCGAGACTCGAGCATGACGGTGAGACGCTATGCATCTCATTTCGATGATTGTGCCTTGACGTGTACACCGCGAGTGATATTGACTTGTCTCATTCTTTTAATCTACGGTTTCTATTCATTGCACCAAATTGACGACTACTGACGACTACTATGCCAACCAAGTCTAGCCCTTCAATCCACCTTGTTACAAGGAGCTGTGTAGCTTCAGGGCATGTTAATTTTTGAGTAAAATAATAAAACTCCTGTGAAAACATTCAAGCGTCTGCAACATCACAGATTCGCAGTTGATTGTTGCGACTACTGAGCCTGAACGTGCGCATATTTTAGTGCGACCTCGGGACACTTGGTTGTGCTATCATACTTATTTATAGAGGCCTGTCTATCTTTAAGATACTTTCCTATGAAAACGAAAGAGAGCAAAGTATTGTGAAGATATCCAGGCTCTTTTATCGTTGCAAAAGTCCCTTTTCCATGCGATGCAATCGCTGTATCGCTGCTACTTTGCCTGTACTCCATCATTCTATTCTCAAGTTAGACTATTATTCCCGATTCTCTCCAGTTTCTGACTCTAAGTTCATCGTCTTTGCACGTCTACTTGCCTCCCGACTTCGCCAAAGTCCGCGGTCTGCGCATTCGCGTTGAACTCTTAGCTAAAGATTCTGTGCATGCTCATCGCGCTGCGAAGGATGCAAAATCCGGCGATCCTGCTCAGCTCTTGGGCGTGCATTTGACTGCCGAGACAACCCAGGGCTCAAGCATAGCTCGTTGGATACTCACCTCCGGTGACCAAGGTGCCAAGAGAATCAATTCTATAGTGGACTGGCTGGAAGGAAAAGAAGAAAATGATGAAGATGTAAGCCGTCGTTTCTTCCCGAAGAACAAGACGCTCAACCGGTCGCAAGACAGATATACATAGAGATGTGACGCATGTAAAGGGTATATAAATTATCTTAATACAACCGGATAGACTTTCTGGGAGACGTGACAAGCGGAGATGTGATATGTAGAGGGTACATCAGTTATCTTGAACCAGGATGTCGCGCTCTTTCCGCACTTTGTACTTTGCCCGATCTCATTGTAAAAAGTCCACATGTCCATTCACACCGTACGACGGCCGTTCATTAGGTCTCACCCGGGACTTGAAAGAGTTTGTGCAACGAGGAAAGTTGCAGCGTCTTTCTTTACGGAGATCTATTTATTTTCGCAGACTTGCGATTGTAGAAGGGGAATGCATGAAAAACGTCTAGAAGTACCCCAGCGGCCATAACATAGCGCCAGCGTATCCACCATGCAAGCTTCCCATCTGATGCCGTCGGTCGACAATGCCGCTATTTCGCCTGCGCACCAGTATCCTATCCCTGAGTCAGCAGATCCGTCCAAGTCTCATCGTCTCCCTCTCGCCATCTCTATTCTGCAATCGCGAACTCACCAGATAAACCTGATAAAATTCCATCTTCACCTTTCCGTCAACCTTGACCAACTTCGCCCTCGCCGCCCAATCCAGTCCGCTCTCTCCGCCGCTCTTGAGCCCATACTTGACCGTTCCGTATAGCATCACCTCGTCTGAATAACTGCCAAAGGGGAAGATTTTGATTGGGTTGTGCGAGCGCGACGAAACCTTTTCCCACATCGATTTACGGAGGGCGAGAATTTCTGTTTTGCGTTTATTAATTGATACTTAGGGGTTTTGAAGGGTGCTAGGATTGGAAATCGATTTGGCGATGAGCATAGTGGGGTGCCCGTACCTTCCGTTCCCTTGACTGTCTTACTCGCCATGATTAACGTCGCATCGTCAGTAAAGTACTTGACATAATGCTCATGCGCATCAGGTGTGTCAGACGTGGCATAAAAGTCCTCAAAGAAAGACTTAAAGTCCGGATCGAGATCGAGCTTTGGGTACTCGGAAGCGTAGGGGCGGCTCATTTTGATGTATTGTTGGTCTGTGACGGCAATATGAATCCAAATATGCAATTGTAGCTTTGAACTTGACTAGACAGATGTCGGATTACAAAGAGTCGCGGAGCGGATGCGTGCAACGGACGTCATCGGATGTCGGATAAGCGCTGAGCGGATGGGTGGGTGCGGAGAAAACTCGGATGGTTAGACAACTTGTCGGTGGACCTTGGATTTCGTGACTTTGGGCAGAAAGATCAGTTTTACGCTATCCAAAATGTGTTGATAAACAATTATATTACTGCGCTTCTGCAGCCCCGGTGGGAAAATAGATCTACCCCTTCCGTAACTTCTGTTACAGGCAGCGCGCATAGATCCAACTGCTACAAGAGTAGCAAACACAGTTTGATATAAAAGCCCGGAGGCCCTCAATGCGTTATGAGAGTAGTACTACATACGTAAGTACACGTGAGGGCATTCATAATTGTCCCATCGGAGCTGTCAATGTGCTGTATGAGGACTTCTTGTGTATTACTCGATGGTGCTTTACCCTCTGTAGGGTGTCGCTCGACACCCCTTTCAGCTAAACTCGCCATATAAGCAAGCCTACAGACGTCGAGTTTAACTCATTCTGGTTTTATAGACCCTCAAACTACTTCAAGCATCTGCAAGCAGGCCCTTCGAGTCATCATTCAGCCTCGCCTTTCCACCGCCCCTTCCACCGCCTCTTCCCCCCCTACCACCACCTCGGCCACCCCTCCTGCCCTTCCCAGCATCCCCGACATCCTTTTCCCATCCCTCAACATCAACAATCACACCGTCGGGCAACTTTCCTTCGCTCATCAGCACCCCTCCGCCTTGCTTCCTATTCTCCACACGCTTGAAGAATTCATAGCCCAAGAAGCCCTTCTCATTTCCCTCCGTCAAGATAACACCATTCTCGGAGAGATAGAATTTGATACTCGCGGAGAGTGCAGCTTGTATGTCGATGTAAATTAGTACTGTGCTGTTCTTACGCATCCCTGATATAACGGGCGCTGCTTCTTTCTCCTCGGTAGACGCAGTATCGGTGACCGTGGACTTGAATCCAGCGGGAAGACCAGATGCGAAGTGGATGTGGTTTCGACCCATCTTTCTTAGCCCACCGCCTTTCAGGATAAGTTGCCACGCTCGTTCGTCGGTGCCGTGTACAACTGTCTCTGGGACATTGCCGGCTTCGGCAGTAATTGGCGTGAGCAAGCCTTCGACATCAACTTTAATGGAGTGACCTTGGTTGGCGCGAATGAGATAATCGGCGGGGTTGTCAGATTCCGGTAATGTTTGGAAAGCGTCCGATTCGAGCTTCTCTTGTGGTGGAGATGAAACTTCGGATTCTTCAAGACTGGTGGCGAGGATCATGGAAAAGCGTTTTTTGTCATTGTTGATTACTGAGTCGCGCAGCTCGGGGAAAGTGATTTTTAGAGATTTGAGAGCTCGTGTGTTCAGCTAAGGGCTTGTCAATTCACGTATCATGAAGATTCGATACGTCCTCAATGGCCGCTGCGAAGAGTTTGAGGCTAATCAATAAGTTGGTGGTTCTCCAGGAAGTTCATTCGACTTGAAAACACGAGAGTGCAGTACAAACTCACCGCATCCTGCACATTGACATATCCACCTTTCCCCAACGTCAACCCCTCCGAACTCGCACCATGCCTCAACAACCAACTAATCTTTCTAGACACCTGTACTTCTCTTGACTGATTCGCCGGGTTGCGGCTACCGCCACCTCGACCACCGCGTGCCATCTCTTTCAGCGGTCGTGCGAAAGTCGATTTGCAATCTTGGTGGGGCGGATAAGATTTGGTGTGGGTTGTGCTGAGTTGAAGCGAGTGCTGCCACAGAATGTATGGCTGCTGAGTCAAGGGAGTGACGAAGGATGAGTCGATTGCTATGTGAGAGAAGGGCGGTTTGTGAAGGCACCGAAAGGGTAAAGGGCGAATGTGTGGGTGTGGCGGTGCATGAGCAGCCAATGAGAGCTTCAAACGCCACAATCAACTCCAATGCGTTGTTTAATGCAAAATTTATTCGGCCATGTGATTGTGGTATTCGACCGTGCACTCTGTATAGTAGTGCTCTAAGAGGTACTACATATTTCTAATAATACTGGCTGAATAGACTCACGTTCTACTAAAAATGTAGAGTTGTTGTCGCCTGGAGGCTTTCAAGTATGTATTAGTGTCATGCTACATTAGGGAATTATTGTGGAGACTTCCAGGAACTACTAAGCGATGACAATGCCGACAGTGGTGAGCCACTGGAAGCTGAAGATCTCCAGACACCGTCTCCACGCGATATCGCCAGCTCCGTCAAACTGTACTTCCTAACTTATGGTATGATGCCTGCAGCCTATCCACATGGGTACTCCTCAGCCGCGAAGTTCTCACCCGCGACGCTCTCTGAACCTACCGAGATCGTGAAATGGAATACGAATGGGACACCCAACAACTTGCGTGGAAAAGAGATGCAAGAAGAGTTGAAGAGCTGCATTCGACAATTCGAGCGAATCCAAAATAGTCAGCAAGCAGAAAAGAGCAGTCGTATGCGGGCCTCGCTTGCGATAAGTGAAGGTTAAGCATCCTCCAAAACCCAGCACAAAGGTAGCAACAGTCTTAACGGTATACTGCGGCCACCGGCGCCCGACTTGCGACCGACGGGCGCGGCGACGGTACAGATCACTCAGAGCCTCCCAAGACCTCAAGTACCACACCACTTTGGCACCGTCGAGCATATCAGGTAAGTTGCAACAAATCTTTCTGTCTAACATCAAGAGGCCGTGCTAAGTTTTGCAGATATGCTCATCTTATCGATGCCCATATCGTTCTGCGGACAGTCATGGGGCAGAGTCAAAGGTGTCAAGAATGCAATCGATCTCGCAGGTTCGAAATTAGAAACGACTCTAGGCTACCTGGATAAGGTCTCCAAGAACGGCCTGAAAAAACTCGACCAAAGCTGGAAGGTACATACGCGTTGAGTTAATCGATTGTCTTGCGCTGACCAATGCACCAGACCAAACACACCTCAATTTACGATTTCCCCAACGTTGGTGCTTTCAGAGACCTCGTAGAGAAATTGGAAGCACTTGGAGTGAGCGACAGCCGCCGGCTTTTGACATTGGAATGCCTTTCATCCTTTCTTGCTTGCGCTCGGGACTTCCGCATCGGTGTTCGGAATGCCCACTACCAGTTGATTGATATCGAAGACGCCCTGGGATATCAAATTGATGACGAAGAGTTTGATCGCGCGACAGCCGAAAAAATGCAGACAAGCCTGTATCGTCGGCTGAGACACGCGTATCCGATAACCCAGAAGGCTTACACGGATATCAATAACAGTCTGAGGATAGTCATGATTATGGTTGAGGCCTTGGAAGCTGACACAGCGGGACTGGATGAAAAGTTGAAAACAGCCTGGAGAATGGCAGTGACGAGGACAGAAAGCACTTAATCGCGGAGCGTTTTGAAAAGGCTATGGCGCCAGTGGATCGAATGAATCTGGACCAGCTAGACTTTCGTGGCCGAATGCGCGAAATGCGCACATTGATCATGCTTGCGCCAGCAACGACATTCTGTGCGACAGTTCGCGAGTTCGGAACAGGGCTGATGGACGCTTGGAATGGACTCATAACTCCCTGAGTATTTGAAATATGCTCGGGCTCGATCATTACGGGAGAAGCGACCGGTGATCAGACATCCGCGTAGCAGTGACTAGCCTCGAAGATATATTTGGAGATCTGACTGGAGATGTGACATGCCATTCCTTGATTGACGGAGGTTCCCAGCATCGAGAATCGCCAGACTCAGATCGCACGCCTGCGAGTTAACCATGGTTGAGACTTGGTTGTATCTAGCAACATGTGCGAAGGCCAAAGTACCGGAAATGGTTCCCTTAGGCTTTGTCCTCCGCCGAGTACGGAGGCGCCTCTGTGCTCTATGCAGTTTTGAACGACCCGGCGGTCGAGTTGGCGTGTTTCAATGCTTCGAATAGCTCGGCTTGGCTTTCGAGTCTTCTTCTTGCAGTATGGTCTTCGTCATCTCACCCTCGTCCGCACCTACGGCGTGTACTTTGGCGGCGGCTCCTCTGTATACGCTGGGGCCCTCTCCTCCCTTATACGCTCAATCTCAAGATCCGTCGCTCTGTTACCCACATCCAAAGTGGGCGTCGCATGTTGCACTTGTGGCTGCACCCGTTTGCCTTGCTCCATCAACTCAACACCCTGGGCCACGACCCTTGCTTCCTCTTCTGGATCGATATTCCGCTTCGGCGGTCCCCTCACACCACAGCAGCAATTATAGCAAGTACACGTGATCAGGAAAATCAAGGCCCCGATCGAGGCGATGACAATTCCTGCTATTTGTCCGCCAGATAGTCGTGAACCAGAATCGGAGCCGGATCTAGATGGCCTTCGAGTTGCCGTTGTCCACGCACTGCTCGTTCTCGTCCACTGCGCTGTCTGCACAAGGGTGATCGTTGGTCCCTCATACATCTTCAAGTTCCACGGAGCCACGTCATTATTAGGCACTCCCTCGCGCATATAGATCTTCAAGCGCCTCTCGTTTATGGGCCGCCCAGGAATCGTGTCCGCTTGGCCGTTAAACAGATACTCGGTGATCTCTTGTGTGCTATTGCCCGTGTTGTTCATGAGTTGCAGGAGGCGCGAACGATTATAATCGATGCCAACTCTGACGTCTGGGGCGTAGTAATTTGGCGGCCAGTAAATGTCCAGGTCCCATATTGTTGGAACACAGATGCGTGTGCCGTCAGGTGGCCAGCAGAAGGACGTGTTGGCGGCGACTTGACAGCGGCGGACTTCATTGATGACATTGAGATCCCCGGGGCCTGTAAAGTAGGTGAGGCAATTAGCTGAGGGAAGTCAGTGTTTGTTGCATCGTCTCCATGATCACGAAATAAGTACTTGAGAAATTAGACATGGTGCCCTTGTCGGTGGTTGTACGTTGAGCTAAAGGCGGACTAAAGATATTTGCGCTTCTTCACAGCAGCAAGCAAAGGTTCAAACAGCAATGCGCTGAACAGGGTATACTTGGTCTTTATCATGTTGTACGCACGTAAGCCCAAGTTTGCCTCCCAAGGATTGGATCAGGCAGGCAGTTCAGGAAGGATCGACTTCTCTTGGCGACGAGGCCGAGATCCCGGTGGTGTTGAGAACCTGATTATGGCTGCGCGGTGATCGCATTTGGACATCCCCACATTGGCGTCGTATGGATCATTATCATAACATACTCTGTTGGCATGCTTCACCTGTGCCCGGTGAGATCAGACACGAAAGCTTGAATGAACGTTGGACGGAGAACGGAGTACCAAGCGTAGTCGCTTACCCATGCTCGGCGCAGAGTATTGTCGTGTTTCCGGGCCAATGGAGAGCCGTTGGGCAGCCTCGTGATGGTACGATATAGCATGCCCAAGAATCCCATAGCTCCGCCGCAAGTAGTGTTAGCCTTCGGTGAACGAATGAGCGATAGTACGTCTCATCCCTGCCCATCTGGAGCGATGTCTCGCGACATACAGTGAGAAACGGGATTGCAATGTACATAATTGACATGTCGCTAGCGTGAAGCATTACTGTACGCAGTCAACGCCTGTACAAGAAACCACTCGAAAGAGAAATGCACAAATGCAGTCGAGATGGTGAGAACTTCCCCAGCCTCAGCATGCGCATCCTTCCTTTGCGCCCTCTGCCCTGGGATTGCCCAAATTCACTCGCGCATCCTCCTGCCTGCCCAAGTTTGTCTGTCCACCAACTCCCCTCGGACCCTTCAAGCTCGTCTCTGGAATTGCATTTGCGATCGCGGTGAAAACCTCGGCAACATTTTGTCCCGTCTTCGCACTGGTCTCGAAGAACAGCAGGCCCTCCTCGTCCGCGTAGCCCTTGGCGGTCTTGATGGGCACTCTTCGCGCATCCGCGCCATCATCTTCTGCAGCTTCCTCGCCCTCAGCAGCAGGCGCTGCGTCGGCATCTTCTGAGATCTCCTCTCCGCCTGCGGTCGCCAAATCGTACTTGTTGCCAACTAGCGCAATGACAATGCCTGGTGAAGCTTGACGGTGCAGCTCGGCGACCCAGTGCTGGGCCTTTGTGAGGGACGAGGGCTTGGTGATGTCATAAACGACGAGGGCGGCTTGGGCATTGCGGTAGTACATGGGCGCGAGGGACGCGAAGCGTTCTTGACCAGCCGTGTCCCAGATCTCAAACTTGATGGTTCGGGTGGGCAGGTTGCATTTCTGTGTAAGGAATGCGGCTGTCGCGGGGTCAGCATAGATCCCTCTAGATGTCTCATATATCTGAGACCCATATGCGGTGCTACACACCTCCTATTGTAGGCTCCTTGTTCTCTTGGAAGTCGTTGTTGACGAAGCGCATAACGAGTGAAGACTGCGATAAGCTTAGTCGTGCTTTATGCTACGTGTTGCAGCGTGCTATCCTCACCTTTCCAACTGCAGCCTCGCCGAGCAGAACCAGCTTCACGCTGCTGCTCGGCTTCGGCTGTGCTGCTGCGTCCGCCATCTCGACTCTGGGACCGTCGAAGTGCGGAGCTTGTGATGTGTGTGCTGTACAAGTGATCAACTACCCTGGCGTGGTGACTCTGTATGGGGCAAGCTTCGTGACAGCCTCCGATGGGGGTTTAGTGATGTACGCGAAGGTGTTGGATATCGTTGGCGTAGGCAGATGCTGAACGTGCGATTGCCCAGAGCAGCAGTGACGAAGTTCCGCACGTGACATGAGCGCTAATCCAATGAGGTAGCGATCATTGCTTGCTCACACATCTTCACGACAACGACATTTCTTTCTTGAACTTTCGCATAGGTGCGCGAAGGTCTACCTTCGTATCAGCATCCCACTCGATTTGACTACTAAACTTCTTTGTAATCGCACGGCCAAGTAGTCGACATAGATTCCCCGGGCGTTGGTCGCACTGCGAGCTGGCAGTCATTCCGCACCATGAATTCAAGACAGATGCCGTCTATGTACTTCTGCTGTTGCATTCACCATTCGCTTTGTAACTGAAGCATGTGTAGCGAGCGCCGTGGACTGCGAAATAAGTCATCAAATCGTCGAGATGTGAACCAAATGTTGTGCCGCCTAGCGACACCAGCATTTACTTCTTTGAGTACTGCAACATTCCGCGTGCTTTCAGTTTTCTTCACAACGCCAAATGTTTCCCTGCCTTACATCGGCCAAATTTGCTTGTGCCGCTATCAGCCTCTATTTCGAGAATGCGATAAACGGAATGGAGACCATAGAGAATGATAACAGTAGACAAAAGAAAGCAAAGTGAATTATCCGGTCTGGTCTTCAGTACTACGACAGGCTATTAAGTTGAGGCTCTGATGGACCGTTGTCTATTAAGGGAGCTATAACCATTACTATCGCCTGCCGCATTCACGATGTGATGCGACCTGAATGTAGAAGCCACACCTATAAGTGCACAACACGAATAATCATTACGCATATCCCCAAGGAAAACACAATTCATGTCGTCGCTATACCAACCAATGCCAATCTAACTCTTGCACGATTTGATTCAGATATTGGTCTTCAGACTGAGGCTTCTGTTCGAAATGCAGATTACTCATCCTACGAACGACGACCACACTACGCTGACAAACTCCCCTCTGAAGATTAGATTGCCTATCCTACGAGTGAGTACAGAACCACCCCACAGATCTTCTCTCTCATGTAATTCTGGAGCAAGCGTGCAGCGATAGCATAAACTAGCACTGGCGACTATGTCGAGCTTAGTATCTCGATCGACGTTGTCTCGACTTCGGAGAGCCTCACTACTGATCCCAAGGGGATTCACTAAAGACCAGATCACACATGTGACGAAGAAGTAATCAGGTAGCTTGTAATCTTAGAAATTGTTTGACATCTGCTAGTCACGTGATAGCGATGGCCAAGATATGGCCTGTCATGAGTCGGGCCGGGCTACAATATCGCCGAAGCTGCGTCTCAAATGCCTCAGCTCATTTCGAGCGGTGGAGAATGAAAGACGAATCGCGAGCTGTAGTCCTGAGTACCGAGCGTCCCAACAGTCCACTGCAACCGAGTATTTCAACGTCATCCATACCGTTCAACGACCCCTCACCAAGCACCGCAGACGAATGACCCACTATCGTATGAGGCTGCCGTGGCTGGCTGCGGCTTTTTTTTTATTTCACAAATCCCATGCGTCCCGGGACGGGGTTTTGGAGTAAATTGACGTCACTTTGCGGAGATGAAACTTGCTTCGCGGCGGATTGTTTTAGCTTGCACCAATTATGGAAGCGGCGGATCTGTTCCAAGGACCACGGACGATGCACGCTGGATGCACGTGCAGCTAACGGTGCAGGCACTGCCCTGGAGGAAGCGGGGTGCACGGTCGTAGTGTCTGTGGTAGGCGTCTTGAGGACTTTTGAACCAACACGAGCAAGCTGTGTCGCTCGAGATGAAATGCCATCCTTTTGCTATCAGGAATTAACGATTGTGGCGCGGCATGCCGAATCAAGGGTCTGTCACGATGCCACCCATGCTCCCGAGATCCCAAATGGGAAGGCGCAGATGGACCCCTCTTTCCAAAGTTACCACCTGCATATCGTGATGGCGACCAATGTACCTTGGTACTGATGCTGTCTGCCACTCTATATAGCGCTACCCCACACAAGCACTGGCGCAGGAATGCTCGCCGAGGAGCGTGACTTGGAGACTAGATGTTTTCATGAAGCGATTCGTCAAAGGCCATGTCGCACAAACAAAGAAAAGGCGCACCGAAACACTTTTCTTCAGAACGCAATTGTCAACTTTTGCTCCTCGGGCCGCTGCGGCCACGCGATCTCGACTGTGCCGATCGCGCTCATCCAAAGGTCCAGCCATGACTTGCAGCAAGGAACGGGATTTCTACGGCAGGGTGTCAGGTGTCGTCTGTGCCGTAAATGCCACCAGACTCCTCACGACCCCACCGCAGCGAATGACAAGGTGAGGAGGTGGCGCAAGCAGCGGCGTATTGGAGCGGCTGTAGGACCGCACAGACAGTTGCGCGAGACAGATCGCTCGATGGCGCCAAGAGCGCTGTCTCGCTGTCAGAATTGCGAGGTCAGACAGGTTCTGGCTTCATGCCGCAGCGCGCACAACGTTGCTGCAAGAACGCCGCGGAGCAACGACGTATCGCTGCGCGAACAGCTGTTCAGCCCGCAGTGGACTCCGTAGTAGCGATCGCTGCGGTAGCCATGGCGAACAAGCGCTCGCATGTCGGTTCCCCAGCGCCTGATCCGCGCGAACTGGCCGAAGCGACTGTGTCGATCGACGTTGCCTAAAGCGGCCAGGACTGTATCGACTTCAATTCATGCTCGAATCACAACCGCGGGGTGGGCTCTCGCGCTAAAGCAAGTCCCTCGATACATGCGTTGGACGGCGCCAGGAACACGCACAAAAGTGTGCCTGAATTTTGTGGACTGCAATCGAGGCCGCTGCCTCGCAAGTGAGGTACTGTAGGTTGGCGAGCAGAGGGCTGAAACGCGCAATCGACGCCACGAGGGAGACGCGCAGCACCATGATTCTAGCGGACCAGCACGGCCTCTTGTAGACAGACAGTGGCAGCGCTGGGGGCCTCACTGCCGCTGTTCGTCAGCCACGCTGCAGGCGGTACCTTGAGGGGCCTCGCCGGGGTGTGGGCGACTTATCAGTGATCACGTTGCCCAGGCTGGGGGCTGTCGCTGCGTCCGGCTGACCCCAGGGCCGCGTGCCAGCTTGCTTGCGCCCAAATAATAAAAAGTTGCAATTGCTGCAACACATCTCACACACTCTCCCTGTCTTGTCTGCGCGCCTGTTCGCAGCGCTGTCGTCTGAAACTGGTAATATTATCGCTGGCGCCACCCCGACCAAGTGTAACGCAATATCACCACAGGCACGGCCAGCAAGTGGGGTCCTATCGCATTCCAGCATCTGTCCACACAGCGCCGCACTTATTTTTTGGAGATAGCACCGCCCGTACCTGCCCAGCGCCTGCGGTGTCAAGCAAACGCGCCGCCCTGCACACAAACGATTAAATATACCGCCGTGCTCGACCTTTGCTGCTCGCCCTACTTCCCTGCACTGCCCTGCATTGTCCACACCTCGGAACCCGATCAGCCGCATCTCGCTTTATCCATCCTCCAACTCCGACACGTTGGCGGCTGTGCAACGCTGCTGCTTACGACTGACGCTCCAAGAACAAAGCACCCTTCCGAGGCTGGCCACTTTTTTTTATTGCGCGCCCTCGCACCATGACTGTCATAAAGGTACGTTCCTGGCTCCCCTTGACCCTGACACATGTCAATTGGCGCTGACTGTCCCCGCGATCCAGGAACCCATATCTGTCCGCCCTGCCAGCCAGCACCGTCACTCTGGCAGCATGGTCGGCTCGCTCCCCAAGTCGCGCCCGCACTCCAACTCGCTGTCCGTGGCTTCGTTAAATCCCGCGCACCGTGTCACACGCCGCAAGAGCATGAGCTCAACGGCCGCCAGCAATGTCGCGGCCATGGCAGCCGCGGCCAAGGGCACAATAGGCGCGCCGCTCGAGGGCAGCAGCCACCCGCGGCGTCTCTCCAAGCCAGCCTCGCAATTCCGGGGGCCTACACTGGCTCTGCACCCTGAGATGGCGTCGAGCATGCCGGGCCACGGCTCGCCGTTTGCGCCGGGCAGCTACAATCCCGCCGTGCACAGCGAGGCTGTCACAGACGGCCCGGCGCTGGCGTCAATGCCGGAGCACGAGAAGGGCAACTCCAAGTCGCGGAACCGGCGCGCGAGCGAGGGCTCTCGTCTCTCGAAAGGCGAGGGCAAGCGCACAAGTGGTAGCGATCTGAGATGTGACAAATGTGGGAAAGGATACAAGCACAGCAGCTGTCTGACGAAGCACCTGTCAGTAACCCTTAGCCTACTACTGGCCTCCCGCACATTTTCACACCTCATGACGAATGCCCTATCTTCTCTCGCTCATATGCTCACTGCTAGCCCAATGCGTCTTCAAGTTCTGCGTTGACTTTTGATTTAGTTGGGAGCACACGCCCGAATGGCAATACACGTCTAAGCTGCTCATCTCCAAGCACCAGCAGGTGCAATTGCTGGAAGCTGCATCCGTCCTCGTCGCCATGAACAAAGAAAGCGACGCGGGCGACAGCGACCATTCCTCACTTTCTCCCCCGGCATCGGGCTCGTCCGACCTCCGCGACGAGGTGAGCTCCACAGAAACTACCCCGCCCCCACAGATGGACGACCACGCTGTGGGATCCTTTCCCCATTCCCACTTTGGCCATCGCTCCATCAAGCGATACTCCGGCAACAGCTCTGCCTACAGCCAGTCTTACCAATCTACCGTCTTTTCCGACGGTGGCAACACGCACCACTACCGCCAATGGAGCAACGTGTCCGACCGTCCTACTACCTCGGGCACTTCGGTTGCAGGCTCCTACCATGACGATGGCAATGACCATGCTGACCTTGCTGCTGCCGTCGGCTTGCTGAGCTGCTCGTACGGCACGCCCAAGTCGGGTCCGGTTGCCCTGCCTGCCGACGTGCCTCCCGTGCCCCCACTACCCGCGAAATTCCTGGACTTTAACCATGGCCAGCAATCCCTGTCTGGCAGCACCACCGTCACTGCCCAACAATCGAGCATCCGCAACAGCTACCGCTACCAGAGCGAAAGCAAAGATGTCGACATGGACGATGACCACTTCGCGGACGAAGAGGACTATCGCCAGTCGCACTCGCGCAGCCGTGATCGCATTGTCGAAGAGGACGACGACGCCTTCTTTGGGGGCATGGAGGAGTAAGATCACCCGCCTCTTTCACGACTGCACGACCACCGCCTATGCCTCCGCCAATTTTTTTTCCTGTTTTCTTCCGGCCTGTACCACAACAACGAAGCGATTTAGCGATCCATCTCCGCAGACACTCTACCTGGCGCGCGCGTCCACAAGCACCGATGAGAGGGCCTTCACCCCATGTCGAGCTCTTGAGGTTGAAGTTTGTGTTCAGCCGGCCCAGTGTATCGAGAGGGACCATGTCTTTGCGTCGAGAGCCTAGCACTGATACTCAACCATATCACCGGAGTTTTCTGCTCTTGTTTGTATCTCTTTCCACATCTTTTCACATTCCGCCTATTTAAACTCAAACAATCATATAACTTAACACCTTTTTTCCGGGGAGATGGGGGCTTGTTGGCAGACAGAGGTGCATTGGATAATGCCACCTGACTCGATTATCTTTCTGCTATGCAGTGCACTGGATCGATGCATGCATGCTCCACGCCTTGGCCTTTTGATTTGGCTACAACCCGTATATACTCAGCTGAACTTGAGAGAGAGGAACAGAAGGATGAAGGACCATAGGAAATAGGATCGAATGTTATTCTTTCATCCGCACTTTCATGTCGAGACTTGAAGCTAACAGAACAAGAAAACTGACTGGACAGGTTTCTCGAAAAGTGAAGACACAGACGAAGGAAAAACGCGACTCGCGCCGCCTTCTTAAGAGATCCAAGGAAGGAAAAACATTCCTCACATAAAAGGCCCGAATACCTACCCACCAGCCAGGAATTCGATAGCGTAACGACAGCCCTTTCGTCTTACCTGCCTTCACTCGCTGCATCTCCCCTCACGAAGCCATCTTGCCCGCGGAGACGACGCCCGTAGCGCATCGGCGCAGTGCATACCTAAGCCTACATCTTCCTAACAATGATAGCGTGACGACGCAAACGGGTTATAGCGCATGTCGATCCCCTCGACGAACATCGCGCGCAGAAAACCTCGATACGAAGCGACGAACACAGTTCTCGTGCGTGACGATATCAGTCGTGTCCTCGGAGCCAGCGATCGTGCAGACGGTGTGCGTGTGTGTTGTTATGTAAAAAAAATCACGGTGTTGGAAGGAAGTAGGGAGACAAGGCAAGGCAAGGCGTACTGTAAATATATGTAGATAACCCACCAAGATCGACACCCTATCCTTCCCAACTCGCATCGCACATCACAACACGGAACACAAACTGCCCGCCGACGTCATTCTTCCGTATCCCATCCCAAAGCCTTCCTTCGCAATACCCATCACAGATGCATCGCATATGAAAAGCTCCACTCCATCCCAATCACCGCCCGTCTGACCTGCTGAAACAGGCAAGAGCCTCGCGATCTCACGTTTCAGCATACACAGATCGCGATGGCGGCGGCGTTGGTACGACGGCGGCGCGGCGTTGGGAAAGGGATCGGCAAACGGTTGCACGGGACGTGTGTTGTGGGCCAGTTAGATGCATGGTACGTGAGGGAGGGTATGCGAGGCTGACGACGGGCGGGTGCAAGTAGAGTGTGAGTGGTGTGTGGTGGAGGAAGTGGGGGAGTGGAAATGAGGATCTTCGTAGGATTGAGAGGGGTGTTGGATTTGTGCGGTGGAAGGAGGGGTGGTTTGGTAAGGGGAGGCGTTGGTGGGATGGTTGGAGGAGGGGTGGTGAGGTTGGTGGGAAAGGTAGGAGAGGATGGGGAGAGGTGGGTGGGAGATGGCGAGGAGATCGTGATGAAGGGTAGTCGTTGGACGTCTTGGGGTTTGCGTGGGAGAGGTATGACGACACGGGATCTGCGGTGTGGTGCTGATGATATGGAAATTCTGGGACGGGGCGGGGGGATTAACAGCACCAGGTCCAGCAATTATTCGTGCACGCTCATCGTGAGGAAGGACAGGATTGCTTGGGATCAATCCGTGATATTGAAGCCTGGAGATCTGCAGCATACTCTACGGCACTTTGCTACGCAGGTACAAGTACGTGAAGGTTTTCAGGATCCTCTATCAGAACGCGGTGAGGTAGCAGTTCAGTGCTGACGGCGAGCAAGTCGTTGCAGCACCTGTTAACATCAGGACTACATTGGTAAGATCTATAGTATATCTCCGGCGGTATACACAGAGTACCACAGATATCAAAGACGCGAAGCGTGTTGCTAAAGTCGCGTTCTTTGATGGAGGGGTAGTTGGCCGCAGCCATGTTGCAAAGCGCGTACAAGTCAAGCCGACAAGGTAATTGTACCTAGGTGAAATAGTGTGTTTCAAAAGCAGAGTGGTGAAAGCAAGTATCCAATCAGCGGCAAAGATAGCCTAGCTGATCTGTTCATGAAAGCTTCTTCGAGGCGCAATCTTCGAGAAGTTTAAGGAGAAGCTCAATATACGTTGAGGATCGCTTCAGGGGGAGCTGTCAATAGTTTCACATTTGAATCAGATACAGGGTAAAATGCCAGTGAGTGACAACAACCACAAAGTATAGTTCCAGTAAGCTAGGGTTTCTGCTCGTCCACAAAGCAGCCCCAAGACTAGCCTGTAGTATTGGCATCTCCTTCAAGTAGCAGAAAAAGTAGCGGGTAAGGGTCGCACCTGTACCAAAGCACGACGTATCTTGATATGAGATTGAGCGTCATAGCATGATTGATAGTAAGTCGAGGCACACCAGGCAGGCCTAACACCCTTTGTACATCTCTTAGAGCAAGTGGCGAGTGTCGCCTGGCTGTTGATAATGCTATCAATGAAGTTCCAAGCATCTCACTTTTCCACAGTTTTCTTTGCAACGTGAGAGTCCTAGTGCATGCAGAGCACCTTCTTCAGCTGGAACATGGTGTATGAGCCGTGCAAGCCGTTTGTCTGGGTGCTGCTCGGCTGGAATCTAGACTGCGGTATCGATGCGACCAGTCAATCTCACATACGCCCGGTCACATCATGCCATCAATGTGCTCCTTGGGGAGTAATGCCCATCGTCCTCGTATTGCGCCATCGTCGTGAGGAAGTGTAAGGATGTCCAAGTTTGCTGACAGGTGATGTCATTCAACAACAAAAGTCCGTCTAATGATACTAGGCTGTTGGCACGCCTGTCCCTCCATGACACCCTCGACATAACAATCACTCACCAAGATTACATGCTGCTCTGATTGCCCGGGATCCGGTTCCGTACGGGACCTAAGGACGAACGGGGTGCTGGCGCCAAACGGAATTGCAACAATATCGCCCGTTTTCGCCCATGAAGAGCAGATGCCCATGTGGCCCGAGTCTGTCACGAAGCATGTTCTGCCTTATTCAGTGACCAAGTAAGATCGCTCAGACTGTGAGCCACAGGCATACGATATGGCAATATATGGGCATCCCAGAGAAACATGGAGGAGCTGGCAATGAAGCTCATCGGAACGTAAACGGGCCGGATGAAGTGCTAATACACGTGTGAACTCGCCTGGTAGGAGAGGACTGTACTTGTACTTTTCCATTGATGTGAGTGGAAGTGGCACTTTCGACAGCAAGTGCGTTGCGACGGTTTTCAGCTGGTCACATGACGCGGCCAAAGATGCACAGCCACAGCAGGCAGTGCACGTGGGCGAGACCAGCACCGCGGCCTTGTAATAATATTTCTGACGCATGCTCTAGTTCTCTGTCAGTTCCTGGCTGTGGTGGATGTCATCGCCCGCCCTGAAGGTCTTCGCATATACCTGAGCATTTGGTGAAAGCTCTGTAACATACCGGGGACCTTCAAGCCATCATATCGCGACCGCTATAGGTGTCCATAGAGCATTGGGATACAAACGCGCTTCACTCATATTAAGAAGCGGACGCGGTGTATGTGTTGTCCCATCGGAGTTGAAAATGCGCGGGATACGAAGGTGGTGGCGTCAGGTCGCGTATCGAGACGCGTCGATATGTCGACGCGTGTAGCTTCCTAAAGACAGACGCCGCCAACAGTAGGCAGATGGGATTTAGCTTCCGATATGCAGAGTGAGAATGGAATTGAGACGTCGCTTTTCGCATGTAGAGATGGAGATATGGTAGGGCTGAAGCATGGCGTCACTGGTCGGTAGTCCCTGCAGATCCGTGCGGTCCTTTCCGCGCTCTATTCATTCAACGCGCCTGCATGTACACCACCACATTGCCCCCACATCCTACCGCACCCAGCGACCCGATGCCCTCCGACGAACGATAGCCGAACTCTCCACCAATGCACCCGGTGCTGTCTCTCATCGCCGACAATGTCTTCAGATACCCGCAGCTGTTTGTGCCGCTGCTGTTCACCATCACCGGCACCGTCGCGAATGTCCACGAACCAGTGCAGTATTCGCTGCTCATAGCTGCCGCCTCTTGGGCTACCGTATGGGTCTCGATGCTTCTGAGGGTCGGCATACTGTCACATTCGACCAAGAAGAGAAGGTGGACAAGTTGGGTTGCGGGCGCATGTCTGGCTTTCGCTCAGATATGCGATAGAGCTGCTTGTGACAAGGAAGGAACATGGTTGTTCAAGGTACGCACTATTTGTACTGTGGTATAACATCCGCTAAATCTTCGCAAGAGCCTGCTTCCCTTCTTCGTCACCCTCATCTCCAAGAATGAAGTCACATCGAGACTACCGGCACTACTATCACACGACGATACCACCCACGAATCCGCCGAATCACCTGATACTCACTCGTACGTGGGTTCTTCCCGCATCTTGGCAGTCACCACTGTGTCTGCAATCGCTGTCCTTCTGATCTATACCGTCCCCACGACTTCTACCCTCGGCGTCAGCAGCGTCATCTTCACCGCGACTGGCTTGATACTGTTTGAGAGCGCAACGGGGAGCGCGGAGGACGGCACTGGAGATGTCGCATACGAGTTTCTATCCACCAACCAACTTGCAGCGCGAAGTAGTACCTCTCACGTACTTCCTCGAGAGCAGCAAGTGGCCGCTGTCAGAGATGTCGCGGCTTCGTTGACTGTAATATGTGGACTGGCTTCGATACTTATAGAACCGACAATCCGAGATGCGACAACTTGGCAATCTGTGTACAGAAGCACGGATCACGACGCAATGGTTGTTCAAGAGTACGGAACCTTGTGGCGAATCGTTTGGACGGTCCTTGTGCATGTTATAACGAATTTCCTTCTATCATTGCTGGTAAGTCGCTTGGGTTCTCTGTATTCACAGCTCTTTTTTGCATGTAGTATTGCACTCCGAAGCCAGTCCGGGTTCATTGCAGGTTCCCAAATCAATGGGCACAATGCCGTTACGGGATTACTCGACTTCTTGAATCCCTTTCACTGACGAGCCCTAGATTTCTGATCGAGGCGCGCTAGACACTTCGCTGGTGTCACTGTTTTCTGTTCTGTGTGCGAAGCTTTCGTTCGCACTTTCTTTCTCCAACATATGGTTCACCGCCTTGTTCACCCTCTCGGCTCTGTTTTACACAACGAGTTCATTGACTTCCACATCGCATGGAGCCAAGAGAAGTAGTCTCCGGATAATAAAGCGCATCATCTTCGGAGTTTCGGCGCTGTCCATAGGATTGCTTTTGTTCCGATATGCGTCCAACGTGCCGCGAGTACGATATGTTTCCAACGACCCAACTGCCTTTACAATTAGTCCACCTCCATCGCCTTTTGAGCCGGTACCCGTGAGCTTGGATCAAGGTCATCCAGCGTCCCAGCTTGTCAAAGCTGCCGAGGCCAATTTCCAGAATGTCATGAACCGCCAGTCAGCATCTCTCGCGGAGGCTGTTCACGAATACCGCCGCAGGTACAGAATCGCACCACCTCCCCATTTTGACAAGTGGTACGAGTTTGCGCGTCGTAACGACGTTGTTCTGATTGACGAGTTCGACACGATCCAGGAAGCGTTGCTGCCTTTCTGGGCCCTTGACCCGGCGACGATACGTTCGCGCATCACCAGAGAGCTGGGTGGTGAGGATAGCGCTCTAATTGGGGTGGCGGTCCGTGATGGACAGGTAGTAAATGTCGAAAAGGGTGAAGAATGGCAACGACAAGCGACTGCTTCCATGATGGAGAAGTTCGTGGAGTATCTCCCGGACATGGATCTCGGATTCAACATACACGACGAGCCCCGGGTTGTTGTGCCGAACGATCTATTGTCTTTGATGGTCAATAAGGCTCGACTCGAGGTATTGCCACGCACAGCAAAGTATGCAACACCACGCAATGTATTCTCCGCCCGGCCTAAAGACATGAACGATGGCAAACGCTTTGTGGAGACGTATGTATCGAAGTTCAATCGCTTTGCGCACCAGCAGACCTGGACGCCTTCGCGTCTGTCTTGCCCCGCCGGCAGCCAAGCGCAGACCTTTGAAGACTACGCACCGGACAACGTCACAGCATATGCCGCCGGACCTCTCAGCTACATATACAATACGACAGCCTTCTCTGATATCTGCATATCGCCCTCCCTATCGTCCACTTTCGGCTTCTTTGAGCGACCGAACGCCTTCAATATCATACACGAGCTCACACCAGTGTTCTCACAATCAAAGATCTCAAGCTTCCAAGACATCCTTTATCCAAGTCCGTGGTATTGGGTGGGGAAAGTTGGATACGATGAAAGCCATGACACAACCTGGGAGAATAAGACGAATGCCTTGTACTGGCGCGGTTCAACGACAGGTGGCTTCTCTCGCAATGGCGGGTGGAGACGACAGCATCGCCAGCACATTGTACAGCGTCTGAATGCCCCAGACAAAGCACAAATTGTCGTTTCTTCTGCTCAGAACACCCAGCCCACTACCAAAGTCAACACTCACAAAATTCTCGACATCGACCGCCGCTCCCTGAAACACCTCATCGACGTCCACTTTTCCCACGTTGGCCAATGCGACCCCGGTGACTGCGACGCCCAGAAAGAATTCTTCCAAGTCACCGAACGCGCC
The DNA here is from genome assembly GCA_001748405.1 of Paraphoma sp. B47-9. Classification (NCBI taxonomy): domain Eukaryota; kingdom Fungi; phylum Ascomycota; class Dothideomycetes; order Pleosporales; family Phaeosphaeriaceae; genus Paraphoma; species Paraphoma sp. B47-9. The sequence goes on from BCLK01000168.1 coordinate 213,216, forward strand.
GACGGCCAAGACGCATGGTACTTCAAGCACCTTCTCGACATGGACGGCAACGCCTTCAGCGGCCGTTTCTACAGCTTCCTCAAATCCCACAGCCTCACATACAAAATGGCAATCTTCCGTGAATGGCACGCCGAGTGGCTCCAACCCTGGGTACATTACATCCCCCTCAGTCTCAAAGGCGACGAGCATCTTGATTTGGTGCGATGGTTCAGTGGAGACCAAGGCGGAAGCGAGAGCAAAGAGGACACCAAAGCGCCGGATAAGAGTGGAAACGGCGACACTGAGGGTGAGAAGAAGGCAAGGGAGATTGCGAAGAGGAGTACGGAGTGGCATGATAAAGTGCTGAGGAAAGTGGATTTCGAAGCCTGGTTTTTTAGGCTGTTGCTTGAGTAAGTTGGCTCCTTCCACTTGATGCGACGTGTTGAAGATAGAAGACTGACGTGTGATAGGTATGGTCGGGTTATTGATGATAATAGAGAGGAGATTGGGTATCCTGGACCATGATTTTGAGATTGGGCATGGGGTGTTTGGTKTTTGGTGTTTGGTGGTAGGATCAAGGGGAGTTTGGACATGTTTAAGCGAGGTCATATATGTTACAAGTACTGTATATAGACCGCCATTCTAGAGAAAAGCTCACAGGCTTCGGCTCTCTGAGCTCGATTTACATACTTCGGTGCATCAAGTCTCCCATGCCCTCGTGCTGCATTCTCACCTTAGCGGCTTATTCTCTAAGCCTCATCGCCGTGGCTTGTGCACTTGGTACTCGTTGCTGGATCCCTTGGGTTGTACTAATGCACTACTCGCACTATCCCAATCTTCACATTGTACATCTGCTGGCTCGGAAAGAGAAAGACGACATACAAATCACTCTGGAATGTTAATGGGATAGACAATTTGCAATTCTCGCAAGCTACAAGGCTGCTGATGTACTATGTCGTTCGTTCCTAATTCGACGCGGAAGTGATGATGTGGACATACTGATCCATGTTCCAGACCTTTAAGACTTTGATAGGGGAGGTCACATGGCATAGTCTCCAATTCGCAAGACGAAGACAGTATGTCAAGAGACTCAGACAATGGTGAAGAGACGCGTTAGGTGCGCATGTTCACAGATTCAGGTTGAATTGCTTTACAGATTTTGCTCGAAATTGCCCGAGGAGCTGGCGTTATCCGTATTCGAGTACGAATGACTTCAAAAGGGATAATCAAGAGCACATATATCAGCTCATCGTAAGCATGATCTTGGTTAAGTATCGATTCGATTAGCCATAGTGGTGGCGAACATTTGATACCAAACAGCTAGCCAGCTCTTCCGCGATAGAATACGAATACACAACCGTGATGACTTGGACGTATTATGATACCGGCCCACAAGTCCACTGACGCTTCGCACCTCAACAGGTTCCCATTTTTGTAGCGTTGGCGATACTACCCGACCCCAAAAGCGGACCCTCCAGCGAAATTCTAAGTCCATATTTGTGCGGCTCCGCTGCCCACATGCAGTAAGCATGCAGTATACACGCTGACCATGCGCTTATTTAGGTGCATTATGCGTCTAATCGCCTACTGCGTCCCACCGGGTGTTTCAAGCCTCTGATCTAGACCGCGAGCAACATGATTCGGCCATTTGTAGTCAGCAATATGGCAACTTTCGACTTGAATGGGCCGGTAGGTTTTCAAAGTCATGGCGACTTGACGCGCCGCGTAGTCCGCATGGCATGGCTGTAACCAGAATAAAGTTGCTGGAATGTTGAGTGGCACCAAGTAACATGGACGCCGACTGCCTGGACTCCCCAGAATGGCTGTGTCTGATTCGATCGGAGCTGTATGCGCGTTGCTTCGAGACTTTAGACGCGCTGTGCTTGTACGCAGGGTGTATGTCGTAACTTCGTGCCGGTTTCTGGATCAACGGTTGAGGTATTGGAGATCATTGAATGACGTGCTCATGCTTTGCATGGTTGTTGCGCGTGAGCGGGCGTCGAGTTCCGAAATGTTGTTGTATTCATCTGTTGGTGAAACACTGTGCCAACCTAGCTACGGATTAGGATACCGCGATGGACAAAAGTACCGAGGAGTTGTTGATTGGTTTACTGATCGTCCACAAGTATCTGTAAGGATTATGCATGTATGGCGTCCATCCCGGCTGATCAAAGTTTCGCGTGCTGTCGGCCCGAATGGTGGTGTCATGGTGGGCAGATACGTCCGGAAGAAGGTTTGACGCGATGCAGTTAGAGGTGAAAGAGGTTCACATGGGAATGAGGATGTTCAGTGGAAGTGGGGAATGTGCAGCCGGCCGAACGGGTGAGACGCTTGGTTTGTCGATCATTGATATCGGCACACCTAGGTGCGAAGATGATGCGCCTTCGAGAATCATGTTAGCGTTTAGCGAAGATCCTGGAGCCTGGTGACTATGAGCGAGTCTTCAATTTCGCGATCCCTGGCAATAGCTTCGGCCATCTACGAATCGATGTGGGGCCAACGACAACGTCGTTTGGACCAACCGCGTTTGCGAAAGGCAAGATGAAGATCTTTGGTGGTTTTTAATCAGAGGGCAAGTACCCCATTCATGTTGATCAGCTCGTGAGCAGGTAGGTAATTCTCGTAAAGGGAACGCGCTAGGGTCGCTGCGCTCATGGTCCCAGCCGTCATGGCGTCGAGGAGCTCACAGTAACTGCGTCCTTGAACCTGGCATATGCCCTCCCGTAGACTCAACAGCCTTTGTGACGTCGTCCTTGAGATCCGGTATGACATTGGTGAGCTGCCATGCAATCTGCTCCTGCAGCATTTGCAGAGCATCAGAGCGGCCCTTGAGCATCTGGTTCATTCGTTGGACGGTCTCCACGAATTCGCGCGTAAAGATGTCAGGATTTCTGGAGTTCTCAACATAGTTTGTGACCTCTGGCGGAATGTCTATGTATACTGCGGGCGCCGTGCGTGACAGCTTTACAAGGTTTTGAATGAGGGATTGGCTGCAAAGACGTGAGTCCTCAACAACGACTAAGATGACTTTGAGAAGAGCTCACACTTCACGCTTCATCGCGTCTTGGGTTTTGCTACCCTGGTGGTCATAAGATTGGACGATCAAGTTGTAGAGGTTCTGCACGATGTCTTTGAGCTGCGCTTCGGCTGTGAGAACCGCCACTATGCCGGTATAAGCTGAAGCCCGCATGCACTCAGATATACTCACTGTCAGAATCCGCTGCTGCCATTTTGCGTGTCTTCTCCCCGTGTCGCGAGGATGGTTGGAGGGACTGTAAGTGAGGGAAGTTGCACAACGGCAAAGCGCGCTAAAACCTCGGCTAAACTCACCTTCCGAGCCTCACGTCATAGCGCTTTTACATCCAGCACTTTCCCACCAACGCGACTGAGTAGTAGCCTTCACCAGGTCGCGTTTCTTGACACGCTAGCACGTGTTTCAGCGAGAGTGTAGCCATGGGCTTTGTTTGAGAATGACGGCAAGCACACACCACGGACAGGACAACCCCCTTTCGCTGTCATCAGCTTCCCAGGCTGCTGACAGCGAGCAGCCAGTATCGCTTCGTGCGCCTGGTCCTTTGCGGTCGGGGGAGACATCGAAGCCCCTAGCCGACGCCATCTCGGACAGGGCCACAGCTGCATTCGTGCGGCGCACGCTTTGCTCGCAAAACGTACTCCTTGGAGACGGAGAGAAAGGCCGCTCGACACCACGTCCGATTGAAGAGGTGCTTCCGCCTTTGACAAGCTCGAATGAAGTTGATCTTCAACTTTACGGCATCATCTCTGTGATCATCAAGGAGTTTGTGCAGACTTGGTACACCAAGATCACACCGGACCATGTATTTGTCAATGAAGTCATTCAAATCATTGCTCATTGCACAAGAGCGCTTGAACAGCGCCTCCGCAAAGTTGATTTGGAAGCAATGCTCCTGGATGAGATCCCGGAATTGGTCAACGCTCATGTCGCCTGTAGGTAATCCTGTTGCCTACGTCTGGAAATGATGTTTGTCTGATCTCACGCCCCCAGCGTTCCGTCTTGCGAAGCAGCAAGCCTCCTCTCCACATTCGTTAGTTCGGGATTCTCGACTGGTCTATCATACGCTCCACCCGCACCCTGCACTCAGTCCTGTTCCGACCGATCATGAGCCGTCCACCATTGTTGAGCAACGGGAGAATGAGTCCGCCTGGCGCCAGTTACTAGTTCAAGGCGTATTGGCGGTGTTGCTGCCCACCGAAGATCTGGAGAATGGCTGTCTTCGAGCCCTAGTGGCAGAGATATTCGCCGAGATGATCCTTGGAAATGGCATCAGCGGGAAAGCTTGCGAGGGCTGGCTATTGTGGGAGGGTATCACAAGTATAGCAAGAGTACTACAGGCGAGCGAATCGAAAGAGCAGGGAGTTGAAGCAAGAGAGCCCGGTCCTGAGCAATCGATGACCCGTCTGGAGCGGTACGGCCTGCTTTCCTCGGGACAAGTTGAACAGAGTGGAACAGCGGATCCGCCCACTGCTGGCAAGGATCGTCATGAGACAAGATCCGTATCCATTTCGGGTCTCTTTTGGGCCGCTGTCCATTTCGTGTTCTTTGCATTCACGGCGGTCCGCGCGCTGATCGCGAGTCTTGCGACATCGTCCTCTCTTCCCATGCGATCCGTCGTTAGCGACCAGTCACCCATTGAAGCACCGAGCGAATCGCAGCTTCTATGCGCAGACACCACGCCTTCCAGGCGCCCGTTGGGATTCAAACGGCCTATCGTAAGCATGAGCTTGTGGAGCTGCATCGCGCAACTCGCTGAACTAAGTGTCCGCATGCCTTGGCTATCAGGCTCCATTTCAATGCTGCACTTTGGACTACTGGCCGGCCCAGGCAAGGTGGGTGACACCGATGGGATATTGGATAGGTAAGTTGCAACACTTGTTCCCTTTTCACTTTGGTTGGCCAGCACTGGAGGGGTCCGGGCACCGTGCCACGCAAGGCGCATTTAGTCCCGCATACGATTTCAGTCACTTGACTTCGTTTCAGCGAATGCGGCGGGCCGCAGGCTGGCACACGGTTGGATCCCTGTCGGGGCGCATCGTTTATGCACGCCCCAGCACCCGTACCGGGCGGCAAACCCGATGCATTTTGGACCCACGGCTTGGCACAACACTCTCATACCCCAATATCGCGACCATTAGCAGCTGCGTCACTGTCTGTGCAACATCAGAGAATCCGGCCTGCGATATCGCCTTCAGGTGGTGGATCCGGGAGTCCCTGCGAAATTTGCGATCTTGGCACCTCTATTGCACCCTACATTGCCTTATCGCAATCCCAGCCAGTCACGTATCGCCCGCTTACGCGCCGGTTGATCAGCCCCAAACCGTCCGTCCTGCTCGGGACTGGCCGTCCCACATGTGCAGACGCAACATTGGTCAAAGACCCTGATCATGCCACCAAGCTTGTCGGAGGAGTGCGCCTCACTTTCGGGGTCCCTATCCAGTCTAACGAAATGCGCTACCGCTACCGATGCTCCTTGCTCAAGCAGATGACGAGGCATGACGCTTGTCTGCTGACCCTTTCAACACACTTATGGATGCGACAGGTCAACGCCACGGACGGACAAAGATAGGCCTCGAGATATGACCTTTGCTTGTGATTTTGTTCGGCGATGACAGTCAGCAAAGTCAGCTTTGCGCCATAGCTTAGTGTTCGTACTGAGTGGGAATCGCTTCCTCAAGTGCAGTGGCAAGAGCAAGAGACGACACTAGAGGGCCTCACTCAGATACTGGCTGGTTGCTGCTACCCGCGTGCTGGCCGTTCCATCACCCTTCATGCACAAAATCGACAGATCGCGCCGACTGCGATGCTCATGAGACCCGCTAACATCTGATGCTCTAGATTCCTCTCAAATGCAATCCACAAGCGTGTCTTGAACCCGGCTTCTCTGCCAGCCATTCTCCGCACGGTCCGAGCGACACTCTTCCCGAACAACGCTCTCGGCCCAGCGCGTCAGATCCCATCAGATGACGAAGCGAAGGAGATCAAACACCGTTGTGCCGTTTCCATATTGGATTTAATACCACCAAGATTGGCCACCTTGTACTTTGCAACACAAAGTTATGATGCACAACTTTTGTGTATGGAAGATGTTTTGGAGTGTCTTGATGATGCATATCTCAACAAGCATATGATTTTCCAGATTGTGGAATTGATCATCGTGCGACTTATACCGGAGCTAGGGGAACGAGGCGTCCGTGACATTATGGAGGAGCGTTCAGCAGATCTATCCATCCAGCCATCGCCAACACCTATGATCAGGTGAAGCTGGTTCGCGCGGCCTGCAAAAGGCCAAAGCTTCAGATAGGACAACATGAGGACTTCACCGCTACATTTCGCATACAATTGATCATTGCTTGATCAAGGCATGCGAAATTCATTCCGATCCGCATGCGGACCGAACGATCACATACTCGAACGTTAAACACTCTCGATCGCACTGAATTGGCCGTGTATGATGCGGTCTATCCGCGGATGGCCTAGTCCGCATCATGTGCGTTCATGTATTACCAACTCATCCTGCGTCAAGATATTGTCAGTGTCGTGGGAAAGGTACACCGCTGGTCCCGAAAAGAGGGGCTCCCAGCCAATCAGAAAATTCAGCGACGAAAATTGTTGAGAGGCACGCGGCAGCCCGGACGACTGCATGCATCCATCACCGAGCACCTGACTATTTGAGGAAGTGCCGGACAGAGACACGAAAAAGAAATACATGTTTACCCCGCAGTCATCGCCGTAATTCAGCCATCATTCGGCCGCCCTGGCCGCCATTCCAGCTGGCGAGTGAGCTTGCAGCCGGCGCAAGTTCACGAACACCGAACTTGGGTTGACAGGGTGTATTCAAGGAAGACACTACAGGAGCACTGTCCCTGCGCGTAAGGCAAGCTTTGACTTTCTGCATGTCAACCGCTCTCGGGGAGCGCGACGGTCCGTGTCCTCTTGACATGCTGTCCTAGTCCAGAAAACTGTGGGATGGCCGACCGCCTTCCTCAAGTTTGGGCAATAAGTGAGGCGACCTTGTCTGCCCTATTTCTAGGGATGGTAAGTAGCTCTAATCGAATACGAGCAAAATTGTGCGCAGCTCCGTTCCTGCTAGCCCCTGGAAGTGCAAGAATTAACGACGATATCGCACATGAACTGGGCACAGCCTTGCGGCGGACGTAGGATTAAACACAGTCCACCCTCTGTAGTGTTCCAGACTTTGACGACCCCGCAACTATACTTAATACTGCCTATGGTATTCGCGGGTTCCTGAATTTGCCCCACTCGCCCAAATTGGGGTGCAGGATGGATAGAGAACATGGAAACGACTTGTTCGACCCCCTTCACGACGGCCATTGACATTACGCCACCGCAGGATCTCCAATTGTCTCATTGTGAATCTGGGCAAAAGTAGGCCTTGCATGAGGCAGACTTATTGATCTGCCTACAGTGTTTCATAAAAGATCTCGCCAGAAGCGATGGTGGGTTGAAGAGTTTACAACTACCCCGCACGCCAGGTTCGAGCGGTGTCGCCTTATCGCAAACCCTGACAGGTGATCTCTGGTACCTGAACACTCCTGCGTCTTACCGCCACAGCTGTTTCAGATGCGTTCCGTTGGACAATAGTTCGCGAGTAGAGAACTGCGCTGGCTGCGCCGCATGTAAGCTTACAACAGCGATCGAAGATGTTTCCAGCATCAAGATACAACGACCTGTCGTATACCGCGCGCCTTGTCGGCGCGTGCGTAGAGTGCTTCGCCGCTCGTCTGCGTCTTTTGCTGCTTTCCGCAAACGTCACCAATAGCCATCCCACGACATCGAGTCAGAACCCCAGACCACCGTTGTAAACTCTAATCCTCTCGCTTTTAATTGCCCCCACTCGGCATCCTTCGGCAGAGTGCAACCCAACGCGCGACTCTCGAGAACGGCGCTAGGATGATCTGATGAGTGATCCTCCGGAAAGATGTTCGAGCTCCTTGCGAGAAACGTGGGATCGTTCGTATTATCGTGTCATGAGCCTGGTTTCTTGCCCCATTAACCTAGTCACTTCTCAGGCACATATTGATCAAGTCAAGGCTTCCATGTCGTTGACATTTAGGGACTGGGCGAACACGAAACGTTCACCGGGCAATCTTTTCACTGCTGCCCAAAGCAGGCTGGGTACTCGACTCGCTACTGCAAGACATCACCCTAGAGGGTAATCATGAGGAGCTGAGGATCCCATGTGAGCATCTTCCGCGGGGTAACGAACTGGACAAGCCCTGTCCAAACGTTACGGCTCGTCAGCCGTGATTGCCAATGGATTATCGTTCATGCTCGACGCGACGATGCTGGCGACGCGTCTGAAAATGGACATGTATGACCAAGAAGCGATACATGGCACTTTATGCCTACCAAGTCACCCCGTCAGCAGCGGTTGTAGCGGCATGTCGCATCAATACCTCGACATATGCCAGCCTCACATTTCGGCTCTTGAACGTTGATCATCCTGTTTATGCAATTTCCCGCACTCGGTAATAGAGCGACGCTGTTGCGGATTCGGTTGCGTGCAGCTGACAGGCGGGTGCTTCGACGAAGATTGAACCGTGTAGGACGAACTGATCGTACGAACTTGTAGGACGAGACTCGTTTCACAGGGCAGAGCAATTTCTTGAGAACGCTTGGTCGATGCTCTAACCATGAAGGATCGTGTCGCAGGCCTGTAAAGGCAAGGCCATAGCAACGTTCGCAGTTCCAACAGGTGTTTCGCAAGCCCACGCATCCCAGTCGAGCGTGCCGTGTGTGATCTAACTGACTCTCTTTGCGGTAATCACAAACTCCTCCGTATATTCCGCGGACCTGTTATGTTAGCAAGCTGTAACACTGGAAAGGCAACAACCAAGCTGTGGTGTTACAAACTATGCTTAGCGATACACTGTTGCAGGTGTCGAAGATATTGTTGGCATTCTTGTGCCTCGTACCGTTCTGCGAAAATAACTCGGCTAGCGGTTCTACCCGTACCGCGTTACACAGCAGTTGCACCGCTTCGATTATCAGTCACGTGGTAACAACTAGTGCAAGGTACGCGACGACATGCCCAAACTTTAACACGGAAGCATAATCGCGCGGCCGTACTATTCGGGGAGCAACGCTTGCCCAAGACTCATCAGCATTGATCACTTCAAGTTCACTGCCACCGCCTTCCAGAACCAAGCCACATCTCTGCACCAAAGCGCAAACCCCGCGGCACCCGTCAGAAAACCCTTTTCGGTTGCACGTCACTATTTTAGACTTTGCGCTACACGCGACGAATATCCAGCCACGCCAATCTGCGGCCCGAACATTGCAAAATACATCCCAGACACGCTCACCTGACTGGTCCATTGCAGCAAAATCAATCACAACACTAACTCTTTCGCGTATGATCTGGCTCCGCTTTCCACCCGTGAACAGATCGCAAACACTATTCCTCAACAACCCGCACTAATATGAACAGTTCTGGCCCTTTTTCGCAAACGTACGATTCGCGTTACACAGCCGCGCACAGATACCCACCCCCCTTCTGCGCGCTGCATTTATCCAATAGGTCCAAACACGACCCAATCGTCAGTACTTCGTAATCAAGCCAGAGCCAGGCTGACTGCGCGTTAATGTTGGCCCCTGCTAACCTTGCTATTACGTCTCTCGTGGACCTCACTATGACGCTGCTGTGGTAAGACTTGCGCCTTGCACACCGACCATTGTTGTCCAACTCTAGATCCTGTACAACGCTGCGATCTGGTGCGGGTGCGGCCCATGGCATGGGCCAGTCAAACTCTCGCGTTACGGGCCGTACCGGTGCGACAAGGCCGAACAGTTTTGTTTCTTGCTTGAGGACCAAGTGAGCGAAATGAATGCGGCCGGAGTTACACCGCTGATTAGAGATTTGCTATACTTGCTTTTGGCGCGCAGGCGAGAGAATGCGGTGAAAAAGGCAATCTGGATGTCGAAATGTTGGGAATTGGTTTCTCAATTCATGGCGAAGGGGCATGTCTTGTTTGGTCTGACGTTGAAGCAAAACACGTTCAAGCCTGTCGGCTGTCTGGGGTGATGAATCCCCGTGCAATTAAACCCATCACGTGGGTAAGTAATCATATCACATTGCAATCTCCTGATCCATATCGTTATCGCATAAACACCGCGTCCATGAATATAATCTCCGTGCCATGCGAAGCTGTGTGTCTCGGGGAGTCGCCTTCTCTTCCCCGCGGCTCAGCCGTCAATAAAGTTTCCGAAACGAGGTTCTGGATTGGGAAAGCCCTACGAAAACCACCTTTGGAGATCGGCAAGGCAAGACAGAAAGCACGGGTAGGTCGGGAACACAGTAGCGTTAGTTGCTAGATCGTATTGATAGCTGTCGTCATGAATGTCCTCATTGATCGTGATGTGCTCAGATTCGCCTGGGACCAAATGCGGGGACTTCGTAACGGATCTCACCTTTGCACGCCGAGATAGTCGAAGGAAAGCACCGGGCCTGGTCGCTCGCGCAATGCAAGATACCGGCAGATGACTCAGATCGCGAAGACGGAATTCGACCGACTTAGCCCTTCGTGCATAAACCCAATGCTCATCTTTGTGCACTCCTGTGCAAGGGCCGTTGCCGAACGGCCGAACAATGACAGCGGCAAGTACCATCTGTTCGCTGGCACCTGACCATAGGACGATCACCGTCTGCAAATCCAACACCAATGCATCATCGTGCCGAAAATGGTTGGGTACGTATCTGGTACCGACAAACTGTCATTTCTCTGGTGCGTCCTACAGACTGTGTTCCAAGTCTCGGCAGGGGAAGCAGCTATATCGTATCCACATATAGGTGACAAGGAGTGTACAAGGAACGCAGTCCAAATAATTTGTTTCAGCCTGAGTACCCGAGCGCCTCAACTGCAGGCCAAGCGACGAAGATCGCATCAAAGTGTGGCAAAGCAGTATTGCAGAGAATAGGGAAAATGAACGTACAAGTACTTAGTGGCCCGCGCGAGCGGTTACAGTCTTTTCTTCTGTGTATGCGAAAAGTGACAGGGTGTGTGCGCGCAAAGGGGGGTATAGTCAGGCCGTCGTGCGATTAGAAGGAAATAACCGATAAAACACGGATAAGAAATGCAAACAAGAAGGCAGATGCTAAACATGCTTATGCGAAAGTGCAGAAAAATGCGACAAGTAGGAGATCCTATCCTCGCTTGAATGCGTTGCTGGCCAAATAGTCCTAGCTGGCATTGCTTCTGTCTTGTGATTGCAAGAGTCTGCGTCATGCGCTGACTATGGAACCAAACAGTCCGGGGGGAGCGTTTCACAGGTGAAGTCGTCGTAATTGTGTACGCACAAGAGCCTTGTACGTGATGTCGTGGCAATTTTGGGGTCGGCGTAGCCACAGGTTTCTGGATCTAGCTAGTGTAGCACATCGACGCTTTCCAGCTTGGTGATGGTGAAATCCGGTTCTGAGATGCGGCGCATGCCGGACGGCAAGCTTTCGGAGCTGCGCTTGATTCGCAGCTTCTCCATAAGTTTGCCTATCGTAAAGTATTCTTGGGGCTCGACAACAAAGTCTGCGTTCTGTGACTGGAAGAAGGTCATGACCAGCTCCAATGCGCGCGCAGCTTCTTCTTGTGACGGTGTAATCGGCGAGGAGTTTGTGGAAGATCCCTTCTCCTCAGTATGCACTGATGGGAGAGGGGGCGGCTGCATTGTATGAGTGACCTGTGTTGGTGACACAGACATTGCCTCGTCTATCGCTGCTAAAGAGCCAGGAAGCTCTGTCATCGGAGAATCCAGAGCGCTAGTGCTGATGAACTTTGGAGTCAACGCATCAGATGATCCTGGCGGTGACATGTACTGCTCTACGCCGACCAGCATTGGAAAAGTCTGGCTTCGTGGTCGCTGGAAGTTGCTGCTCCCTGGTTGACCGCTTGCGGCTTGTCGTCCCATGAAGGGGCTTGGCCCACATGCAGAATCTGGGGTGAAGAAGGGAGAAGATAACGACGTCGGGCTTGTGGGACCAGCCGAAAACGAGGAAGGCGCTGTATCTGTAAAGACACTGGACAGGGATGTACTGCTCTGGGAATGGAAAGGTCGTCGTTGATTTGAGAAATCGTAGGTATCTGGACTTTCGCTCTTGAGGTTCTCCGTGCTCTTCTTGCCCGACACCGTTGCAGTTGAAGGTGATGCCCCACCAGGAGAGCTGGGTGAAATAGCGCCTGGAGTCTGCACGTTTGATGGCGGGTTCGACGTTCCCTCCGACTCTTCTGCTATCGAGCCCTTCCTCGACCTCGCCCCCATGAGGTGATTCTTCTGCTTGAACTTTTCTAGCCAACTGGTGCTGTTTGCCTTCAGGTGGCTATCGGAATTCCCAACCGTTTGCGCGAAGAAGCGTGCCTTGTCTCGAATGATGGCGTCGCTCAGTGGCAGGCCTTGTCGTTGATGGTTTCTCGCCCAGTTGGCAAGCGCTCGCTCGATGTCAGGAAACTTGCCTTTGGAACGTTTGATGGGTGAGCGGCTCCCATCATCTTGATACAGGTACTTCTCCTTTTGACGTAACACTTTTGATACAGTACTACACCGCTGTCAGTACAAAACGACACGCCGGACATGCAAAAGTACCTTCTCTCAACGCCGAACATTGCTGGGACGTCGTTAGTGACATGGTTGGGATTGATTGTGAGCAGTCGCAGACGTACCTCCAATCTCAGTTTGCTTGACAGTAGGATTTTCTTCATGATACTGGCACATTCGTCGGCGGTCTGAATCGGTAAGAGTTTTGCGTGGGGTAGACGACGTGCGCGAGTGAGTCGAGGTGGCTGATACCGGAGTCGCTGATGCTGGCGTGATGGGCACAGGAGCTGAAGGGAATATGGGCGGCTGGTATGTTGACTGGCTGGTCAACATGCTCGGCCACTGTGGCATTATGAGCGGTTGCAGCTGTGGATGTGTGGTCCTAGGTGTGGGATGCGGGTGGTGTGGTGGATGCATGCCAGTCCCGTACATTGGCTCCATAGGAAGCCCCGCGTAGCTACTGAAGCCATTGTAGTCCTGGACTGGAGACTGGTGGTGTGGGTTGTATCCAGCGTTGTCGTGCCATCCGGCATTGTGATCGTCAAAATGATCCTGGTGGTGATGCTGCTCGTGATCCATTTGTAGCTGGCTCATATCGAATGGTTGTGGAACAAGTCAAAGTATGATATCCGTGCGAGGGTGGGAGCAGTGTCCGTGTCAGATGCTAAGCAGAGCAGTCTGTCTGCATTTGCGCCGTGGTGTTGGTGTACCTTGGGGGCGTGGGTGACCTCAGACCGGGCGCGCGCATGCATGCATAAGATGGGCTCTGCTGAAGCGAAACCACGACGACGAGGATGTGGAAGTACCGCAGCAAAACGGGGCCTGTGCTGACAAAAGGCGCTGCGTATGACAGAGGGCCAAAATGCACTGTACAGAGCAGCGCGGCAAAGCAGTGGGCTCAGATGGAAAGACAGAAACTGCAGGGAAATGCCTGGCGCGGCGGGCTTGCAGCGCCTACTTGAAGAGAAGTCTGGGGACGCTGGTACAAGCCCTGGTGTGTGCGATGCGGGCTGCTGCAGCTCTGCGGGAGAGGGGCCCTGTTTGTTTCGAGCCCAAGCGTGCCGACGAAGGGCTGGCTTGTTGGCGTGTGCACTGCGAATCCTGGACGCCATCAGGCCAAGCGACGAGCAACGCGAGCAACGACGTTGGGCTTAGCGTGTGCGGGTCTCATCGGGGATGCACCCCTAGCAGCTGTGCGGGCCAGAATTATGCGGCCGCCTGGCTCAAGCTCGCGAGCCCACCCCAGCGCAAGCCTCCACGCCTGTCTAACGCTGCGGCAAATGGGAGTTCGACGCGGCGGACGGGTAGGATCATCCCTTCAGGGCCATCGCACCGCTCTGCAGCGCTGCGGCCGGCTAATCTGGTGTGTCCCAAACGAGGCATGGTCAGAGTGGACGCGCCATATTGGCACCGCCTCGTGCGCCCGGCACATTTCTGCTGGCCGTTGCCGTGCGCTCGTGGCGCCACGCCGAATGCGTCCATGGAGATGCTGCTCAGGTACGCGGCAAGGTGGCGAGTCCCACAGCTCTGGTCAAGACGTCAATCATCGGCGGCGCATAAAGGAGAGGCAGAATCTGTCGATGGCTGAAACGATTTCGGAAAGATGCAATACTCGCGCCCATGGAGCGTCGAGCTCATTAGGTTCTGCCGAACAGCCACTCACAGCCAGGAGCGATAATAATTTAGCGCCCGACCAACAGCGAGTCCTCTGAGTCGCCAACACGACCACGACCCCTGCTGAATCTCTCCGAGTTGACCACTGCGCCGGTTAGAAACCAATAAGAGAAGCCAGCGACTGAAAAATTGGGCCAGGCAATGCTGATCGTCTAGTCGTGTTCCTTGAGATTCCGAAGCGACAATATGGCAAAACAAAGCTGACATCGTTCCAATAGCCCGGCGGCGGCATCCTCATCACGAGGCTCCGTTGAGACGACGACGTCTGGCGGTGCGCCTTCTCGGCAGCAGAGCCACCGTGTGTTATTGATAGCTCTCCGGACGGCAACGGACCGCCACACTCCCTGACGACTAGCGAATGGCAGGCACGATCCGCGCCGTAGACTATGTGGTGCAAGTAAGCGTGCGTGCTGATGCCGGCGCGGTGCTATTGGGACGGCTGCTGCGGCCAATCCAAGCTGCGAAATCGGCCTCGAGCCTCGTTATGCTCGTCATCTCAAAGTCAAGTCCAGTCCTGGCACTTGCATCGCAGTAAGACATATTTAGCCCATCAGACCCGTTCTTTACCTCCACTCACTCTGTATCGCAGGAGCCGGAAGCCCTGTATGCCGGAAGATCACGAGTCACAAGACCTCAACTACCGTTTGACGATGGTGACTGGCGAATGTATCAGCTAACAACACTCCACTAACGGGCCCGCGCCCGAGTCGTCAGGGGATACATACCAATATCTTCATCGGCGAGCTCGTGTGAAAGACCCACGCGCTGAGGCTGGTGTTTAACGGATTTGCCGTAGACGATGGCGTGCTTGAATCCCTCCACAATCGTTTTGTGGATCGAATTACACTACCTTCCCGTTAGTGATTATTGCCATGCCCTGAAGCGAGAGACTTACAAAGTCTTCGACGGTACAAGCGGTGGAACGCAAGACGACTGGTGCGGAATAATCTGGCATCCGGCCTTTGGGCTTGGTGTAGACACGGCAGAGATTCAGCTTCTCCCACATCTGCTCGAGTAGCTCGTCAATGTTCCAGCCGTGCTCAGAGCTGATCGGGCAAGCATTTGGAATACGATATAGCAAATCAAGCTCTTCGATCGTGATAGCGTCGATCTTGTTGAGCGCGTAGATCACAGGAATGTAGCTTCGGCCCTTTGCTTCAATAACATCGATCAAGTCGTCCACGGTCGCATCGCAGCGAATAGCCACGTCTGCGTTTGCCAATCGGTACTCGCTCAACACGGCCTTGATCTCGTCGTGGTCGATGTGCGTGAGCGGCACGGTCGCGGTGATGTTGATACCGCCCTTGTCCTTCTTCCTGAGGACAATGTTGGGTGGACTCTTGTTGATGCGAATGCCGAAACCTTCCAGCTCGTTCTCAATGACTCGCTTGTCGGTCAGAGGTTTGTTCACGTCTAGTACGATGAAGATCAAATGGCACGTCTTTGCGACTGCGATGACCTGCCGTCCACGACCTTTGCCGTCCTTGGCGCCTGCAATGATACCAGGCAGATCGAGAATCTGGATCTTCGCTCCGTTATACATGACTTGCCCCGGTACCGTCGTTAACTGCAAAGGTTAGGGAAAGTAATCCGAGGTGATTCTGCGCCAAATACCGTTGTAAACTCGTACGCCGCCGCTTCTGAATGTTGCCCAGTCAACTTGTTCATGAGTGTACTCTTGCCCACTGAAGGAAAGCCTATGAAGCCGACACTGGCAACACCGGTTCGTGCGACATCGAAGCCAACACCGGCACCGCCACCTCCACTTCCACTGGGCTCAAGAAGTTCCCTCTTGAGTTTGGCAAGTTTTGCCTTCAGTTGTCCTGTGCGATCATGAGCTTATGCGTTTGCCTTATCGTTGTCGGAGCGTCGTACCCAAATGAAAAGACGTGGCTTTGTTCTTTTGGGTTTTGGCCATCTAAAACGAGAACGTCAATCGCGGTCGAAGTGTTTGCGCAGGGGGATTGCCTCACTTCGGCCTCAATGTCTTTGATCTGGACAGTGCATGTTAGCGTTCCACTCATATACAACAAGAGCTCACGACTTTACCTTATCCACTGTAGTTGCCATCTTGACGAAATTTGTATCTTGTTAGGTCTTTCAGTGACTTGGTGTTGTGGTGGACGTTTGCACATAAAATTGATGCCAGGGCGGCGAATGACGTGCAGCGCGGCGCGGGGTTTCCCGTCCGGAAGATTGTTTGGCCGTCGCCGTTTGTAGCAAGTACCAGCGACAAAGCTGCCCTTTCCGAAGGAAGCCGGCGAACCTCATCCCAAGTCCCCGAACGGTCCTGCACCTTCGGGGTTTGCTGCTGGCATATGCACGTGTAACATCTTTCGGGGTGTCCCACCGAATGGCAGTCATCACCAGCCCAACAAACTTACCTAATGTGACGGCAGCCTACGTGCACATGAGCTGCGAACAAATACACGTGGTGCGCTACGTGGTTTACAGTCCATATGTTTCTCACAACCTTATCGCGAAGTCCCCGTTAAAGCCCGAAACCCCTTCCCAACTGACGTGAACCTGCAATTACCTATTTTCTACACTGTCCACAATCAGACATATCCGCTCTTTATATCCTAAACATGCCCAGCATCATCAAAGCGCAAACCAACTTCGAGCACCTCGTTGAGGCTCTGAGCGAGAAGCTCGGTCCTTCCTCAGGCATTGATAGCGACGATGTCGACGAAAACGTCTTACAGCAACTGATGAAAGACTATATCTCGGAGGAGTCGGAATGGTCCAAGTATTTCTTCCCATCGCCGACTATGGCATACACACGGAATCTCGTAGACAAGGGCAACGGGAAGAGCAACTTGGTATGTTCATCAAATACTCCACTCCCGCGGCTGCTGACCCTGATAGCTTATCCTGGTCTGGTCGCCTGGTCGCTCAAGTGCCATTCATGAGTAAGTTCTGGTTCCCGAGCAAGGCATGGTACGGAACATGCCAGTCATGACACGCATCATGGTCGCCACCCATGAATTCTGCGCCCACATGACGAAGCGACTGCTGTTGCCGATCTATTGATCGATGCGTCTCCAGCGTGGGCGAGTCGGTAAGAGCGACCGTTTCGGCATACCTCAACGCCTCGAGCCATGGCTACCATGCCTAGCACTCAGCAAACTTGTTGTCTATGCAATGAAATTTAGAGAATAGATTTGACGAATTTTAGCCATGCAAATGCACATTGCATCATGAAGATCCTCAAGGGCAGCTTAACGGAGACGCGCTATGCATGGCCGACCATTGAGCAGAATAATCAAGAGGATCGCCCACTCCAGGTGCTGTCGAAGAAGACGTTCGAGCAAGACCAAGTCACATACATGTCGGACAAGCTGGGGCTACACCGCATCACGAACCCGGATCCTCATGGGTATGCAGTATCGCTGCATTGTAAGCTCTCCAGTTTCACTACGAAACCTCAAGAACTGACCAAATGGAACAGTGTACACACCTCCGAACGCTGCAGTGTACGGCTGCAACAATTTCGACGAGGCAAGCGGACGTTCGACTCATATCAAGAAGTGCGCTACGTACTCCGAGTACGGTGTACAGAAAAACCCAGTATGAGGTCAAGGCGAATTCGCAGTCGTTGCAACCACGGCCTTGCATCAGCTTTAGCGACTTTTTGGATTTTCACGCACATAGCATTGGGACTGGAGTTTATTGTTACAGGATAATGAGCAAGACGGCAGCAGGTCCATCGTTGCTGGGAAGAACAGGATGGATGTTGGCATACATCACATTAGAGGAGATGTTAGCTTTGATGCCCTGAATTTGAGATCAATCACAATAAGTGTCACTATGATATGTGCCTGTCCTAGCTCAAATGGTCCAGCCCGTCAGCTCCAACATTGTTCTGTTGCAGAAACCTGAAAATCGTCAGTATATTTTACGAGGTCTCTTTTTATCTTCCGACATCCTTTGTGGCTGTGTGATCCTTCCTCTATTCCATGCTGTCATTACAACATCAAAGCAACAGTGACTGCGTCAGCCATTTTATTTGTTATCTTTTTATCCTGACACCAATTCCTCGGTCGAGGACAATTTTCGGAACCCATCTTTGCTCTGCCGTGCTTTCTCACAAAGTTCAAGGATGACTTTTACACAAGCTTTTTGTATCGGTCTTGTCACCGCTCAGTGACCTCAAGCAAACGCTACCAACGTGATGTCACTGTACATCCACACCACACATTCCACTTTCACAATGCTGGAAATCACTTCTGTACTTACAAGTCTCCTGGCGCGTTCACGCATTGCGCCCTCTCACCCCACAAAATATCCCGCACTTTCGATCACGACTTCTAGTTTGCCCTCCGTTTCAATCTGCAAACGCATCATTTCCGGGCCGCAATTCAACTACTCAACCGAGAACCCCAATTCGATATGCCTATCTTCTCCCGACCCACCTCAAGCCGTCCTGCAACTCCTCCGCTTGTCAATCCTGAGAAGTACCACACAACTCATACACCCTCCCCGTCCCTCAGTTCGAACCCGTCGCACGCATCTTTCGACCTCCTGAGTACCCCAAGTACCCCTCTATCCACGCGACCCTCGACACCCACACCGCTGGAATCATGGGACACAAACACATTCGCCGAGAAGTCCACCTGCCTCCCACCCTCACCAAACGGTAACTGGCGCACCAACCTGACCCGCCCAATCGACACAGCAGCCTCCATAAATGCATCACTTTCATGGCACTCCCTTTGCAACGCAGTCTCACACGCCACGGAGTCCGCTTCAGATACTTTCCACGACAGACTCAACAACGCTTTTCAAGGCCATGATCTACCAGCCATGCATGATCGTGTCATATCCTCATTCCCTAGTGTCTCAATGCCGAGTTTGCGAGATGTCGGTCGATCGTTTGATCATTTAACTGACGGCCTAGTCGAGATGCGCAAATTGAATGAGCATGGATCATTCGTAGACAATGATTTGGCCAGCGATCATTTCGCCTTTGCGCGACATGTTGGTGCGAAAGCGAAACGGGCGTTGGTCAAGCAGGGCATTTGTCGAGAGTGGCAAGTGGAGTATTCAAGAGCTGGGAGAGAGTGGCAGGTCAGACTAGACGGGGCGCTTGTAAAGCTTTTTCAGAAAGAGACAAAGCACTTTGGTATCGAGCAACTGTTTGGGATGAAAGCGATTTGGGTCGCAGATGCGGAAAACAAAGTCTGGCGCCTGAAACTGGATACGGGGATGGTGGAGGTTATTGTTCAGAGGGATAGGGACTACTTTGAGGAAAGGGTGATGGTCTTGCAGACGGGTTTTGCATTGCCAGAAGAATTTGGGAGTGTCAGAATCGGAGACGTCGAGAGGGACGTGGTTGAAGAGGGAGACTGGATGGCTGTGGACTTGTAGAAAGTATTTTAGAGAGGCATGAGCAGAGCCATATTGCAACCATCAAAGCTAACACACTGTGCTCGATTACATCCGGTGGAACACGCCTAAAGCCCCTCGCGTGCATGACGGGCTTCAGCGCAAATCCTATGATGTATTGAAGGCCTCCTAGCTACTTCAAAGATAATGCGAGGAGAGCTCTAATGGCACTTGAAAGTATTCGCGTTGCATCTATATCATCCGCAAGCAAAAGGACATCTATAATATCGAGAAACAAGTAAACCATCTCATCGACAATTCTTACAGATTGTTGAAGTGTATTTCTGAACCTTCTGATATATTGTCTATTGATAGCTCTAGTTGTGTTGCTGCCAGTGGTGTTGGATCCACGATTTTGAACAGACGTGATTTTACTTATTATTTGACTCATATCACTTAAAAGCGGTAATGTCATCATTACTCTGTCTATCTATGCCTCAGAACAACTTCCTGCGCATCAGCGCCTAGTACTTGTACTCCGTCTACTCAAACCTCGAGTTACCCCATGTTGTTCCATCTCAGGCTCTTCTTTCTTCATGCCCGCTGGTGTTCCACCAAAACTGACCAAGACAGCTGGGTTCGTGGCCGTCAGTGCGTCCAATACATCCAACTCGTGGCTCGAGAACCACTTGGGCATCAGGAATGTGCGCATGGGTATGAGCGCAATAATGAGCACAGGAAATCCAATTGCAGCAATGGTCTGCGAGATTGCGACTGTGCACGCAACGCCGAAAACCTGGATGCCGATGAAGAGCCATATCTTCTTGCGCGCGACTTTGTTGAGCGGGTTGGAGCGCTGAATGAAGCGCTGCTCAGAATTGAGATACCAGAACTTTTGCAGAATGCCATTACTTTCGATCGAGCCCCACTAGAACTAAGTCAGTATATTGGCACAGACTGGAATTGTGAGGGGGACCTACTCCAACCACAAAGAATACGCCTGCAAACACAGCAGCAGGCATTGTGTGTAGAACCGTCAATAGCGGGCCCGTCATTGTTCCCCAGATGGCCATGCCCATCAAGAAATGGCTCACCCTCTGCTCCACAACCGCGCTTGCTTCTACTTTCGGCTTCCTAATCTCATCGCCTTCCTTCGTCTCTGTGATCTCTAGCGTGGTTTCGTACACTGTGAGCGAGTCGGTATGTACTGGTGCTTGTGGCACAAGTCCATTTGGCAACGGCAATCCTAGTACACCGCCAACGAAGCAAGTGCATCCAAGTAGGAAGAAGTCCCAATGAAATCCAGCCGGCTTTTTGAGCGGGAACTGTCTTGCCTGTGCCGTAAGCGACGAAACATTATGATCGTAGTAGAACAGCAGCATCATCAGGAAGCCAAACGGCACTGCAACAAACACCCACTTTACATCCAGATTCCAAAAGTCGATCACCCAGTTTCGTGATTGTGTCGGCTCGAAAGCACCAACAATTGGAACGCGGTAGATCTCCGTGTTGGCGAGACGGCCGGGGAAGTAGTAAAACCCGACCCAAAAGAATGTTGGGAAGGCAAATGCGAAGTCAGCCAGGAAGCCTCGAAGTCTCGGCTTCCACAATGTGCTGCTTCCGAGTTTCTGGAGTCCATAGACCGAACCGAAGTAGAGTATTGCGATGACAACGCTGAGGTAGCCGCCTGCGAGGGTGGTGGGTTCGAAGAGGTAGACAAGTTCTTCAACGCCTTTGACTGTGCATTGTGTGAGTGGTGCTTTAAAGATATTCAAGGACACTAAGACTTACTACAGTAAATGATACCAACGTACATGCCGAAGATTTCGCTCGAAAAGTCGGTGACGTAGGCCATATAATCACTGAGATTGCCAAACGCCACGATCCAGTGAAATATAGCTGCCCAGATGCCAACCCAGGCCGTGAAGGCGGGGTAAATCGACGGATCATACATTGTGATGATGTCGTAGATGGTGTAGTTGAACAGGGCGATTAGACCAGTCACCCCGACGATGGTCAAAGGTTGACAAGCGAGGAGACTGAAAACCATAGCGGCCAGCGCCGAGGAGAACAATGCCTCATTGATACCAAAGAACTCTCCGGTGCGTCGGTACATGTCGAGCGTAAATGCGATCGCTGGGAGAACGCTGCGACAGTAAGCATTTATGAATACCCGCGAAGAATACAAAGTGTTCTTACTTCACAAAGTACATCCGCACTGTACTTGCAAATGCCCGATACGTGAGTGCATCTTTGATGTCGCTCCAATAGTATGGTAGCCGACGCTTGACGTCGTGGTACATGCCCCGGCCAGGACGGAGTATGCGCCATCTCCGCCATCCTTTTTGACCTTGGAAAGTGTATGATTCGGTGGTCTTGATTCTACCCAGTGTGTTGCCCTCCAAGTCTTTCGTTTTGTCAGATACCATGGCCAAGAACGCAGTGCGATGCTAAATAGAAAGAAGATGCAAGAAAATGGGATGTAAGCAAGGACATCGGTAATGTTGCGATTGCAGAATAAACATCCAAATGTTATGGCAGAAAACCAGCATTTCCAATGTGAGGCTATGATTTCATTTATAGCATGAATCTAAGTGCATAGGAATAGCACTAGTTGATAGTTGCCATGTCGGTCGAGAGCAGCGTGGTAAAGCCGCTTGGCAGACGTGGTACAAGATGGATTGGCTCTGGCAATCTACAAGGATGCCTACCTAGAAGTCTCGTTATACAACACGCCATAATTCTCCACTGCGCTGGTCGAATTGAGGAAGATTTGAGAATTCCAAGTATAAGTTTGCCGTACAAAATCTTACATTTGTGGTGCTGTGTCAAGCTGCATGATAGAGTCTACCATGCGCATAAGACAGGCAGAGTGACGTGCCGATGGTGGTCGAGATCGGAGCGCAAGTGTTTCGCGTATGGCTAGCGTCTGGCGTCCGGACATTATTCCTGAGCTGCGAAGTTTGTGCTAGCTGCTGCCCAGATTACTGCCCGGACAGTTCGGGTGAATTTGCTTCGTGATCTGTTTTCTAATTGGAGTAATGTGTGTAGTCCGTTGGATGCTTGTCGGTGGCTCACCAGGCGTCCGCATAATCCCGATCGTGCTCGCCCTCGCACCACTGTAAGTTGTCGCTTCAATTGGGGCAATGCTCTGGGGATATACAGCCTCTCCCACAAGTGCGTTTTTAAGATGCCATGCTTGGTCGAATGGGCACGAGTTCTCGCGAAGACTTGCGGGCTTGACACCTGCATCGCAAGCATGAGCGACGACGATGTGCAGAACATTTTTCGCTATTACAGTATGCATGGTTCGCGGATGAGAATATCCATGGTTCTAAAAGATTTGTTTTCTCGGCACCCCGATCCGGCCATGACGCAATGCCGTTGGGATCTTGAGCAACGCTATGCCATGCGGAGAAGGGCGCAACTTCAATTCGATCTCTCGTAGAGTCTGAGCTTACAGATCCCTTCATCCTTGATGCTTCCAAGTCGGTGGCATTTGTATCAAAGTATAATCCCAAAGGCATCTGCAAGTCACTCTGGCGGCTTCCGGCGTGAAATTGCCCTTTGTTCCTCAGACGTCGAGCGTCTAGACCCGAGGTCGTTCGGTACTTCTTCGGTCCCATTCTCGAAAACACAATGCTTACGAAGGGAACCGCCTCAAAGCCTATCTCGTGTCATTAATTTGCCGGCTTGACACTCTGATCCCACGCGAGCGGTCCGTTCCACTAGGCTATGTATGTTTCTCGATATCCAACACGTCGAGATCAAGCTTATCACAATCAAGCTAGACCCAATACTGTCTCGCTGCTCGTCACTGCAACAGCAAGCTCGAACAAGGGGTCGTTCGATGCGTGCGCGGCGAGCTAATATCGTCGGAGAATGAACGCACTTGATGGCATCGATGGGCTCTCAGAATGCATTGGCAAAGCCATACAGGAGCATCTTGCCAAATCGAACATCAATATCGCATGGCCACAGATAGATCATCTTGACCGGCCTGTGCTTCGGTTCGAAGCCTACATCGAAGATGCAGGTCAATCGAGTACTGCGACTAGACCACGTTCCGAAAGGATTGCTTCGGTACGTGCCATATTCCGTCGACCTCACATCACTTTAGACCAGATTGATTCCGTGTCTTTGCCAAAGCCGCGGGCCAAGCTAGTCACTCGTGCTTATCTGGCGTGATGATGATCCGCCATCAAGTGCCTAGTACTGCCTTGCTAGTATAATGGCATAACGAGGGCAGGATGTCTTCGAGCATCTTTTGGCGCTAACTGACAAAATGAAGCGAACTTTGGACTTGACTGGGATGAAAACACCGCAACCTTCACCCAGTCCAATCGATAGCCACCAGTCCTTCAGCTCATCCCAACCAAGGCACCGAGTCCAGCTCCTCGAGGGCCTCAGCCCTACAGAAGAGCATAATTCTAATGATGAAGAGCCACCGCCCGATGTGCGACGAAAAGGAACAGGCGGATTGAGAGTCACCCAGACACATGCGATACAAGAAGACCTCAGCGAACATCAACGCCAAATGCAAGTCGACACACGAACTTTCCCCAAAAGGAGAAAGGTCGTTTCCGAGAAGTTCGTATTTCAGCCCTCAACACTCGATAAACTGATCACCGGGATCTGGGAGCAAGTGCACGGATCAATTAATCTAGACCCTCAAGCAATCTTTGATCAGTTCCAGGTAGCGCCAAACGGCAGCACAGGACTCATACACCATACGCCGACCGAGCCTGCCCGAACTTTGAGCATCACAGCCGAACCAAGTGGAGGCTCCTTCAGCCAGATGAACCTCTTCTGCCGCAAGGTTACACAAGCGAGTCGCGTATGTCGCTCCATCGAAATCATCGTGCAGGCTCGATGGACAGAGCTGTTCGAAGAGCAAGTACAGCATCGGTCCATCGTCAACACCGACATGTCTTCGACCAAGCATAGAAAGGCGGTTTTCATGGAAGCCTGTCAGGACTTCGGGTGGTCGGAAAAAGAACTGCGAAACAAAATGGCGATATGGAAGGGGTACAAAGACGTAAAAGACGCCGCCGGCTGGGCTGCGCTCGTCTTCGCCGGCATGGGCATCTACAGATTCTGCAAATACCGCGTCGGCTTCGATAAGGATGCTATGCGACGTTTGAGGAATTTGCGCAAAAGGTTAGAGGTCGCGGCGGACACGTTACATCCGCACTGGCGACAACTGCTCGCAATCGTTGGAGATTCAACAGCGCTGCAGTATCCAGGCCATCCGCACGAGTGGGTCGTGCATGAGGACGGATCAGACCCTTTACGATTACGGCAAACGTATAATGCCCACGACCCGTTCTTCTCATTCGAGCATATCGATGAATCGGTAATCGATCACTCGGTCTGGGGATGCGAAGATCCACGCTGGATGCCCCAGCAAAGTGCGCTCGCAAAGACCAACGGTATCTACGTCTGCGCTCTATGCAACGAACAGCAGTCTGACGAGCCTCAATCGAATGCTTGCTTTTGCTTTCCCTCGCTGTTCGGATGCGTCAAACGGAAACCGCCGCCGGTCCAAATTTACCGCACGTCCGACGGCAAGAACAACGGGCTCGTGGCTCTGACGGCGTTCGATCGAGGCACAGCTGTTGGCGAGCTGGTGGGCTTCATCACGAATGGCGTTAGGCATCTAGATGTCATGGAGGGATCTACGCCGACGACAAAGTATCAGATCTGGCAGGGTAGGATGGGCAATTATACGCGGTTTGCAAATCACAGCTGCAAGGCGAACGCGCAGTCTTCTACTTTCACGTGGCTAGACACACAGCGTGTTATCCTGGTGAGTAAAGGGATCGAAGCCGGATCGGAAATCACAGTCGACTATGGTGACAAGTACTGGGCGGGCTTGGACAAATCGTGTTTGTGTGGCGAGTCGTGCTGTAGGTACCGTCGAAGTGGTCCAAGTTAGCTGTCTCAGGGTCTGCGTGGGCGCAACCATCTCAATGGGGCTTGAAAACCTCGGGAATATCTGGTTAGTGGTTCACATAAAAGTTAACAACCAGTGGGAAAATAATCCCATCTTTTCCGCAACTTCATCGAGCAGCGCAGATACATACGCATCTAGCTAGAGTAATAAAGACAGCCTAGATGCAGTAGCCTAGAGGCCCTCAATGTGCTATTGAGATTGCGCTGCAAACGTAAACACACACGAGGGCATTCGGGAGTGACCCACCGTAGTGAGACAAATTGATAGACTTGTCAAGTCACCCGACATGGTGCTTGGTGCTGCCATGATCCGCGCGTGTTGGTTGAAATTATGGAGCAAAACTTCGGCTGGCTACTGATGTCTCCGCGTAGGAGATCGACTGATCCCAGCATATGGACTGACATGTGCAAGGATTCTCAAGATTGGATGTGATGGGTTTGAGGCGTCCGAGTCGTTCTACACGGATGTGCATGAACGGGGTTGTCGGGCCGACATGATCCAAGCTTATCGATAAGCCACCCCTGCAAAAAAGTTTCTACCAACACCCGTGAAGTTTCCAGTGTCTGCACATCTCATCCTCAATACTTCGGCCCACTATGACGGACGACTACTCTAGCTCCCGCGAATCAGATGAAGATATTCTGGAAGCCCAACATGGATCGCGAAAGAGAAGGAAGATGTCTGTCGAGGAAGACTCCGAATCTGATGCCAGCCCTCCGAGGATCTCTGCAACACTACCAGCAGTTGCACGCGTGAACATTGGAAAGAGTGCTGGCGGCGCTCGGGCTCCTTCAAGAACAAGCAAAGCCCCAGCTCAAGCTACCTCGAAAGGAACCAAGGAAAAGAACGACTTTGCCTCAATTGATGTTGCGCCATGGCTTGTTGCATCGCTTTCTTCAATGGAAATCAAACGGCCCACTGGCATTCAGAAGGCCTGTATTCCTGAGATACTTAAGGGCCGAGACTGTATAGGCGGTTCGCGTACAGGTACGGGTAAGACTGTGGCCTTTTCGGTCCCGATCATGCAGAAGTGGGCGGAGGATCCGTGCGGAATATTCGCCCTCATTATCACGTGAGTAAGCCTACCGTATGGCTCCAGCATACAATAGACAGACTATCGGCGTCTATATCTTACTTTGGGGTCATACAGATATCGCTGAATGCTCGGTGGACTAACACATTCCAGACCCACCCGCGAACTTGCCATCCAGATCTACGAGCAAGTCAAAGCCATATCAGCACCCCAATCCATGAAACCTATCCTCGTTACAGGCGGTTCAGATCAGCGCGAACAAGCCATTGCACTTGCATCTCGCCCACACGTCGTTATCGCAACTCCCGGCCGTCTTGCCGAGCACATCAAAACCTCTGGCGAAGACACCATCTGCGGCCTCCGTCGCGTACGCTTTGTAGTCTTCGATGAAGCTGACCGCCTCCTCGCGCCTGGCCGTGGCTCCATGCTTCCTGATCTCGAGACCTGTCTCTCCGTCCTCCCACCCAAAGAAAAGCGCCAGACTCTCCTCTTCACCGCAACCGTAACGCCCGAAGTCCTGGCGCTGAAATCCCAACCCCGCGCCCCCGGCCGCCTACCCATCTTTGTGTGCGAAGTCGACACCGATACGCTCGCCACGCCCGCAAGCCTATCACAACTCTATCTCCAAACCCCCGTCACGCACAAAGAATGCTATCTCCACGTCCTCCTCGGCACCCCCAACAATCTCGACAAAAGCGCCATCATCTTTTGTAATCGCACAAAGACAGCAACGTTGTTGGAGTACATGCTCCGCATGCTCGGTCACCGCGTCACAGCTCTTCACTCGGGCCTCAAGCAACAAGACCGCATTGCAAACCTCGCTCGCTTCCGCGCACAAGCCGCACGCATTCTCGTCGCCACCGACGTCGCAGCCCGTGGCCTGGACATCCCATCGGTCGGACTTGTCATCAATTTCGATGTCCCGCGCGACCCAGACGATTACATCCACCGAGTTGGTCGAACAGCGCGTGCAGGGCGTGCGGGCACGAGCGTGACGTTCATCGGACAGAGAGATGTAGAGCTGATATTGGCGATTGAGGAACGTGTGGGTGGGAAGATGGCCGAGTTTGAAGAAGAGGGTGTTAGTGTAGAGGGACGCGTTGTGAGAGATGCGTTGAAGGTTGTGACGGAGAAGAAGAGGGAGGCTATGTTGAACATTGAGGAAGGAAGGGATGTCAAGGGAAATCGCGTCACGGGGATGAAGAAGCGACGAGTTGGCGAGTAGGCTTGAAATATTGCATTGCATTAATGAGATCTCGTGGAGTTTATCTTCCTATCTAATCCAAACTCCAATATCCAAAATCAACACAGCAAATAACCCATCTTTACACCTACCATCTATTTCTCCTTCTCAATAGCCTCAAAAGCATACCCCTTCGCCATCCTCGTCTCATCCTGCCTCCACTTCTCAATATACCCCTCCACCTCTTCGCATCCATTCTCTTTACCAGGCACAGGCTCGCCCCAAGTACCCCAATACGGCACCACACCCGTCCACACCTTGCCCACCAACGCCTTATCCTTCAAATCCGCACGATCCTCACTCGGCCCCCCAACCCTAACCTTCGCACTCGCACTCTGCACCTTAACCCTCAATATACTCGTACTCTTCAACTCAGCTTCCGTCGGCGGCACACGCGACCTATCCCACCTCTCCGGTAACAAATTATCCGTAATGCATTTCATAGCGTATAGCGCCTCGTCGCGGTCCTCGACGACACTCGCGTACCCGTATACCACGGCGCTGCGGTAGTTGCAGCTATTGTGGAATGGCGTGAGGGAGAGGACGAGGCCGTCTAGAAACGTCGCTGCGATGGTGATGGGTAGGCCTGGGTCGGAGGAGGACTTGCCGGAGCGGAAGATGCGCCCGGAGACGTAGCCGTGGATGTAGATGTCTTGGATGCTGGTGTTTGGATCGGCGGATTGGTCTGCGTATGAGCCTGTGCAGCCGAGCATGGGGAGGACGACGGGGAAGGGGTGCTCGGGGTCTGTGAAGGAGACGTGCAGGACTGGGGCGGCGTTTATGAGGGTGTGGATTGTGGCGTAGTCGTATGCTCCTATGGAGGACGGTTAGTACATTTGAGCACGAAGGGCGGATGGGTTGGGTTTGGGTATGGATTGGGATAGGGATATGTACCGCGATTCGCCAATCGGCCTAGTTTATTCACTTTTGTCTTTTCGTATGCTGGAGACGCCATCTTTGCTCGCAATCGTGAATCTAATTCCAAATCTGTGTCCTTATTCTTGGTGCTTATTCCCAGCTCTTTTGTTCGTATTACAATCCGAGGGAACCAAAGTGTTTGTCTTTCTTCTTGCTTCTTGTAATCGGCGCGCAGGGTCTTTAGTACTTCTGCCTCGCTCCTTCTTTAGACCTGTTCAGTACAACACACTATAATGACTCCTTAGCGCCTCAATCGCACTGGTAACTATCCGTCCGGTCGAATACGTGCGTCTCTCCGAACACCCAGCACAGCAAGTCTGGCGCCGTAACGCTTGATGCTCGGCTGCGCCTTCCCTTTCCGGACGCGGGGTTCAAATTGCTTCATTCTCATTGGTTCACACACGTAGCCTCGCGCCGCATGCGCACTTCTGCGTTATGACATAACGCGTGTATGGCGTGTGTTTCTGACTGTCTATCTACATTTGCATAGGTGTTTGGATAGTGCAGGATACGTGCGGGAAAGGGCAGGTCCGAGGAGGCGTTGTATGAGTAATCCACTGTGCTTTTCGAAATGTTATGTACCCCGCCTTGTCCACAACAAAGCGGCTCCATTAGAGTAGCTCACCACGACCCGAGAACAGTATGACCCGAGAGAACTTTTTCCTTTTCAAAACACAAGAAGACGCGCTTTTTCAATACGAAATCTTGGCGCGGCAACAGAGCTTGATAGAGATGTAATATAATAGAAAGAACAGCATCTACAAGAAGATGACTCTATTCTATATAAAAAAGATATTTTTATCACAGAATATAAGACTTATTGCCTTTTTCGTTAGAATCTACTATCCATAACAATCTGCTTACAAAAGTTTATACAACACAACCTCTTTTCTACTCTCTACCTTCTTTTATACTTAACTTCTCTCTCTCTATCTCTCTTTAGAGCTATTATCTTTATTCTTTATACAAACAATCCTGCAGAGATATAAAGTTAAATATATCATTATTTCGTAGAGATGTCTGAGGCTGAAATCACGCTGTTTCGTCCTGACACTTGGGCGGCAAACGCCTAGGTATTATATATACTTCTTGCGTTATTTCAGACGTACATGCAGCGTGTATATATCTGTGACGCAGAAGAACATTACCCATCTCCACTTTACTATCAAAACCCCTCAAGTTATCCGTAGAATTCTCTATACATAGAT
The DNA here is from genome assembly GCA_001748405.1 of Paraphoma sp. B47-9. Classification (NCBI taxonomy): domain Eukaryota; kingdom Fungi; phylum Ascomycota; class Dothideomycetes; order Pleosporales; family Phaeosphaeriaceae; genus Paraphoma; species Paraphoma sp. B47-9. Next base: position 243,135 of record BCLK01000168.1, read on the forward strand.
AGAAAGAGAGGTCTTAGAATACCTTACTACAAGAGCTGCGCGTAAAACGTATTGTGGGTACCAAGGTACCTTATTGGGAAGGACCTTAAGGAAGCTTCAAGCCTACTGTGTGGGTCCATCACATTTCGAAAATAGTAGTAATAGCCTGGGAATACGTACGATGTAGAAAGTACGAGTCACAAAGCAGTATCCTATCAAAAATCGCATCTCCACGCTTGCATTTGAGACAAGAGATAGAAGTTGTGCCGCGATATGTGTCTGGGAGTAGTGAAACAGATGTAGTTCTCTCTCCATTTCTCTCGTTGAATCTATCCACATCCCTACCCCTCGACACAATTGCTCACACGTCATAACATGCCATCGCGTCTCGCAAGTGTCCCAATCCCAATCCGTCTGTTAATATCAAACAAACAAAAAAGCCTCAATGGGCGGTCCAATTCCAATCCAATTCCATTCCAATCCAGTCCGATCCAATCCAGTCCAAATGCCCAAAAACGCCAGTATCTGATGCAAAGCCCCCTCTCAGAAACGCCAAAACACATGCATGCCATACAAACACACCAGCAAACCACTCTATCCATCATCTAAACCCCCACGACCCGACCGCTCCTCCGCGCTTACTCTCCAGCTTCAAACACTGATACGGACTACTCTGCGGATCATAATACAACCCCTCTAATCGCCCATCCCGCCTTCTTAGACACGTGTAATAGAATCCGCTGATTGTTAGCCCACAACCGCTATCGTCAAAGGTTGCGTGTTCCTCGTGCTGGATCTCCACCTGCAGCTCGTTGGTCGCCGGGTCGCGCACGAGTCGGTACGGGGTGAGCGAGGAGACGTCGGGCTGGATGTGCGAGTGGTAGGACGGCATGGGTCCGTCAATGTATGACGCTGACGGCGTTGTTGTGGACGGTGGTGGCAGGACGGGCGAGGAGGAGGAGCGAGCGAGAGATTTGACGAAGCACCGTTCTTTCCAGCGCATGAGGATGTATTCTTTGTTGAGGACTTGGGTGTACCAGCGCTTGCTGGTGAGGGCGCGGATGACTTCTTCGTCGCTCATCTTCTGGAAGGGCGGGAGTTTGCGCCAGTAGGTGGCGTCATTGGCGGCGCTGGACTTGAAGGATTCGGTGAGGAGGGTGTGTTTGTTGAAGTCGAGGATCTCGCCTTCGAGGTAGGTTGTGATGGAGGAGGTGCGGGTGTATTGCTGAGGAGGCTCGCCGTAGCTGTTGAGCAGCGACTGGTGCGGGTGGGAAGGCACGTTATACGCTTCCATGGTGGCGGAGAGGGTCATGGCGTCCCAGTCGACTTCGTGGATGGTGACCTTGACGGGCCATCTGTCCTGCTGAGGGAGCTGTGGGGCCGTGGGCTCGGGAGAGATTTGCGAGGTCCGACTCCGGGGCGTCGAGTAGCTGTTAGCGAGCCACGGTCGGCTCGGTGGGGGGAGGGTAGACAGCGGGGGCGCTGAGCCGTCGAGGATGCGGAACTGGTTGCTGGCGGTGGTTCCTGGCGCGGCCACCGTTGCTGTCGCAGCGACGCTCGTAGCGTGCTGGCAGCCAGACAAGACTGCGCCCGGGGCGAGCCACGACGTCTTGGCGGGCGGCGGTATGGTGGTGGGGTCTGTGATGAAGTCGGCATACTGTATGCTAAAGTAGTCCTTGCTGAGGAAGCCGGCGTCCAGCGCGCAGTTGAGGCTGTCGTCTATGGTGGTGGAGTGGCGTATGCGCGAGAGGTACTTGACGGCCTGTTCGAGCAAGGGCGACACAGCGGGTGCGGGGTTCGAGGTGCGGTGGTCGAGGTAGTTGCGGCGGTACGAGTCGGACCTGGAGAGCATATCGCGGCGCTCGCGGTCGAGCGAGGTCCTGCTGTCGGCGAGGCGCTGTAGGGCCATCTGGCGGGCGCTCTCCGACATGAAGCGGGCCTGCGACTCGCTGTGGGAGCCCGTCCTGGCCGCGGCCTCGCGCTCGCTGTTGTAGCGCTGCAGGTACTCGCGGGTGCGCGCCGAGAAGCGCGGGTGTCGCCGCACGCTCTGCAGGATGGCCGTCGACCGCAGCGACTCGCCCGCCGCCCCCGCGCGCTCTGCGCTCAACCGAGACGAGATGGAGCGGATGCGCTCGCGCTCCGAGTCGAGCTGCGACCGCCCCAGCACGCGCAGCACCTCCGGGTGGGTGTTGGGCTGCTCGCGGCGCAGCTCGGCGAGGATCTGGTCCAGCTCGTCCTCGTCGTCGGCCTCGTTGGTGGGCGACCAGTCGTACAGGCTGTTGCGGCTGGGCACGCGGTCGCCGTACGCAGCGCTGCTCTCGCGGCTCATGGCTCGTCGCAGCCGGTCCCTTTCGCGCTGGCCCGCCTCTTCCTGCTGGCGCTCCAGCTGCCGCAGATGCTGCCGCGACTCGTCCAGCCGCTGCTGTTCGCCCAGCTCGTGGTGGCGGCGCCGGAACTCTGCGCGGACGGCCGCCGCGTCGGGGAACGGCGAGGCGCTGCGCTCGTCGTGGTGCTGCTGGCCGAGTGTTGCAGCGAGGTTGAGCACGTCGGCGTCGACAGGGCTCTCCAGCTCGCGCAGGGCGGCCGAGAGGAACGACACGGGCGGGTCGGGGTCCTAGAAACGGCACGGCGGTGTCAGCGGCACGCGTTCTGCAGTCTCTCCACGGTGGGTGCTGGTGCAAGTGCAGCTCAGGCGCTCGCAGACGGTGAGCCGGACGACGGGACGTTGAGACTCACAGGGCTGGCGGGCGGCGGCATTGTCGCGCAAGGGCGGGAGCGGTTGCTACTGGCTATGACGATGCAGGCCGCAGTTGCATCGCGGAGGACAGCACCCGGAAAGCAGGCAGCCGGTAGGCAAAACGGCGGTAGTCTACGACTTCAGCGAGGACGGGATGTGTATGTAAATGTGTGTGAGTGTGTGTATAGATACGCTGCCATGCACGCACATGCGGGAGAACACATGTCGCATGCGCTGCGGCGTCGGCGTACACTTGTTTCGATCAAAGCCGCACACTCGGCGCCGTCAAGCTTCGGCGAAACATGCGCCAAACACAAAGACGGGCGCCGCCTAACCTTTCGCCAGAGCGCCCCGAAAATGTCTTGGGTCAGGACTATAAACTACTCAGCAGCATATACCACTTGTATATCGCAGTCCCTCGAATTCGATAAGACGGGCTGCAATATCCCGCTTCTCCAACCCCGCCATCTATAAATAATCTCCCAGAACAATCCTATTCCCAATTCTCCAAGCGGTCCACATTCCTCGCCGTACGCGTGCATCTGCACATGGCAATTACGTGCCCTCTTCCCCAGATCTTGCGTCCCAACTCGCGCGGTTACCAACGCCGTGGGCTCTCCAACGATGCGGAACCCGATCCCATTTTTCATCAAAGATTGATGAAGTTATTCCGTCTCACCTTTTGTCACAGTATCAGCGCACACATGAAGTGGAGATATCATTGATTGATTCAAGTTGTGTGTAGATGTGTGTTTTTTATTAGATTTATAAAGTACTTGGGTGTTGTGAAGCATGCTTCGGTCCAGCATCCGATTCACCGGCCCGAATCAATCGAGCCTTGGTGCTTCTATCAAGAACTAGCTTGAAGTGTAGGAGATGACCCTACAGTCCCCTCGCGTCTGGAGTTCGCGAAGTGAGCAAAAGAGTGTAAAGCAAGGGGTTGTGAGGAAAATCCAGATAAAAAGGTGTTTGCTCCGCAAGCAGAGGACCATCTTTGTATCTGACGAGCCCCCAAGGCAACGACTGGCGTGCTCTTGTGTGGTCCCGTCCTCACGCACCCTGCTTTTTACCCTCGTTGCGCACCCGCTTGTCCTTGGCGCAGAGACAGCTATTACGAGACATGCCAGATGTCCGTGGATAACTTTTGTCGCTTGCCGCTCAGCATGTCCGGCTGACACTCAATGCCAGTCTGAGAATCGGCAAAAAAGGAAGAAAAACAAAGAAGTCCGTAAATCTTCCGAGGTGATGAGTTGGCAAGCCATGGGCTCAACACAAGGAGAGATATGCGTGCATCTGTGTTTCCCCCCAGAAACGACATTAAACAAAAAACCAACCGAGTGTGCCCGCCTCGTAGCCGTGAGGCTGTATTCCTGTCTTTCGGTGTCTGACCGCTGGAAAATGCCCGACATGCAGTGCCTCCCAGAGATGCTTGTAAAACCCAGTATATAATGAAAAGACCCGGTCTGGCCGACGGCAATGGATGATGATGGACAAAGGAGATGCGCTCGCTAAAAAAGACAAAATGGGAAAAGCAGGTATCAAAGGAAAATGTACGAGAGAAAAGGAGAAAAAGCAAACACGCTCGCTAAAATCGATGAGTAACTCCGTCCCATGCTTGGTGTGTGTATGATGATGTCGAGGGGTGGGGGACATCATGTCGTTGCATATCGCATTCGTCTCGTGTCGGGCGTCGTAAGGTTGGTCGCGCACACAACCTCTAAGGAAGATCAATGGGACTGGCCAGGTCCACGCTTCCCGGCTTCGACATGGTGAGGCAGACAACAGGGGCGTCAAGAGTATGGCTGATGCGCTTAGGTGAACGCCGCATACTGTGGTGCAAATCCTGTGTCCCATCCGAAGCTGCCGTATCCTCCGTGCACAGCGCTTGACCCGCATTGCTGGGCCAGCACGCTCGGCAACGGAAGCGCAGGGATCGGTGCTGAAGCTGGGGGCGGGCTGTAGTACGAACTCGACGTGTACGGGCTAGTCGAGTTGTACGGCTGGCTGAAAGAGGGTGTCGGTGACGGGAGCTGGATGGCCTCGAAACCCATCGTGCCCATGGTGCTCCAGAAGGTTGGTTGAGTTTCACCGCAGGTAGCAATGGTCGGGCTGGGTGTCGATGGGACCACTCTCCATGAATCCACAGGCGCTGGGTGCGAGTGTGACACGGGGACGTGCTGTGTTGGCGCCCACCAGTTTGCGGATCCGGATGAGCTGGGAAGAAGCGGTGCTGGTCGGACAACATCAACGATCCTCGGAGGCGGCGGCAGGAGCGGAAGGAAAAGTCCCATGATGGCGCTCTTGACATCCTCGCCTCGGCCCTCGAGTAGCTCTCCCGCACCGTCCTCCTCAAGTCCTTCCAGTGCTCGGACGCCAGTTCGGAAGACGTAACGGTTGACTGCCTGCACGAACTTGTCCTGGAGCTTCTTCAGCTGCTGCTCCTTCTCCGCCCATTCCCAGGTGCTCGCCGACACGTCGACCGAGTAAATGTCCTTGTGGTACTCGATAAGCGATTCAATGGTCTCTGGTGTGAGCTTGAATGCAACCTCATGTTGTGAAACCATGTCGACGTGTACGACGTATGCCTCAATGTGGATAAGCTGGTAGTTGAACAGCGCTTCGACCAGAGGGTTGGAATCCTTGCGCAGTTCCGAATCCGGGGCCTTCGGTACCATAATGGAGCATAGTGACCACATCGCGTTTGAGCCAGAAAGCGTTTCGGTCAAACACCGCGTGTGTTGTTGTACACTGTTGAGCGGTCGCTTGACTCGGTTTACTCTCTTGAGAGTCTGTGTTAACCATGGCTCAACCTTTGAGTTCAAGACGACGTTGACCGTTGATCGTGGCGCAAAGGCCGCAGCCGAGGCGGGAAGTAACGAGATCGGCATGGTGACTGGTCGGTGCGTATGCGAGACGGTGCGATATTATTTGGGACGGGTATCAACGAAAAGAGAGGAACAAAAGAGAATGTAACAAAGTGTCTCTGGCGGATATAATTTTTTTGCGGGCTCGCCTTGGGGTAGGGAAGAGACAAGAAAGGGACGGACGAATGAGCGGGGAGAGAGGGCGAGGTGGGAGGTGGAGGGTAGGGAAGGGCTAGTGGAGGGTGCCATCTCTTAAGAGCTTACGAGGGATAATCGTTAGCCAGTCGGCGTGGCCACACCACTTGGCAAGGATGCTGCACTGCGCCTCCTAGCTCGTTAACCTGCATATAGCGAGAGATGCATCATGCAGGTCTAGTCGGATCTAAGCTGACTGTCGGCCACGGCGACCGCGTTGCGCATGCGTGATTTGGCGAGTGCTGCGCAAATGAAGATTGCGATCTCTTCATGGCTGGCAGAGTTGTGCGAACGCCTACATGGGCAATGCAAGCACGGAGATGACAACTGAAGAGGCGCCCGATCAGCCTGTCCGGTGGAAATGGCAAAAGCATATCGTCAGTTATGACAGACTGCCGTCCGTGGACCATGGCAGCTGAGCCCGGTGCCCACAGACGTCCATGCAGGCCTGGTGGCAGAAACTTGATCGGGAGGCCGCAGGTAGCCCGCAGAACGAGCAACAGTGCGCTGGATACACGCCGCATGCGAGAATGACGGGCGACGGATCCTCGCCGGGCTCCACATGATTTCCATGCGCCATCGCAGCATCCACAGTGCGCGTTCCGTCGTCTGCGCGCACAGTAGCGAAAAGCCTTCACTGTGCTGCGCTCCTCGGACCAGGACTACGCAAGAGAGCCAAGATCGTCAGATTAGGCTTCACAATTGCCCGCGATATAGCACGCGGTACATCGCGGAACTTAGGTGTCCTTGCGGTGCGCTTACTGTTGGGCCTCGAGCATCTGGTGTTGCGACATCGCACGGATTCCAGAAGCCTTCTTGAACGCGGTCCAAATGGAGAGCAGACCGCAACGGCTTTGCTTCCCGTTTGGGATCTCAGCGGGCAAGAGGAGGGCGACGAATACCACGACGGCCTGAAAGTAGTGCTCGGAAGGGTTCAGGAAGGTGGGTGCAGCCTGGTGTAGACGGTGTAGTCTTGGAGCATCGACAGGCCCACGTTGCTTGACGCTAAAAACGGGCTCAGCAGCGTCGGCCCAATCAGCTGGGTTAGCAGGGATATGAAAACACTGTAGCAAGCCCGCGCTCACATGATCGCGGGCTTTCAGACAGGTCCAGACGAGGATTCAAAATCGCAGAGTCCCATCGTCGAGTAGCTTCGGCGCGTGCTGAGGGAGAACGCGACGCGCATCGCAAGCTTGCTCGAGCAATCTCCCCACTTCGAACACTTCGAATATGACGACGGTGGAGATGCTGCAACTGATTTTGCTGCGTGCGCCACTCTCGCTCAGTAGCCGAAGATCAATCGCGAGCTCCGACGTGGCTGTGTATGGCGGTGACGAGCCCTGGAGGCAGATCTCCTTCGGAGCGAGCGAGCGATGCTTCCGGCAGCTCACCAGCCGCCTTCCTAGCCTGCTAGCACCTCGTCATATTGCACCGGTCGATGCGGCCGTTCGTCAAGAGAAAACGGTCGCCTGCGGCCGCTGGGTGTTTCAGCAATGATCGCTCTCCAGTGCGTCCACAGCGCGATTGGAGAAGACTATCTTCAACTGAAGCAGCTCGAGGCGATTACGCAAGTGCCCTTGACCCCAGTGTCGACCTATCGATAGCACCATGTCCATGGGTCGTCCGCGCATCCCACAGAGTGCCAGATGTTTCAAGTTCTGCAGCCGCGCCACCACGCAAACGAATTCGTGGGGCAAGACGCGACCGCATTCCGGGCCGGCTGTGGCGGTTGGCCCTCGCTCACGATATTCTTTTGCTCGAGCTGGGAAGACACCTGTTGCGAAGGATCATGCATATTCAGCATCATATTGGAATGTTGCTCTTGCCTCCTTTGAGGCGTCTTCAGCTCGACAAGGATCGAGAAAGTCAGGTGCCCTCGACCACGTGCCACTAAGCCGACGTCAAGCGGACATTTCACCACTGCGCCCACCACATGTGATGTACTTTCCCTACCTGCCGGCCAGCTCACATCGTCATCGTCGTTGTCTTCTCGATACCTGCACAGTCATGCGATTCTGCGTTGTTTCATGTTTTGCCAGCAAACGGGCCCGCATGTTGGCTGCATGCACTGCAACGTGGAGCTAGCTATTGACTCACTCCTCTGCATGCACAAGGAAAAGAACTCCGGCTGTCTACGTCGAAGATTTCTTCCCCAGTGATGCAATGCACAATGCAGTTTCATCTATTCACAGTCCTGGTCACCCGTCTCCTCGGACCAGTCTCTCCTTTCCTGCATCTTCATCTCAAACCCATCCAATGCGAGCACTCAACAAGCGAGATCCCCTAGCATTGGTCGAGATGTCGGCCCAGTGGGTCACATGGCATCAACAGCTCCAGGCGCAGTAGGGGAAATACTTTGACGGTAGGCATTGGCAAGTCCAGTCTGTCAAGCTTGTCGTCAAGTGTGCCGTGCACTGCTCTGCAAGTTTGACATATCTCAATGACAGAAGCTGCGCACTTGGCCCCAAGTTTATCCTGGCCATCCTGACCATTCGCGCCATCTTCGGTCAGCATGCCCGCTTCTAGGGTGCTCCTGGCCAGAGCGTCCGAACAGGCTATGGCGAGTAACCCAAGACTGACACTTGCGGCGACACGCAGATGCACAAGAGACAGAAAGCGGAACTTGTGCAGATTCAACAGATCCAGGACTCTGGGAAGTGTGGTATGGTTTCAGGTAAGCTTGCTCCGGTACGGAGGATGCCATTCACCAAAACCTTCCGGATTGGGCCGGTGGCGTGGGGAGTTCATCTACTTTGCCGCCCCCAACATCCTTGATAGCGAGCAGGGAACCCGAGGAGCTCGGACAACCGAAACCATGGATTGACCACACCCTCACAGACTCTATCAAAGTCTCCGAGATGTCAACAACTCCACCCAGACATTCGGAGATCCAATGATCGACACTAGTGAAGCGACTCCTGCGTAGTAGGTGATTGTAGGACTAACCAGAGCGTGAGCATATACAGCATGCAACCACATACCAAAACATGCACCCCACCAACGCACCATGCCTGTCCTTGCGATCCCATCTCTTCAAATCCATGCACCCCATGGAATCCGCTCTGCACCCACTCTTGCATAATCACCCACCACCGTCGGCGCTTCGCGATACTGCTCGCTGTTTTACACCACCCATGCTCAACCCCAAAGCAAGTCCACCGAAACATCAGAATCTAGACTACGTCGCCGCAGCCGCTGACGTACCCACTTTCGCTCCACCACGCACGTCCATCTCTTTCGGAAACGGTCAGCCGTGGTAAGTGCGGGAGAAAAGAAAAGCCCTCAACGACTCGCCCATGGTGAAGCTGAGTCCGTGGTGCATGATGATCGCCGTGGAGAAAAAAAACATGCAAGGCGAAGCGAGCAGCTGGCTACTTGGAACATGTCTCCCCACGGCTTCATCTCCACTGGGCTCGCATGCTCATCAAAGCTTCTCGGCGACGAGCACCGCTTCGAGAAGGACGGTGCGGTGCCCGAAAAACAACGTTCGACATGGCGCGTAGCCGCAGGGCAACTCAAGCCGAACGATCTGCTAGTGGGCTGTAGTGGTAGATCAGTGAGCGCCGACGCGGGCGTCGTTTCTTGGGGTTACAGTACCATCATCTCCACTTGCTTTGCAATGCGCTCGGTGTCGGTCGGAGATGTGCTTGGGCCGAAATGAATGCGAGATGCTGGGCTTGGTGGACGATATGCTTGGAGTCCTGTGGGGTCCAGATTGTGCTTCACTTTCTGTAGTGTCTCCTTTCTTCGGACGTTCTGAGTTCCACTTTTCGATTGCTTCCGTTCTTCGACCCTTCTCTTTTGATGGTACAGTACAGTGTCCCCTTGGTCTTACTGTTCTGGACAAAGCACAGTACGACCCGAAGTATTCTCCATCGTTGAACAATCAGTGGCGATTGGACGAGAGACATCCCGAATAACAACGACCACCCTCAAGCGTCCCAAATCAGGAAGTAATACTCCCTAACACAAAAAGCTAGTCTCACTCAAAGGTGTCAAGAAGTATTCATCGTCGTTGCGTGGTCGTCGACTCCCTCACCACAGACCATCGCATGCACTTCGAATGAGTAAACGACTTACCGGCTGTCCACCCGTGCACAGTGCGGTAAGATACCCAACGTACGTAGGTCCCGCACGACGAATGCGTTCGCTGGGCATGATACACCTCCTGCTTCGTGATCCTCCTACACGCATGTGGACACCAAGTAATAGAAGGTACTAGTTCTGGAATCACCCAGTACTGAGTAGCGAGTTGCACGTATATGCGCGGGCAGTGTCGCTCTATACGTTGCCGGAGGTACTGCGCGTTCATCATCGCGTGGTCGAGGCAACGGTACTGGTAGCGATGGGAAGAATTTGGGGTTTGAAAGTATACTGGCTGAAGCTCACTAGGTGAAGTTGAAGGAGACAATTTGGCTCTTGTTCGAAACAAGACGGAAACGTGCTCGCTTGTTGATGAGAGAAATAGGAGACTATCCTATTATCAAAGTAGAGTGTAAATGTACGATCGACATCTTTTTCCGACTTTGTTGGTCCTGCCCATGGCTCTTGTTATATAGTCGCACATTCGTGTGGTAGACGTTTTCGAGAATGGCGTCGGGTCGTTGGATAGACGCAAATCCACAACAAAGCACTACGGTTTTTCCAATCAGGGCCGTTCAAATGCGATTACTGCAAACCGAAATGAAGCCGGGCATATATGTCACGAGTTGAAGAATCTGGTGGCTGAAGCGCATGGTTGTGTACTTCGGATAGATCGGCTTCTACCTGTGTATTTGACCATCTGCTCATCACATGTACTTAAGCGCGAAGTGTTTACTCATCCAGCGCAATTGCTCGGTGTGAAGATGAAACTGCATCGCCCAGGTATGAGAATTGGATCGTACGAAAGAACCAAGACGCGACAGAGTCAGTGTGTACACCGGGAAAGTCGGGAATGAGTCGGACCGCTCGAGGCGCCGGCCTGATATCGGCACTTGCGTTTCTGTGTCCATAACACAACTGCCGGCCACGTCCAAGCCTCACAGGACCTCGCTATCGGCCTCACACACGAGCTAGTTGTTCAACGGCAGTTCAGAATAGCAGCGCATTTGTCGTAGGTGTCTTCTCGGAACGTGGAGGAGCATGACGCAGTTTCGGACGACATTTGGTACCGCGATATTGACAAATTTGCAATGCACCAACAAGACAGGCTGACGTGAACGAGATGCATGTCAAGGCGAGCATTGAGGCGACACTTGAACAATGAACGCCGTTGAAATCGGGGCTGGGCGCTCAAGGAGGTTGTACCCCACCGAAGAAGACCCTCCCCGGAGCTCAGATCCCCGCGATCTTGCAAGCGCGCGACGAAGCCACCGACGCCGCTAGTGTCATCTCCAGACTTCAAGATACAACTGCCGATGCATATAATCGTGCGCAACACGCAAACTGGCACGATGCCGGCGCCGATGCGATGCGAAAAAAGCTCGAGCGGCACGGTAAGTCAGGCACAGTCCTATCGCCTCCGTTGTAATATATGATGGCGCCCAGTAGCCTCAATTATGTTGGGCAGTCAACTTGTTGCTTACTTTCCGCTATCTGTTACCTGGATTCCGGATCGATTGCGACACCTGTGATTGATTACACTCAGGCACCATGCTCGCTAACGAAATCCTTCCAATTCTGGCGCGGTACTGGCCACTTGTGACGGCCTCATTGCTGGTTGCGTTCCTTCTAAACAACAAATACTGGAAGGGCTTGAACAAATATCCTGGTCATTGGGCGGCGGCATACAGCAATTGGTGGCGAGTATGGGACGTCAATCAGAATAAGCACCACTGGACTACGCTTGCGCTGCATAGAGAGCATGGAGATATTGTACGCCTCGGACCAAACGTGTTGAGCTTCGCGGACCCAAGAGCAATCAAGGCGATTTATGGGTTGAACAAGGGCGTTTGGAAGGTATGCTGATTCCCAGCGAGAGTTCGAACAACAACTTACTCGACACCAGTCCGACTTCTACCCTGTCCAAGGTGCGATTTCAAAGGGAAGAACCCTTTTCTCACTCTTTTCAACAACGGACGAAGATTTCCATGCCAAGTACCGAAGATGTGTCAACAATGCGTTTGCCATGAGCTCACTTGTTAACTACGAGCCACTCGTCAGCTCGACTTTGACATATTGGCTTGACAAGACGGAGCAAAATTTCGCAAACACGGGAAGGAGTTGCAATTTCAGTGAATGGCTAAAGTTCTGTGCCTTCGATGTGATTGGCGACTTAACGTGGAGTAAGAGACTCGGATTTGTAGAGGGAAATAAGGACGTTGACAACATTATTGGCTTTCTTGGAAAGTTCTTCGACTATGTTGCTCCCGTATGTCTTCTGACAGTTTGTCCCCAAAACACAGCTTCTGACATTAATCCAGGTTGGCCAAATGCCCATTCTCGACAGCCTCCTATGGAAAAATCCCATCAGCCTCTTCGCGCAACGTATCGGCCTCGACAAACGCATCCACCCTGTGACCCTTTTCGCGCTCAACCGCTCCAACGAACGCGCCGGCCAAGTCGAAAAAGTGAAACGCTTCGGTCTCTCCGACGACGAAAAAGCCAACCCACGCGGCATCGACCTCCTCTCCAAATTCGCCCAAGCAAGCCACGACCACCCCTTCATGGACGACGACCGCATCCTCTCCACATGCACATCCATGGTCTTCGCCGGCTCCGAAACAACCGCCATCTCCCTCTCCGCCGTCTTCTACTTCCTTGTCCAACACCCCCGCGTCTACGCAAGACTCATGCAAGAACTCGACGAAGCAGTCGCAAACGGCACCATTGAAAACCGCACAGATCGCACAGTTTCATGGCCCGAAGCGCAAAAACTCCCATACCTCGATGCCGTCGTGCAAGAATCTTTCCGCATGCATCCCGCCCCCGGCCTTATTCTCGAACGCGTCGTTCCCCCGCAAGGCATGCAGATCCTCGACACCTTCGTCCCCGGCGGCACAATCGTCGGCTGTAACGCATGGGTCGTGCACCGTCGTCCCGAAGTCTTTGGCTCCGACGTCGACGTTTTCCGGCCCGAGCGCTGGCTCGACGCCTCGCCCGACAAGCTGCGCGAAATGAAGGGCACGATGTTGCAGTTCGGCGCAGGCGCGAGGACGTGTATAGGCAAGAATATCAGTTTGCTCGAAATATATAAACTTGTGCCGAGCTTTTTGCGCAGGTTTGAGATTAGCATGGAGGAGCCGGGACGCGAGTGGAAGACGCATAATGCGTTTTGGGTCTTTCAGAAGGAGTTTATGACCAAGTTTAGAGTGAGGGGGGAGAAGGCGTAGGAGGGGTGTAAGGGATTGACAGGAGAATTTTGGGATTAGGTTTACATGTGCATTGTGTGATATTAGCGATTATGGTATATTAGGGATTTCTAAAGGAATTCATGAGATTATTCATTGAGTAGAACATAAACTTTTGCTATACAGCAAGACAAGAATCGTCACTTGTGTCGTTATTTTGCTGGTGCTCAACGGCGCTAAAAGTGAGTATAAAAAAACAATACCTTTATATTCTAAATCCCATCTACTCCATCAACAATCATTCACCCGCTACAATTATCAAGCACTATCTACCCATCTACCCATCTAACCATCCACCCCCCTACTCCTCACCCTCCAACCCCACCATCGCCAAACTCTCCTTCCACAACCTCTCCTCCCCCTCAGAATCATACACCCACTCCGCCCACCCCTCATTCGCATTATCAAACATCCCCTCCTCGCCCTTCCTCTCCTTATAACTCTTCTGCTCCGCCATACTCGCCAAATACCTCCCCCCCTTATCCCTCCACTCGCGCCCAACCGCAGCCCAAACCTGCGTCGCCGCGCCCTGCGCCGCAGACTTGAACGTACGCTGCGTATCGTCGTCGCCAAACATTTGCTCGAGCGCCGCGCGATCGACGTGGCGCGCGAGATTGGAGCCCTCGGGGATACCGCCTGGATGGACGGATGTAGCGTGCAAGTGCTCACGGGAGTATTTTCGTTCGATGCTGTTTGCGAGCCAGATGTTTCCTGTTTTGGACTGTGCGTAGGCGCGCCAGGGCTCGTAGTTGCCGGTTGTGAAGTTGATGTCGCCGAAGTTGATGGAGCTGAAGATGTGTGCTGAGCTGGTGACGCTGACGTAGCGGCTGGGGAATGCTGGGGTTGCGGAGGCTAGGAGGGCGGGTTTGAGGAGCTGGAAGAGGAGGAAGTGGGCGAGATGGTTGGTGGCGAATTGTTGTTCGAAACCGTCGGATGTGAGGCCGTAAGGTGTGGCCATTATGCCTGCGTTGCCGATTATGATGTTGACTTTTCCACCAGTCTTTGCGAGGAAGTCTTGTGCGGCGGAGCGGACGCTCGCGAGGGTGTCGAGGTGCATTTCGATCAGGTCGAGTTTGCCGCCTCCTGCATGTTTTTCGCCGAGGATTTGATCAACGACTTCTTGGCCTTTGGTTAAGTTGCGGACAGTGCCGTAGACGTGGGCGCCGGTGGTGTGCAAGGCACGCATGGTTTCGAGGCCAATGCCTGAGGATATGCCGGTGATGAGGATGATTCTGTCAGTGAGCTTGCCGACGAGGTCTTCGTCTTGAACGACTTGTATAGCGGTTGGCCGTGCATCTCCAGGTCCGCGTAGGTTGGCGAGCTTGTGAACTTCTGCGTAGCGTGACATAGTTAAATGAGGATGTAGGTAATGTTTGAGTTGACAGTATTGATAGTGATGAATAGGTGATGATATAAAGTCTCGGTAGTTTTCAATTGCAATTCTTGTTGCAGCTCTTCCAACGTCGTTAGCCTGCTCTTATACTTCACTCTTTACCCCAAACCCCACACGTCCGACTTCATTTCCTCTTCCTTAACCCCGCCGTGTCTCCGACCAGGCATGTCATTTCGTCCGCAACCCCAACAGCAATCGGGGGTAAAGTCGTCTTGGCATGCGGAGATTAAACGCAAGTGGAAAATGTGAAGAATGGTTGAAGTGGTGGAGTGATGTTGGCAGCCAAAAGACGATTCGCTCCTGTGGTCGGAACGATTCCGTGCGCTAGTGCGAGGTTTGTCCGTCAGCACTCACACCTTGTTCGTCCAGCTTTCAAGTCCTGCTTTGATCGGTGAAATATATACGAAGTGCTGCTGTTCGTCGAAAGATACGAGGGGCCTGCTGTAGTAAGTTAGGGATATAATTGCCGCTACGGGTTGTGTGCATCACGATCCAGGCTTACAGCTCAGCTGAAAGTCTATAGTTACTACACAGAAAGCATGAAGGTAGGACTTTGTCGAACCTTTGGTTGATGGCTGCGCTAGAAATAGGTGAAGTCGTATCCATGTCATTCCCGACTATTTGGATACCATCCATGTCTATAGTAGTCTGGATCCGACCTAAACTCCACAGCCGCACATCCTCCTTCGTCGCCAAACTCCTCGCTAAATCATACTCCTATACATCTTCAACGCTCCTCATCTGCTCATCCCGGACCTAAAAGTCCTTTGTCAAATCGTAAATCTTCTGAATCTCCGCCAATTGCCCCTCGTGATCAAACTTGAGATCCTTCAACAAACCATCCTTGAATCCAAACACCCACCCGTGCACAACAGGGAACTCGTTCTCCGCCCAGCACTGCTGCACTGCCGCTGTCTTGATCACGTTCCTGCACTGCTCGTGCACGTTCAACTCCACAAGGCGATCGTATTTGGCCTCGCCCTCCAGCGTGTCCAGCTCGTCCTGGTGCAGACGGTATACGTCGCGAATGTTTCGCAGCCAGGGGTTCAACAGTCCCATGTCCTTGGGCGTCATGGCGGCCTTGACACCGCCGCAGCCGTAGTGGCCGCAGACAACAATGTGCTTGACTTTGAGGTGGCGCACGGCGTAGTTAACGACGGACATGACGTTGAGGTCGATGTTGTTGACAAGGTTGGCGATGTTGCGGTGGATGAACATCTCACCGGGCTCAAGGCCTGTGATGGCTTCGGCGGGGATACGCGAGTCGGAGCAACCTGTGCGCATCTCAGTCAGCATGCGATGAAAGCTGATGTATGTATCACAATGGCTGCGAGCAGCTGTCTTTAAGCTAGATTGGGGGGAAGGCGTCTCTGGCGAGCAATTGACGTACCAATCCAGAGATAGTCCGGTGCTTGACCTGCACTCAAGTCCGTGAAGAACTCAGGCTTCTTCTTCCGCATCTCCTCGGCCCAGTGCTTGTTGTTCTCGAAGATGCGATCATGGCTCTGCTGGAGGTACTTGCGAACCTCCTTGGTGGTCTCGGGGTCTGCCATTCTTCGTCTTTGCAATACTGGAGTAGAGCTACAATACCTCTCTTGGCTTCCGAGTCGCAGTGTGAAAGTCGATGGTGAAGTCGAGTAGCGTGGAGTCACAAATTTTGAAGAAGTCGCGACATCACCGCGGGGCCTCAACGCATTAAGAGCTGTCCACGATCGGCCCGCAGTACGGACGTGGGGTGCGCGCAGCAACATGACCATTGACGAAAGGAGCCAAGTCTCACTCGAGTGGTCGCACCAACAACGCGTCCTGCTGCTCCCGTCCCCTCTTTCTGCAGCGGGCAAATGCGGTTGAAGTGGTTGAGGTTTGCTTCTGCGGGCCGATGATTGGGCGCTCTGACGTCAAAAGATTGGCTAAGTTGCGGAAACCGAGGAAAACCTGGGCGTCGATCGGTATGGGAAGGAATTAGCGCATAGATCTTATCAGACATGGACTGCAGCCGATTCAGTGGAGCGGAGAAACACAAACATTGACGAATTCACCATTGTTTTCCAAACATTGATTGACATCGAGACCGCAGCTCCGACTTTGGTCATTTGAGACGCTCTATCCACAACTTCTGCTCGCACAAAATGCCCTTGGACGAGGCTCAGAAATCCCTCATCCTGTTACACGCCGAGCGTTTGTTAGATGCTCGACAGCACCCCAAGACAATATGCCCGTCTGAGGTCGCACGAGCCTTCTCAGCACCGGAGCTGGCAACTCTCGGCGCGTCAGAATGGAGGGGTACCATGGATGCAGTGCGGCAGGTCATGTGGGATAAGCGAGCACAGGGAGAAGTCGAGATATTACAAAAGGGCGAAATTGTGGATGTAGAGAGCTTAGATGATGTACGCGGGCCGATCAGGGTGAGGAAAGTGCAGAATTAAGATAGTTGAGAATATGGTATGCTGTTACAAGATGCTGCGCCGTGACAAATGCGTGTATGATGTGTACAAAGGAGAGGATATCTTAAGCCCGAAAGACCTTGTAACGCCTTTTACTCCGTGGATTGATGCAGCAGGTTCCAGTTTAAGTGTCTGGGTGCTTGGCTCCGCTCTCATCCAAGCCCTGCCACTTCTCGTCCCAGCCGTGCTCGTTGTCTGTTGCATGACCCGCATTCCCTTCGTGTGCAAGCTTGCGAATGTCGCTCCAGTATTCCAGCTTCTTGCATTCGGTGTCTGCAGCCTCAATTGCCTTCATGAGGTTATCGATTCTGCGTTCTTCCGCCCCGCCTTCAGGCTTGCCTGATTGCTGGTGCTCTTCGCGATGTGATTTGGCGGCTTCAAAGCGGTCCATGAGCGTAGAGAGGAGCTGGCGGCGCGAGTTTTGGAAGATGAGCATTGCCATGATTGCGGGAATCTGTGGGTATTAGTAGTGATCGCGATGATTAGGGAAATTGATCATACCTGCTCGGCCAGATAATGCAGCTCCTCACCACCATCGTCAATGAATTTGTGAATGATGACAATCTTTTCCCGGTCGATAGCCGCCTTCTTCAGCTTGTTCATCAACGTGGCAATGTCCTTGACCTCCTCGTTCAGGGATGTCGCCTGGCTGCTTCCCAACGCGCTCATTGTGCCCGCAGTCGTTGTTCGGGCAAGTGTGATTGGGATGCTAAACGCGTCGCCAAACAGTCTCTCGCGTACATTCTCTTTCGTCTTTGGTGGTATCTTCTGCTTGACGCGCCTTCGCAGCCAGCGTCTCCGCCGGACGAAGCTGTGGAACCACGGGTGGTTGCCATGCCAGGCCGAACGCTTGAAGAGCAGGCTGTATTGCCAGCCCTCCTCATCGACATCCAGACTCATATCCACATACCAGCTCTTCCAATCCCACACCCAGCTCGGGTCAGGCACCTGCGCGTTGGTGATGTTAACGGCCGATGGCCTGAACTTCGCGTCTACCCATGGAGAGGGGTCGATTCTCAGATTCCAGAGGGCTTTCGAGGAGAAGAGAGGTATTCCGAAGACGAACCACCCGCGCTGGTTTTCGTAGAGAATATCGATGTGCGAGTCTGGCGTGCTCGGCGGTTGAGTGGATTCGGTTCGAGTGTCAGGCGTGGTTTCGCCGTCCGTGTGGTCGACGAGGTGTATTTGCTGGTCTGCCATACTGCAGGGAGTAGAGTGAGATGACAGAAACAAACTTGGGGCAGGCGTCACGCCGTGCTATCGTGGCAGCATGGGGTCGACGAGTATGGTGGGTAGGACTGGTGCGTCAGGCGTCACAAAGGGGCCGTGAACAAAATCACCGCGACGAGGGAGCCACGACTGGAGCTGCAATTACAATGGAAGATAATAATAAAAGGCCTGCCAGAGCACTTCTGCACAGGAAAGAGTGAATAAGAGAAAGGAAGTGGTCATCCGGCGCCGTCATGCCAGTCTCGGCCAGGCTTGACGGTTGGAGATCTGGTTCGCGCGGTGTGGGGCCGTGCTTGAAGCTACTGTTTTCGTAGGGCATGACGTCAGTTGCGAATGCGCCTGGGAAGCCATCACGACACCTTCCCCTCCCTTAAGTACCGCGAGCTTTTCCGTGCACCCTGACATTCCGGCTTTCTCATCACACAGCTCCTACCACCGAAATTCAACTCATAGCCCACTACAAACCACCACAACACCTTCCCTAACACAATGTCGAACCGCATCATCCCCACGCTTGGTGTCGTTGCCGCTGGAGGTGTCGGATACTACCTTTACAACGCTGGCGGAGACCCAAAGCTTGCGGAGAAGAAGGCTGAGCGTGCGTATTTGGACGCAGATTCAGAAACAATCCTATAGTCTAACGAGTGCAGACGATGCTGCCAATGCCATAAGGCGAGTAAAGGGCGACTTCCCTGGCTCAGACAAGGAGGCCAAGAAGGCCGCCGAGGAGGGCTACGAGTCAGTCCGCGCGACTGCTCAGCAATACGTACGTCACCTTGCCGAACATTGCTACAGCTTTCACTGACAATATGAAGGCCAACACTGCCAAGACGAAGGCACAAGAGGCCGAGCAGAAGCTCGACCAGTACAGCGCAGAGGCGAGGAAGAAGTACGAGGAAGCAAAGGCGCAGGCTGAGCGGGATTTCAACAGCACACGCAAGGACGTCAACGCATCGATCGACAAGTTCGACAAGAAGGTTCTCGAAGACACTCGGGAAGCAAAGGGCTGGTTCAGCTCGTGGTTCGGCGGCAAATAAATGCTGATCGTTGGACCTGAATGATTCCACAGGAATGTGGGGTGGTCTCAGTTCTAGAGCTTGAAATCGCATCTGCTGTTAGCACGGCGTACATTGGAGTAGGCTCTCGTCTCAATATGATTCACGATGTTACTTCTCAAGATGTGCCATTACCATGCGATGACGTCCTATTATTGTCGCTGAGATGTATGGTGACAGTTTTGTGAGTGTCAGTCGTCGTGTAGATAGTAATGCGAGTTGCTAGGTTGTGCACGCTTAGTCGCGACCTTCGCTACAGCTCGACGATCTTCACAGTTCAGCAATGCCGCCCAGTATTTGCCTCGCAAGTCGTGAATGGCTCGATGTTCTCTAGCAGTGTTCAGAGTTTTGTCGTCGCAGAAATGCAGTGGTAGCAGAAATGACGCGTTCTGATTGGCGGCCAGAAACGCGACGCGAACGCGCCAAGACTGCAGGAGCGCGTATCGGTCTTTCCTGTTTTGCCAGCCCCTCGGCACATAAACACGACAACGGCCCCCGTGCACGCACAACCACGACACCCACATCAATTCACTTCTCATCATTGATACTTTTATCTCACCGCCGTATCATTCCCGATATCGTCATCTACCATGTCGCCCATTGCTCCTGGCCAGCTCCCCGTGGAGCTCGTCAACCTCCTGGCGCTGCACTCGTCTTTTCTTACGGCGCTGTCACTCCACTACGCGCACAATGGCACTTCGACACCCGCAGATCTCCGCGACCTGACTATTTCCACCACCAAAGTCTGGCGACAGCGACAGGTGACCTACGATGACATACGGCTCCTCATTGGGGTCCTCGACCAAGGCCCATCTGGACATCACAATCCGTACTTCCTATCGGACTACGGCCGCGGCAAAGTTTGCATTGAGATCAAGGAGAACAGCCCGCTGTTGGACGGCATGACAAATGTCAACGAGCAAGGCTTACAAGACTTGTTCAAGGAGGGACTGGACAGCCTGTGGTCACAATGGCGCACCTCCCAACAGCTTGTCGCACGGCCGATTGCGACGCCCAAGCGTGGCCGTGGACGGCCAAAGAAGGCCGACGTCAAGCAGACACGTCTCGATACATTCATTGACGACAACTCAATCTCCAAATTCCTCGCACAGCTTCCGCTCGCCGAAGTCACAACCTGCGCCTCTCTGACTGCCCTCGCACCACTACAAGAGAAGGGTCGCAAGCGGCTGAGGGAGTTCAAGGAGAGTGTGCAACAGGGTCGCGCTCAAAAGAAGACCAGACCATCCACAGGAAAGGAGAACAAACCCACATCCATCCAGAACGTGCAGCAGCCAGCACAAACAAAGATTACCGAATTCGCTGCAGTGCGCAAGACCAACTTGCTCGATCGCATCCTCGCCAAGCAAGAAGCAGCAAAGTGCGGTCCCGCCGCTCCCAATCCTGCCGAGCTACAACGCAAAGCTGCTCTCCAACGTGCGCCCGAAGTTCTCGGCGTTCTTTCCTTGCTCTGTGCTAGCAAACCCGGCATGCGAGTCTCATTTTCCACAACAACTCTCCTCCAGTCTCTGCGAGGCTCCATTCGATCGCCGATATCACAAGAGGAGGCACTCAAGTGCATCGAAGTTTTGGCGAGTGAAGTTGCGCCAGGATACCTGTCAATTGTCAACATGGGCACTATTTCTAGTGTTGTTGTGAACCAGGCCATGAGGCCAATGGATATCAAGAACCGACTCATTGCACTTGGTGCATGAGTGCGGATCGTTTCATTTCTTCATCACATTCTATCTTTGTTCTTGATCGACGTTTAGCATAGCGACCACATCCCGGCGTTACTTGGGTTTGTTTCAGCGATCATCATCGCACGATGCACCAGCAGTATACCACTTGTTCTACACCACAATTCAATCATCATTACATTATCCTGTCTATTCGCTACGTCGCCCCCTCGTCTTGATGCACGTCGTGTATGGTGTGCCTGACACTAGCCTCGACACAAGGGTGACATCCCTGCTTCAAACATGGCACATCGTTTTACGCGCCAGGGCCAACCCAAGTTATTGTTTTGGCAACACTACCTTGCTAAAACTTTGTGGGGTTGTGTGTATCGATTTTGGTTTGGGCGGGTAAGAATCCCATGCTTGAGGCATCAAATCGACCCAGGTCCTGGCTTTTTCTCCATTGAGGTTACATTCATCTAGATCTCACGCTTGCTGAGGTCAAAGTACCCGGCTTGTGATCTGCCGCTTACTAGCCTGGCGATGTCCTTGTACAAGGTCAGACATCCATGGGTAGTAGACAGGCCTTAGTCGTCACAACAGTGTCCGATTTGTCGCCTGTTGTCTACCCATCGCTCACGATACTGGAGCGCATGAGGCTGACTTTACATGGGATACCATTACCTGCATCTGGAAGACTGATGTCCATGGACTAGACCTGAACGCTGGTCTTATTGGAGTTGAAGATAAAAGCGTCCAGATGCCCAGCAATGAATCTTCGTGTTTCTTCAGCAAACATATCTCAGTCCTTAACAATCCAACACTTATACCATCATCGACATGAAGTCCTCAACTCTCGCCCTCGTTCTCTCGGCTCTCTTTGTGCAATCTGCACTTACAGCTCCTTACCCTCTCGTCGCATCCCGACAAGGTTAGTACCTCAGCATTTCATCTCGTCGTCGCTCATACTGACACTACTATCTCACCGCAGATGATTATTTGCCCGCCCCTGCCGCGGCTCCAGCGTCTCCAGAAGGCACACTAGCGCAGTGCGGTAATGGCACCGCCTTGGCTATTCCAGCCCCGCCTGCGAATGATGCAGGAGCTCCGCCTGCGAAGGGAGCCGCTGCAGCAGAGGAAGATTCTGATGATGAGGGAGAAGAGGAGGCTGGAGGAGAGGAAGGCGCGGGCGAGGAAGAGGGAGCTGGTGAAGAGGAGGGAGCTGGTGGGGAGGAAGAAGCTGGGGAAGAGGAAGAAGCTGGCGAGGAAGAGGGAGCTGGCGGAGAGGAAGAAGCTGGGGAAGAGGGAGCTGGTGGAGAGGGAGCTGATGGAGAGGAAGAAGCTGGGGAAGAGGAAGACGAGTAGCCAACGAAATCACAGACGATGCAGCATATGCCATCGACCCGCTATCTGAGCATGGTCGTTTCAAGGTCTCAAGAGACTAGTGTCACAACTGGAGCTTAAAGAGGGTGGCCATAATGATAGTGGTATTGCCGACTGGTTCGGTAAACAATAGCTGTACTTCTGTGACTTGTGTCCCTTGAACAAGTGATTACGTTGACAAAGTCCTACCTGCGTATCCCTATGTCAATAAGAAGCTTGAAAGCGTGTTTAAATTCCAAAGCACATGTGGTGACGATCGCATCTGAGCGACTCCCATGCAATGCCCTTGTGAATCTCCCCACTATGTGGCAAGTTTGCACACTTCCAATCTGAATAGTACAAAATATATCTGGAATAGCCCAGGTCATAGCAAACTTTATCTCCGCATGTAAGGTTTCCAAGACATCTGCCGAATGGTAGCGCTCGGACTTCGGGCATTTATCGTGAGACTAATCATACCTCGGCCCAAACCCTCACTAATAGTAATGCAGCACTCACATTGGCATATAATCTCAATACACGCTTCGATAACAAGTTCTTCGATCGTTCGTAGTGTCGGATGAACGACGCTGTTTATCGATGCATTAGACCTAATAATTCACTTCGAGATGACGCTGCCATCCGGAGTCCTCGTGGAGGCTGAGGCATTCAGCGACTATGGCGGATGGTTACTCGACTCCCAATTTGACCTCGAGATGGGATCGCCATATCTCCTAGCACATGGAAACGGCGTACCTGTTGCCGATGCTACGACTGAAGTCTCCATCCCCGCATCCGGAGAGTTCCACGTCTGGGTGCGTGCCAAGGACTGGGTACCCGGCCACCATCCGGGACGATTCAAGCTGAATATTGGCGGGCAAGAGCTGGAAACTGTCTTCGGTGCTAATAATCTTGACTGGGCATGGCAAAATGCTGGGAAGGTGCGACTGACCAAGGGGACGACCAGATTGGCTTTACACGACTTGACGGGCTTTTGTGGACGATGCGACGCCATTTTCTTCACGCACGAGGCGGGCGTGCCACCAGAAGGAGGGGACGAAGTAGCTCGTGCATGGCGTAGAAAGCTACGGGGCCTACCTGAGAAGCCGACGGACGCTGGGCGCTTCGATGTCGTCGTGCTTGGTGGTGGTGTAGTCGGATCTGCTGCTGCACTCGCTGCTGCTCGACTGGGTCAGCGTGTGGCTCTTGTCCACAGCCGACCTTATCTTGGTGGCAATGCCAGCCGTGAGATTGGACTTCGACCCCGAGGCGTTACAGGTCCTCTGGTGGATGAAATCTATGAAAGAGGTGAAGATGGCGACATACATGCGAAGGAACTTCTGGATGCAGAACCATCGGCAACACTTGTACTGGAGCACACAGTCTACAACGCGACTACAGAAGGTTCGAAGATCGTCTCGATTGACGCTCGTGATGCGGTAACCGGGCGGGAGCGACGATTTACTGCGCCAATCTTCATCGATTGCTCTGGTGTAGCACTGTTCGGAAGAATCGCAAAAGCGGAAACACTCTATGGGCACGAGGCAAGGTCAGAGTATGGTGAAAGCCTGGGCACTAAGGAACACAATGATAGCCATCATGGACATACTGTGTTTTTCCGCACAGCCGAGGCCGCTTCGCCTGTGTCTTTCCCCGAAGTGCCATGGGCCACTGAAGTTGCAAAAGACTTCGCTGATCTTGGAGGCCAGCTCGCCAAGCTCGGTTTCGAGAATGCTCCAGGCCCAGCCGCATCTCCTCCTGACATGACGCTCAAGCGCCGCATGAGAAATCCGCTTACCCACTACTGGGAGTACGGGCAGTATCTCGATCCGTACACCAACGGCGAGCGCATCCGCGACCACCTGCTCCGCGCAATTTACGGCACATTCTCCAACGTCAAGACCATGGCGCCAGAGAAGTTTGCAAACCTCAAATTCGATCACGTTGCCTTTGTCGCCGCGCAAGGCGAGTTCAAGCGATACAAAGGCGATTATGTACTCAGTGAACCCGATATACGCACACACAAGGCATTCCCAGATGCTGTAGTCAAGAACGGTGGCGCATTTTGCCTGCACATTCCACCCGATCGAGACGCAAAGTACGACTTCCGTCTCAAGTTCTGGGAGTGGGACGAGCGAGATGAGAAGGACTACGATATCCCGTTCCGGTGCTTGTACTCAGTCAATTTGGACAATGTGAT
This sequence comes from Paraphoma sp. B47-9, assembly GCA_001748405.1. Lineage (NCBI taxonomy): Eukaryota > Fungi > Ascomycota > Dothideomycetes > Pleosporales > Phaeosphaeriaceae > Paraphoma > Paraphoma sp. B47-9. The sequence continues at coordinate 267,601 of BCLK01000168.1, forward strand.
GATGGCGGGGAAGCATATCAGCGTTACGCATGTTGCGGGCTCAAATACGAAGTTCATGGGCAATGGTAGCCAGCATGCGATTGCTACTGCGGTTGCTGCGCACTTGTGTAACAAGTATGGGAAGACGCCGAGAGCGGTAGGGAGGGAGAATATCGACGAACTGAAACGTATTACGAAGGATATTGCGGAGAAGAATGAGTATCCAAGAAAGACTGCGGCGCAAGAGAAGGAGAAGGCAATGCTATGAGGCAGAATCCAAAGATTGTAGGCTGAAAAAGTCCCTTTTCATGTGCGGCCATGAAAGTGTAATGAGTGCTGTAACGTTTGTGTCTATAGTATCAGCGATTCTAATCAAGACGTTTGACTACAACGTCTAAGTGAAAGCTGAGAGAAGCACCACTCCAAGCACTGCGCCACCAGCAGACTTTACACAATCGTAACTCTTGAAAGTGGTTTGCTGCCAAGTAGCGCGAGGAATCGATCCAAAGGTACCCAACCAATCTGGAACAATCCCACTCTTTCGCAAGTAATCTTTTCATCGTCAGACACAGTCCGGATCAAAAGGCCATACACCATCGCCAAGTTTTGGACCTCAGCGTCTGAAGCTCCTTCCTGAAGGGTGCCGGCAGCAACGTGATATTTGGAGTAAATGGCACCGCTGTGATGCACTATTGGAATAGCGAAAATGCTAGTCGCAGGATGCTCGTCTGGATAGTCGAGTACGACCTCGATATCACCATCAAATGCAACCAGATCCTCACAAGTGAGAATACCAGAAGTATAGCCCTGCCAATCTTTTTCTTGCTCATGATTCGGGTCAGAACTTGCTTTGCAGTTCAAGAGTGGAGTCTGAACGTTCAAGGTTGCCGCTGACACGGATCCAAATTTGTTCTTCCCTGGCACGACGACATCTGCCTCGATATTGGTAATCGTATTGAGCACTTGATATTTCTCCTCGCTTGGTGGGGCCTGGAAACTAACGGAGCCAGCGTACGAAGCCCACGACCACGAAGGTGCGTGATACACTCCCGATCTTGTAGGATTTTCCGCCCTGTTGAAACCACCGCCATACCTAACGCCACGCCACAGCAGCCACCGTAGCAGGTCCTTTCTCCAAAGACCAGCTAGATACTCATCACCCGTCGCTCTCGCAGCACGCGAAGCGACCGCGGAGAGTGCTGGCAAGGTATCTGTAGTGTAGGTGAGCGCACGCCTTGAGTAGTGCTCGACCATTTCAGCCCATCTGGAGTACAGTCTCTGGTCATCGTCGCGCCCACTGAAGATTGAAAGGCCAGACGTAGATTCTGGACGTAAATTTTCCCAGATCTCGGCTTCGAAACACTCCCATTCGATGGCGTCTTGCGCGAATGAGATTAGCCGTGGACTCAGGTAGCGTTCTTGCATACACCACGCACGCTCGCTGAGAAAATCCTTTCGATCTCGCGAATCGTGATCATAATGTACGTAAAATCTTGTCAATTGATCTTTGCGTACATTCTCCCCTAACGATGGCCAACGTAATTCGATGGTTGCTATAGGTGGTCGCTGTCGTTGCCGCAGGAAGCTTTCTGCGTCATCGGTCGCGTTGGCGGCGCATATGGTGAGTGTCGCATCTGAGTATATCTCTGCCAGTTTGCTTCCTTCTGTTTCCCAATCTTCCTTGTCTCCTTGAAGTATACATATACTGTCGACCCAGAGATAGGGAATGTCGAGAGCTCTCGTGGCTAGAACAGCATCCCGGAACGTTGACGGTAGCTGCTCAATACTAAATCCGGCTTTGCGTTCTTCTACATTCCCTCGAGTGGTCAAAAAGTCGCGACAGCTCCCCCAGCAATGACTCAGAGCAACATAAGCATTAGGTCCAGATGGACTTGGATCGAGAAGCTTCAGCGTGGTGCCCCTGACATCAATCACTCTTTTAGGTAATTCCTTGGGCTTAGAGGGACATCTGGCATGATTGCTCATACAGAAGCCAATCCAATGCTTCATCTGGCGTATTGACCGATCCGAGAGCGGGTTGCTGGAAATCTCATATGTGTGGAAACGTTTTGCGGTCACACTATCTTCTGAAGTGTAAGCCTGTATACAAACACAGATCCAAAATTAAGCCTAACCAAAATCTACGAAAATTGTGTAAAGTGTGCGGCGAGGAAAGGCTGGCGGCCACCAGTTGCCGTTCTCGCACATTCTTCGATAGGTGATCCCGTCATGGTCCATTTGATCATGCGCTTTAGCAGATTCCCAGTGTTGCCGAAGATCAACAAGAAGCTTGCAAAGATCGCATTTCGGTACAAGGGTATGAATCACATCCCAATCGAGGTCATCCATGTAGATGGTTGCCAGCGCAGAAGTGTCAACTGAAGACCCCAATTCCTTGATTGCCGGCAAAGTGCAAATTGGGCATACTGGCCCGGAGTGACCCGGACGAGACATAAGCGTAGTTCGAGGAAGGTAAACTTCTTATTGAGATGGTCGAGTAGGTGATCTGCGCGTGTAGGAGGACCACCCTGATGAAAGCGGCTGCCCCACAAAGCGATCCGGCCAGATTGTGATTGGACGGGCCGATTTCGGCATCAGTGTACGTACCTTCTTCCACGAAACAATCACAAAATAGATGAACCGTGTCCACAACATCACGAACTAGAGCTGAAATGCTTCTCCGACCTGCACGACACTGCACTCGACCTATCCACTCATCAGCCCGAGCAGTGACGGTTCGACAGCGATTTCAACCACCGACAATACCTTTCCGAAACCGGCAAGACGCGGTTCCCAAATTTTCGAACACACAGTCATTGACGCATAGACGCTCAATAACAACATCGACATCTAGCTTTCAACAAATTGGTTCGACTGAACCAGAACGGATCTCAACATCCTCCAAAATGGCCGGCGACGATCACTACCTCACGCTCCAATGCCCGGATAAGGCAGGCATCGTGTACGCCGTCACGGGCCTGCTCGCGAAAGAGAACCTCACCATTCTCGACCTGCAGCAATTCTCCGACCCGGCATCAAAGACTTTTTTCATGCGCGTGCACTTTGGGCACTCGCCTGAGCTTGCCGGTCTCCAAGACAGCATGGCCAAGCTCGCATCTGAAATGCAAATGACCTACCAAATCCGCCGTGTCGACGCCAAGCCAAAAGTCCTCATCATGGTGTCCAAAATCGGACACTGTCTGAACGACCTCTTGTACCGTGTGCGTGCCGGGCAATTGAAAGTCGAGCTACCCGTGATCGTGTCAAACCACCCAGATTTCTCGGAACTGGCGAAAAACAACGGAATCGAGTTCCACCATCTCCCCGTCAACAAGGACACCAAGGAGCAACAAGAATCCCAGATCTTGGACTTGATCGCAAAACACAACATCGACCTCGTTATCTTGGCGCGATACATGCAGGTCCTGTCTCCGCGTCTGTGCACAGAAATGTCAGGCAAGATTATCAACATCCATCATTCGTTCTTGCCCAGCTTCAAGGGCGCGAAACCATACCATCAGGCATATGAGCGCGGCGTCAAGATCATTGGTGCGACGGCGCATTTCGTCACAGCTGATTTGGACGAGGGCCCGATCATCGAGCAGCGTATTGCGAGGGTCGATCATGCGCTGAGCCCGAAGGAGTTGGTCGAGGAGGGTAGTAACGTTGAGAGTCAGGTGCTTGCTGCGGCAGTCAAATGGTGGAGTGAGAACCGAGTGTTCTTGAACGGGCAAAAGACTGTGGTATTCAATTAAACTAGTTCGTGATGGGAGCGAGTGACGGAAGTCTGTATATACAAAGAACCTTGATCAAAAGCAATGACACCAAGTTTTGTAACCGCTGGTCATGCTATATATCTTCCCTATACCCTTCAACCCATCTTTGGATCACGCTCAACCCACCACACCGAAATCGCCGCATCTAAATCTGGTATCGGCATTCCCTCTTTGGGCCGCATGGCATCGTCAACGTCGAAATGCGGGGCGCGGAAGTGTAGAGAGGCGACGGGGTGTAGAGTATATGAAGAGAGGGAGAGGTGCGCCTGTGTAGAGGATTTACAACCAGATACTTTGCTGAATTTCAAGTTTACAATACAAGCCATTGAAGGTATTGGCAGGAGCTTCACATCACATATCTATAACCATGGATTCTTCAACGATATTAGCGCCTGTTAAGGCATTCTAACTCGAACGCAAAATCATTACCATTACTGTGCCAACAGGGGTATATAATTTCGTATCGTCCATACACAAATAGGCTATCAATCGTACACAGACATCGGTCTCGGCATAGCAGACTGCTGTCTCTCCAACGGCGCCAAAGGTATCTACAGCATCGACATTGGCGACACAGGCGACCACTTCGCCGCCCTGCCAGCAAGATTTCCATGCCAACTCTTTGCCCTACAAGACCATATAATAAAAGAAGAACCAATACAAGCCGTCACAGACCAGTCATGTGGCGTCCCGACTTGTACGGGAGCTTTCACTCGGCGAGATGTGCGGCGAGAGCGTTAATCAAGCAAGGTGTGAGGCAAAGCATGGTATCCGACGCAAGCATGGCGACTTAGCGTACGAATAAGGTCTGTACCTCACTACTCATCTCCTGATGTCGTGCTGACATGTCCTAGCGCGTTCCTTCAGCTCCATACGGCACTCCCACAGATGGAGTACGCAATATGACACACGCTAGCCATGGGCCGGGCACAGTACACCATTCGCGTCAACGCCGTGTCTCCCGGACTTGTCAAGACAGCGATGACGTACTGGGTACTGGGTTGAGCAACAGCCGGAATGAGTAAAAACTCAAGTACTATGGCGGGATGCCTAGTTGGCGGCGATTGAGAATCTTGGCGATGCTTACGTGTATCTGCTGAGCGATGCGACGAGTTACACTACCAGCACATTCCAGTCAACGGAGTGATTGGCATTTGTTGAGTTGGATGTTTGAGATGTGGGAATGTGGCGAAGATGACGCCGCGTGGCGCAGCTGAAGTGAGAATCTAGAGTCTGGTTCAAAATCTGACATTTCATCCTCCGCATTCAGTCGTCCTTCTCATCCAATACCTGTCTCTTGGGGCGTCTTTGAAGCCCAGCATACGGAATGCCTCGCCGGATCGGGCCAATCTCTGAAGCGACTCCGAACGCACAATGACCCACTCCCTGATAGCCGTCGCCTGACATGTACTCGACTTCAGTGTGCTCAGCAAGAACGCCGAACTTGAGCCTGGTGTGCATGAGCTCCATTGGGAATGGATCGTTTCCAAGGCATGCGCCACGGCTAATGTCGTCAAGCGTCGTGTTTCTCGTGGTTACGAGAATGCGCGAAAATCCTGTCGAGAAAGTAGTCCCATCTTCCCAGATGGTCAGAGCACCGAAGGCGAGAATCAGAAGCGTGATGAAGATGACTGGTGCGTAACACTGCCAAAGCCGTTTCGGAACGTACACGAAGGAGGATATAATTTCCGATCGTGTGACTGTAGTGTTTTCTGATCCGATTACAAGCATCTCAGGCACAGAGAACAGCGACAGCACCATGTCGGCGTAAAAGGTCTCAATCTCGTCAGACAGATTCTGCTTCGGCTCGCTATTCTTCTGCACGAGCCTCGTCTTGGTAATGTCCGAATAGACTTGGGCGTAGTAGGGTCCTGGTAATGGCGGTTCAAGATCGACGTGCCCACGAAGAAAGTCTCGGAACAGTTCACCCATGGCGTGATAAGCGGCTGTCTTCTTGTATGTGGTTACGTTGTTTCGCGGACTGACATGGTATGTCAGGGGCTGGGGTTCTACGCTCGTGTCCTGCGTGCCATTTTCGAAAAGCGTGATGGTTGTGTTAAGAACAGGCCTCAAATACTTGCGTGTATGCATTGCATGAAAAAATGGCTCCGTCCAATCCCACATGATGCTATATTCAGTCTCCATATGTTCGCAACGGATGATGCGGGGCTCGTAGTAGTGAGTCCAGCTTGTTGAAAGTGGATCAGACTTTGGTACAGGCTTCGTCGTATTAAAAGAATACCCAATCCACAAGACAGGCTCGTGCTTGAATACACCGAGGTCCTTCGGTGGTTCTCCAATTGGAATTCCTCCTGGTCCTTTCTTGAAGATAGCATCTTGTGGTCGCGCGTAGTTGCCAAGATCGACATCGGCGTGGTAGACGAGCTTGTCGTATGGGGCCAGCACGGAGGTGTTGAATGGCGCATTGTATTCTTTCAGCTTCGATGTGTCATTTCCAATCGCCACAGTCTTGCATTCGTAGGCAGGCGCGATAAACTTCTGTGAGTAGGTGCAATTATAATTTCCTCCGCAAGAGAAGTTACGGCCATTCTGCATTACATTAGAATGGTCCATACCGCTGTAGGCGAGCAAAAGAGCGATTCTTCTGGCCTCTGCAGATGGCTGATCATAATAGTCGAACCAACCGGGAGCAGTGGCTGGGACATCGGTGGTGTTGTAGTACATGACTGATCTCTTGTTGGAGTCGTTGGTGTACTTTACAGGATGGCGCCAATCCTTCGTCGTCTCAACCATGAAGTCCATGGTAGGCACTTTGAGCTCAACGACTGATACACTCTCGAAGGTGCCGAACGTGAGTGCTCCCGGACTGAAGATGATTGTCGCCAGGGGAATCAGCCAGATGACTATAGCAATAGCCACAACCACGGGTGCGCTCGACACAGCCTCCCAGTTTGCGAACAGTGAAGGATCCTCCGTAGCGCCAAAGAGCTGATCGATTGAGAGGACCGACAGTGCTCGCTCCCTGAACGTTCTCCAGATTCTTTGGCGAAAGACTAGAATGACACAGCCACCGAAGGCTACCTTCGCGCAGTACGCGAGGGCACGACCGTATAACACCCAGCGGAATTTCTTTTCCTCGTCATTCTCGGGTCTTTGATGTAGAAATCGATAAAGGAAATGCTGGCAGAGTGCAAAGACGATGCCCATGAAGAAGGCGAAACCCATCAATGCAGGTATCCGCCAATGAACATGCCATTGTGCTGACTGGGTGGCACGGTGAGCAATCAGTCGCTCAGTCATGGGGTCAGTCCGCGCGCGAGAAACTCCCGAATTGAACGAGTACAGCGTGTCCGGCGTCCGCTGGAACAGTGGTCGTGGTTGCGGAGACATGAAAGGAGGCGAGAAAAGGCCAGGTTTTGCAGTCTCATCGTGGCGGTAGTGTTTGACATCTGGATGTGGTGATGCCACCGGCATCATCTGGATCCCAAGGCCGGGGTCGATGTTCTCCTGGAATCGCGAACGATGATCTCTCCGGTATTCGTTGGAATCATCGCTCGTTCTTTCAGGTACAGCTGCATATTCTGGTTGCGTTACGTGAACAGCAGGCGATGCTAACGGCGAGACGGGATAGTGCGGGTACTGTGATTGCGAATCCATGATTGGGACGGGGTTGAAGTCGCTCGTGATAAAATTCCCTAGCGCATGCGCATGATGTCTGCTCCGAGGCCGATCTTAAATTTTGTGCTTCCTAAGGGAATAAAGGGCCAGATTATGGTTCGTCGTCTCTAACAGAAGAGGAGTGGTGAGTGAATGGGCAGATATCCGCCATGTCTGCAAAGCTGAAGTGCACGTTCTGAGGGCTGAGCTGCAGGTGTCAGCAGCCAAGCGTTCGGACTTGTGCAGGGCTGAGGCAGTGCGGCCCCCTCCTGGAGATTGCTCGATGGTACGGCGAATCATGAGGGCTGCCGTCAGCCCCCTCGCTCGTTGCAGCCGTTGCCAGCCCCCGCCAGCTGTCAAGTTACCCACGCGAGCCCATGGCCCACTAAATTTCGTCGCGTTGCGCCCACAAATAGCTGGTGTTTTCCAGGATGCGGTCCGCCTATTCCTTCTTGGTGTGCGCCTCACAACATTCGCTGTGGCCGTCGCACTATTTGTGGCTGACGGTTCGGCGAGAACGCCTTGAGCGCTATGCGCGACATGATCTAAGCTCGCTCCGGACAAGTGTGCCGTTGCAGGATGAGGATCAAACATCAAAGCCGCCCATAAGGTATGCTCGGCACAGCGCCATCAAACACGGTTCGGTGTTGATAGCTGCACAACACTTGATCAGCAATCGCGACTTGTTTCCTACGATCCAGCCCAAGCAATCCAGTACCCTCTCGGCATGGCGATAGCAATGTGTGAAACCCATTCAGAGACTGGAAGGTGGACGAGGAACCACGGCGCCATAACAGCGTCAGGGGCAGTCCCGCTGGAGGCCAACTCATACGACACTATCCGTACAGCTTGCTTGTCGCAACAACGAAAGAATTTTGGATTTACGGGCAATGTGAGTATCAATTGGGATTCGCTGGTGCTCAGGTTCAAAGGTATTCGCCCAGCGACTCAACCCAGGACAAATACCTGGTTGTGCCATACCGCAAGCGCTTGGAGTCAGCATCGCTGCATCAGGGACTAGTTCTTGCACATTCTGAGGCTGAATTGTAAATCTGGATTGGTAGCGTGATGAGCATAAGGACTTGGTTCCGGGCAATTACAAGTACCGTGGTGCTTCCTCGACTGCTAG
>BCLK01000169.1:0-56991 GCA_001748405.1 Paraphoma sp. B47-9
CATACAGTTTTGCAAAGACATATAGTCCCCTTATACTAGTACCTGGATACCCGCCTCGCTTCGACGAACATAAAGCGCGTAGCATCGGTCCCGATGGCTTAAGAATACAGCCGGACTTTGGAAAGCACTGGGTCGACGAACATGCGGCAAAGGCACGGATTCAGCAATTCGAGCCTCTTTTCCAGATGCTGGCAGTTCTCTTTCCGGACGCTAAGCTCAACAATATACACATCGTGATCAATCGAAGCAGCTTAATGAGTCTGCACAAGGTCGCGAAAGGGAAGGTCACCCAGGACTTCAACCTCGATCTTGACCTCGTCGGCAATACCCTCTTCGTTGGCCGGAAGTCGAGGCATGCGAAAGTCACATCGAATGCCTATGGACACAATTTCGAGGCAGAATTCACCGTTCCAGATTCTGACTTTGATGACGCCGAAGGCTACTACCGGGTTATCCGGTATAATCTAGGTGATCTTGAGCTTGTTGTAAGGATCGAGGCCGACGCGTACATGGCGACATCGCGCGATCCACCAACGTTTCCTGCGCCAACCGCCGCTGAACTCGAGGATGCCGCCCCTGCGATTATGCACACTGGGCCACAGCAAACGAAGGTTGTTCTTGGAGGCAAGATGATTCCTCAAGACCAGATCATCGAGCTTAAGAGCAACGACAGGTCGAAGCCAAAGGAGCAGATGTGGTTTGGTCGCACGCCCAACTCATGCTGTGGCAGCTTTCAGAACGAGTTGAAGAGGTCCAAGGATCCAGAGAAGGAGAAAGCAAAGCGCGGTCTTTATATACAGAAGAATATGAAGATCGAGAACATGAGCAGCGAAGATTTCGAGAAGTGGGAATCGGACTTTGCGGAAGCCACGGATGACTTCTCCAACGATATGGACATCCAAAAAGGTCTTCAGAAACTAGTATCGCTGCTGGGAATGCTGCGCGAAGCGACCAAGAAGACTGCTGAGGGCTCGGCAGTCATGGTGTATGCGGAGGATGAGAATAAGCAGAGAATACTCACGGTATATGAGGCTAAGGAAAAGATTGGCGCAGTACCAAAGGAGATAGAAGATATGTTCTGGGACTGAGGCTATTCACGCACAAGTTTCAGCATCTAGATAATACAATCTACGATTTCACCTCAAAATGACTTCACAAACCGAGGACGCACAGAAGCATAGTTCATCTTTGGTTCAATGCGATGCGAGTCTTTGGGCGAGCGCATGACTAGTCACCGTGACTTGCTAGTGAGTAGGTTACGACTCGATCGAAAGCTCTTGACTCTGTGTGAGTGGGAAGTCCGCAGAGTATGACTTCAAACACCCTTCATAAATTGCGCGTTCGAAGATCACACTGCCCTGAACACTGCAAGTACCTATCAAACAGAAGCCTCACCTCTACTACTGTTTTCCACACCCGAGGGCTTGAACACCATATCCAAATGACATATCCCTATAAGCTCCCCGAACCCTATAACAAGGATAACTTGAAAACATACGGCCCGCCCTACAACATCTACCGCGTTGAATTCCCGATAGTTGGCACCAAGAAGCTCAACCAGCCAAGTCACGGCTTCACCGTAGACAAGCACTGGCACGACGCATGTGTTCGTATGTGCTGGAGCACTGAAACTATAGTCAAGGAAACTTGCACTGCTCTACTTGACGAGAAGATGAAGATCACCACAAAAGGTGAAAACGAATATAAATCGACCCGGTCTGCTAAATTTCCAGATATGTCGTCTTTTGGCGAGATGTGTTTCTGGTGGACTGGGCCCCGCGGGGTCATTGATCGGGCGAAGAGTGGGGACAAGGAAAGTACGCAGCGCTTGGATGCGACGATCACTATTGGTTGTATGTTCATCGCCGTCTATCTTCTAATATTTCCGCGTAGTATCTTGCTGATGTGGAGTTACAGTGGCTTTGGCGATTGATCGTGCAATCGCACGGAAAGCGAAATGGTCCGTCGAGATAGGCGAAAGTTGGGAGAGTTTCAGTGCGGAAGAAATAGAGCAGCGAAACAAGTTGTTGAATGAGGCATTGATAAAGATGGGGTCAGACTTAACTGTTGAGAAGATCCAGGCGATACCGGTGGAGGAGGGGAAGGATAATACAGAGGATGTGGGTGAGTCAGTGCATAATGAGGCATCGGTGTAGATAGGTAAGCATTTACGCGGCAGGCGAATGCAATTCTCCAACTACTGTCAATCGGCCGAGAAGTTTCTGAAGTGAAACAAAATCATTTCGCGTGGATTGCTCCCAAGCTTGTTAATCTGTCGAAGTTTGGTGGTGGTTCAGCCTCACACATTATTGGCACGTGCCATAACCTTGGTGTTCTGGCCTAACATGTAATCGAACTAGCGCGAGCATAACCCCTGTCGCGCATCATGTCGCCTTGAAGTTCGATCGCTCACCTTGTTGTTCGCTCAGCCTCATCGGAAGCTTTTCACTCGCGAAGCCCCGCAAAATGATGGATTACCGCTCTTTGCCAATTCTCCTGATCTTGCGTTCTTGCGATGGAACCCGAATCATATTTTATGGGCTCGGATGACGTCAACGAGTCGTCTTTCGTCGAATTCGACAACTTTATCAACTACGACCATTTCAATGCGTCTCAAGACGCTCTAGATGGGCCTTGGAGGACTCCTGACGGCGAGCTCGAGACCGGACGAGCAGTGGAGTCTCTGCAAACGTCTTTACCAGACCTAGCTTTCGACGACTTGGAGCTGCCGGTACCGAACGCCGGCTCACTATACCCTACAACTCTTGACCTTGAGGACGACACCCAAGGTACGGCCGAGAATGACGCCACGCATACGTGCGCGCCAAGTGATTTTGATGCCTGGCTTGATGCGCAGGTACAAACTAGCCAGCATTCGACAGAGTTCGACGCCCTCATCGCATCGTTGGACGATCATTTTGACCCATCCACAATCAACATCGCCAGTGATGTACCGCCACATCCTGCTCACAATCCTTCTGTCAAGCCTCAAAATCACATAGTGGCCGTTGCAGAAGACGATGGTGCGCCAGCTAGTGCACCTGGCACACGAATTGAACGACAAGAGACGCTTGAGCAAGAATATTCGAGTCAAGTATCGGGGCAAATGCATCGCCAGAAAGGTGCTCAATGGACTGTAGAAGAGGATGACTTGTTAATCAAGCTTAGAGAGGAGCGAGTTAAGTCCTGGAAGCTTATAGCAGAGCAATTGGGACGAAGTGCCCTTAAATGCCGGGTGCGGTTTTTCAAGCTACGCAGGCGGGCCCCTAAAGCAGATGCCAACCAATCTACAGCACCTCTTACCCCTTCATTGCCCAACCCAGCTGCAGCAAAACGACGACGAAGCTCCCCAGGTCTAGCGGATCGTGAGCATGAATGCAAGTCAGGACGGAAGGGCATCTCCTCGGAGGCCAAAAAATTGCTAGAGGAACAATTCGAGGTCGACCCATATCTTAGTCAGGACAGTATCCAGGGGCTTTTGACTACCACTGGAATGTTTCAAAAGCAGATCAGGACATGGTTTGCGAACGCTCGGTCTCGCAAAGCTCGAGTTCAGGGTATGTCAACGTCCTTCTCTTCTCCTGACATGGTTTGTTGCAAATCCTTGCTACCATTCCACTACACTTCCAGCTACTAATAGGACTTTTTATAGACCCACTATACGAACCTGGCACCCCGCATGGACTTCTGTCGCGGTCGGACCATGTCCCAGTCCCCTATTCTCCGTCCTTTGCTGCCCACCTATCTATGAAGCAGGCGCTCATGGATAATTCGGACGAATTGCCAGATCTCAACGCTTCGGCAAGGCGATCTTCGAGCATTGCTCGATCCGACACTTCGGCGCGCTCAATTGGCAGCGCAATGAGTTCCTCGAGCTTCAGATCGATTGATCCCCGAGGGCCAAGACGTGGGCGCAAAGGGTGGGTGCCACCCTGGCATAACGCTGATTGGCCACCAAAGCCCACTCCTAAAGTGGCATCGGACGCTTACTTGTGGCCTCCTTCAGCAGCCTCACCAGCGTGGGGAAATGGAGGCTTACCGTTTCTTGGTACCACAACTCGTACGCCAAATTGCCCTGCTTCTCCCAATTCGAGTCATGATTCGCCATGTATGTTCCCACCGGCACGCCTTGATGACCCCAAAGGCATTCCAGATGTTCCTCTCACCTGGAAATTCCTTCCACCGCGAATACCGTCACCCCACCAAGAAATTAAGAAGAACAGTCAGGGTGACACACTGTCACAGAACAAGCCAGAAGCTTCAGCAGAGAATGGTGCGAAAGTTGTGCAGTGTGCAGATCGCTCGACATGCCATTCGAAAACTCATGCTAAAGTGATGGGCGAGCAGAAATGCGACACATGCGCTGCACCGAAGGAAAAGCCCAAACTGCGCTTCTTCTGTACATGGCCTGAATGCGACAAGACATTCCGTTACAGGTTTGATTGGAAGCGACACGAGGAAGCAAAACACTACTGTCCCTATCATTGGGTGTGCTGCCTAGACAGTGACAGTGATGTTTCCAAGCAACGAAGAATCTCCCGGTGTCTGATATGTTCGAAGCCCAACCAGCACATCAGACATGTCGCCGAGCATGAAGAGTTTGGAACTTGCGCCAAACGGGATCAACATTTGCGTACATTCTACCGATTCGACCAACTCGTGCAACATATTCGCACTCATCTTCCAAAAACGGATGTACGCTCTATGTATAATAGTGGACTGAAAGATGCATGGAAAATCAACAATCCACAAATGATCAAAGAAACAGCCCTGTGGTGTGGCTTTTGTTCGACAATGTTTGACGATTGGGAGCAACGAACAAGCCATGTCCACGACCATTTCACCGACGACGGTGGACCTAGAGGCAGCAAAGTCACGAAAGCGGACTGGAAGTGGCCCGATGTAAGCGCTGCTGGCCACGACGATCAAATCAGCTTTACCATGACAGCGGCATATTACTACGACCCCACAGATCCGAGCACACACAATTTGGAGTATGCTTCCAAAGTCAGCGGCTTCGATTTCGTCGCAGCAGCAGCGAAGGAAATTGAAGAAGCAGAAGCAGCTGTTCCCCTCCGGCCCTAGATATATCTCAACAATCTCAAAGTAGAAATAAGACGCTGAATGTACTAGCCCAAGAAAGGCTCTAGGCAAATGCAAAGGTCTCCGCTAAAACCTCATACATATGCGTGGGCTTTTAAGAATGTTCCTATCGAAGTTCATCCATCGCGGTCGCATGTTGCTGATGCCATTTACCCTCCATCCATCCAGCCATGCATCATGCAAAGCCACATAGCAAATCACGTCCCAGCAACTAAGTATTCACAGCAAAAACCAAGACGATCAACCAAGACGTGTTATACCGCTTGAAACAACAGTGTCCTTCAACATCAAAAAGAATCAAAAGCATGAACAGATAAATAAAATAAATATGGGGTATCAACCAACAAAACACCAACGCTAACAACCAAAACTTTAACACAAAGCCATGCCATGTCCAATCCCAGACAGACCTTAGACAACACGACCATCCATCGCAAAAGAGCTATTGCATCTGACTAACATCTCCAAACCCAACTCTCTTCTCCCTCTCGATTCCTCCGCCTCGTGCAGCACTACTTCTCGGCCCAGCAACACTCTGACTAAACCCCCCCGCACCGGCACCGAATCCACCCTCCCTCAATCGTCGCTGGAAACTAGTCAATCCACCCCCTCGTGCCGCAAATCCGCCCAAACCGGTCTGTGCGACATTTCTCTGCGCAGGCGGCGCACTCATTGCGCCCATGTCTCTCCGTATCGGACTCAGCACCCTCTTTTCAGGACTCGGCGGCAACTCAGGCCTCTTTGCCCTAACAACGCTCTTTTTACTCGGCGTCTTCAAGTACCCTGGTTTAGGCCCCAGGCCGAACGTAGACGTGGCTAGATTACTCGGCGCGATAGATCGCAAATGCGTCGGCGGTGGAGGACCCATGGGCGTACCGCTCCAGAAGGTTTCTGGGTCGGCTAGATCCCTGTCTAAGCCTGCTGCGAAGGCTGGGTCGAGGATCGAGTCTTCGGGGATGGTTTGTGGTGGGGGACGTAGGGCGGAGAGGGGTTGGGGGTATGTGTTTGGTCGGGCGGGCGTGGGGCGGAGAATGGAGCGGGATGGGAGCGGGCGGATGGATGATGGTGGAGGAAAGGTTGGTTGGCGAGTGGATGACAGTGGAAGAAAGGTCGATTGCCGATGATTGTGGTGGTCAGGAGTGATGCTGAGCGAGAGATCAAGCTCAGAATCCAGACCTAAAGCATTGTCGTCAAAAGCCGTCCAGTCTCCTAGGCCGCGTGGTGATGTGGGTGCCTCGGATTGTCTGGGCCCATCGCGATCATTCTGCGCTCGTTCGTCTCGCCCCTCTCTATCACCCTGGTCATTGTCTCCATCATCATCTCTTCGACTCCTCCTCGATCGACTCGTCGGCGTCGGACTAATCGGTCGATTCGCAAGTCTCTCATTCGTCTGCTCCGCCCAGAACCGTATCATTGCTCTGACATGCTTCTCGAAGTTGCGCTCGTACAACGCTCGCGCATTCTCTTCTTGACGCTGGATGTTCCAGAGTCGCCAGCCGAGTTTCTTGAGAGCTGAAGTGGCCACTAGCTCAGCGCTTTCTTGCCTCAGAGCAACAGCTTGGCTATCCATAGTCTGGATCGTGGCATGACGCTCAGACCATACACGAAGGAAGCGTGTCTCCAACTTGAAGGCGTGGATATTTGTGGCCTGGGCGTCTTGCTGCACGAGTGTAATCGTCCGATCGTGCCAGTGACGAAGTAATGCAGCGCTCCTTTGAAGAGTCCGATTCTCTACCAAGTCATTGGCTTGCTGTTCGAGCTGCGCAACGTGGTTTGTCTTGTCTCTCCAATTTGCAAAGAGCCGTCGCACAAGGTTTGTCTTAACCGTTCGTCGTACCTGGGCATATGTGTCGCGTCTTCGATTCCGGCGCGAATGTTGTGTTGCCTCGCTCCACGCCTTCAACGTCCGTGTACTCAAGACATAGAAGCGAGCATCTCCAGCCCACTTGTTCAGCTGCAAGAAATGCTCTTGACGCTCCTTGAGCTTGTCGAAGATGCGCTGCTTAAGCTTTTGCTGGTACTCTGCGACTACAGCAAATTCCTCGGCACGCTTCTCGGTCGTAATGGCCTCCATCTTCCGCAGGCAAGTCCGGAGTAGTTGAGCGCGCTTGAACTGAGCAAACCTTCTTTCAGCGGCGTCAAGCGTATTGTTACGCTCATTCGTCTTCGTGACCCACTTCAGGAAGGTAGTCTCTTTTACCTGACGAGCATGAACACGCTGGAAGAGGGATACTCTCGAGGCTAGTGTCCACTTGTATAGACTCTCTACAACAAGCCGATCGTTGATGCGCTCTTCCAGAGCTTTGACACGCAGTCGGTCGTTCCAGGCTGTGTAAGCATTGCGCAAGATGCGCATACGGTCAACATCGCGAGCTTGTCGGGACAAGCGAGCAGTACGTTGCCAGTTCTCAAACGTTGTCCGGATGACGCGACCAGCGACCCGTTCCTGGAACTGTCGAAGTAGTGGCGCAAGTTGTGCTTGCTTCCGTATTGCGGCGAAAGCTGAAGATAGCGAAGTGTTCTGCCTGAAGGTATCGGCTCGAGGTTCCAGAGCCTGTACTTGCGTCGTCCTCTCCCGCCATGTTTGAAACGTCTTCCTCACCAATCCCCTCTCCCACCGATCTGTTGCCCATTCTTGTCTTTCTCTCAACACCTTGGCTATCTCGTTCATTTTGTGCAGCGCAATCTTCCTTATCCGATCATTTCGCCACGCCGGCGCAGCAATTGCGCAGAACTTGAAGAACCATTCCTTATAAACCCGATGCATCAGGCTCTCTTCATACAACGCAACCGCGAACTGATCATTCTCGCGCACAGCAGCGGCACGAGTGCGCCATTGCCGCAGAAACTTTGCGAGCACAAAGTGCTGGGTCTTGAGCTCGTTGACAGCAGTGATCTCGCGCCAGCCATTGAAGAATCGGGTCCGAAGAATGTGTCGGCGGGCGACAGATGTGCGTTGCACTTCGTCCTCCGCGCTCTTCGCCCAGTGCGTGAACGCTTTTGTCAGTAGGAAAAGGTTTCTTGCTCGATCGGCGCGCTCTTCCAGTCGGTGAAAGAAGCGGTCTGTCTCTCGATTCGCCCTCCGGACGCGCATAGTATCCAGAAGGACATCGAGAGCCACTCTCATCATCTTTCGATCATATGTTGCCACTGCCAGCCTTTCCATGTCGTCGTGGAGAGACTGTCTTTCCTGCATTCGGTTTCGCCACGTCTGTAAACAATCTCTCGTCACTCGGTGCAGCCGTTGCTCCTCGAACAATTCTGCATCGTCCATCAGACGAGTGTCGGAAGGGCGGAACGGCTCGATGGCGTATTGCTGGTGAGCTTGCGATGAGTTGTGCGAGATGTCCGGGATCGGCGCATTGAGACCTGGCACCTGAATATGTGAGAGGTCGAGATCGGTTGTGTGGTCGGTATGCTCGCTGTCGTCTGCATCGTATGCGCCGGCTCGAGAGGCTCCAGTTCGTCCATCGCGACGTATCTGCAGACTGCCGCGACTCGACACAGACGCGCTCCTTTTTGGCCTCGGATGCTGCTGGGCTGACGTCGTCCTTCGGTGCGTGTTGCCATTCACCCTGTTACGGACAGGCAAATGCGCCTGTTGATATGACTGCGCCTCCGTATCAGACCTCACACGGCGCCCATTCCAGTCCAAGCCACTTCGAGGCCGCAAAGGTAAATCGCCATAATCGGTGCCCGCAACCTTATCCGCAGTCCCGTCAAAGAAGCTGTCAAAGCTACTCCTCCTCGAATGTCTTCCCAGTGCCGCGACTGCACCACTACGCGTAAGATCACGCGTCTTGTCTAGATTCGTAGTAACCTCGACTCCCTCCCCTTCTTCGTCAACTTCAATCTCAATGCCCATATCCCCAAGGACGCGCTTGAACCGCTGCACCAATCCCTCATCATGCCGTCGACCCTCTTGCATGCGAAACAAGAAGCGATGCAGCACCGCATCATCGCTGGGCTGCAGCCCTTGCTCGTCAAGGACCTGTTCATACGCCTTGAACAGCGCGCTCGAAGACGGCGAAGTCGGCTTCGCAGATCGCGACGAATGCGCGTTCTTCAACGCACGCGCATCATGCGTCCCAGTCCCAGTCGTTTGCGCGCGTCGTATAATCTCATAAAGCGTCTCAATAGCTACCAGCCAAGTCAGCCACCACCAACTCCATAACAGTCTTCTTGAAATAGTATACGCATACCTCCATCCGTCAACTCGTCCTTCAAAAACACATTCGAATCCGCATCATCGCCACCGCGGCTCATGGGGGGTAGCATTCGTGCACGCGACTCGGTCGTCTCCGGCGCGTTCGCGACAACATGGGCGAAGAAGCGGGCTGGACGGGGAATCGCAGAAACGTGTGCGGGTGGGGAGCGGTGAGTGTGAGGTGCGCACGGCGAGACTAGACATTAAACAGTAGACTATGTAGCGATGAAGAGCGTTGGGTGGAAGTGAAGACGGGCGTGGGCGCGTGGGGAATAACAAAGCGCGTTGTGAGGAAGTGGTTGGATGAGCGGGCTTGTTGGGTTAGCGTGGGTTTGGATGGTGGGTCGGGGTGGGTGGTGCGTGCGTTTTTGGTTCGTTGACCTCATCGTCGAGATGTTCATGACTGTGGCGTAATCATTCACGCAAATCTCGTCGCGAGCTAAACGTTTCGTAAATATACAGCGTGTCCTTTGAAGGATTAGAGGACGGATCGGAATCGACGAGAAATGCCAGCCCGCACAAGACCCATCGACAAACTCGCCGCCGCCGTAGGGAAATGCTCAAAAGAGGTACGTTCGAACGATTACGCCAGCAAATCTCCATCATTGTTAAACACATATCCATATGTCCGGAGAGAGACAGCATGTCGAGTCAATCACATGGACACATCTCTAACTGTTTTTTTTTTCTGGCAGAGTTCAATCTACGGAAAGTGCATCTTCGCAGACTACAACAACATACACAAAGATAAATGCGCCGCCGAATTCCTAAAATTAAAAGAATGCTACCTCGTAATGTCATCCCCATCTTCAACGCTTCCTTCCCGTACTAACTGACTGGGCGTAGAAAGCGTACAAGCAACGGTAGCCCGGAGCCAACTCTGTTCATGAGCACAGAGAGCTTGACTGTACTGTACATATCACACGACGCGACACGAGGTCCAAGAATAGCATTAGACGGCGTTGACGTGTAAAATTTCATTCTTCTCGAAATGACTTCTTGTCTATCTACCTACTCTTTCGCTTTTCCTTACGCCTGGGCATACCGACTCACGACAGCTTGACTAATCTAAGCAAGAACGTCGCCTTGTGTAATTCTTGCTCTTCCTCCACAATCACCGTCTCGCTGCTATTCTCCGGGATCTTACCCTCTACCTCCGTGATGACATGCTTATCGACATTCCGTCGCAGCGCCTTCTCGAACAATGGGCCTTGGTTCTCGAACGCTGCTTCTAAGCCCAGATTTTCCGGATCGCTTAGGACACGGTACTCCATGCCTACATCGTCGGTGGGGACGAGACCGGCTTTCTTGCGGAGATCTTGCACGCGACGGATGACTTCGCGGGCGAGACCTTCTTGCTCGAGCTCGGGATACGATGCGACGTCGAGGATGATGAGGACGTCGTTGTCGGTGTTGAACTCTTGGTCTTTGTTGGTGTCGTCCTTGGCTAGACCACGCTTGACCATCAAGTCTTCGCCCTCTACTCTGATGCCATCAACGAGTAGCTCGCCGTTCTTCAAAAAGTCCTTGATCTCTTGCGATGTGAGGTTTGGCAGTGCCTTCTTCACCTTGACGGCATCCTTCTTCAGCTTCTTGCCCAGCACCGAGAAGTCGGCAGTCGCTGAGTACTGGACCTTGTACTTCTCCTCGTCACTTGAGAGCACGAGATCCCGGATGTTGAGCTCCTCGCAGATGTAGTTCTCAAGGGACTTGACATCGTCCAGGTATTGCTGGTCAGGGTGGATGACGACCAGGGTCTTGAGAGGAATCTTAAGGCCCTTGTTCGCGCGATCTCGGCAGATACGACCAAGCTCAATGACGGACTGCATGCGCTTGACTTGGCGCTCGACGACTTCATCGAACAACTCCTCGCGAACTTCAGGGAAAGGCAGGAAGTGTATGCTTCGGTTGTCCTCGGCGTGCAGCTCCTTGGGGATGTGTGGTAATAATCGGAGGTAAATGTTTTCTGTGATGAAAGGGGTGAATGGTGCGAGACCGCGGCATAGTGTGTAGAGAACCTCGAAGAGCGTGTTGAGGGCATGCTTGGTATCATCGGGGCCGTGCTCACCCTTTAATCGCCGGCGGTTGAAGCGAATGTACCAGTTCGTTGTGTTGTCAATGAGTTCGAGTAGCCGTGGGACGACGGTGTAGAGTCTGTACGCAGCCATTTCCGCGTTCACGAATTTCAGCAGCGACTGACATGATGCAAGGATCCATCGGTCAAGAATGTTGGTGTTAGTCTTCTCGGCAGCCGGATCGAACACAAAGTGCAGATCCGCGACCTTCTTCAGTAGTGTCGCTTGCTGGTCGAAGAATTGGTAGCTGTTCCAGAGTGGCAGCAGAACCTTGGAAACGATCTCCTTGACACCTGCCTCCTTGAATCGAAGCGTCTCAGCACGCACGACGGGCGAGTTGATAAGGTATAATCGCAGCGCGTCGGAGCCGTAGCTATCCATGACGAGAGAGGGGTCTGGATAGTTCTTCAGACGCTTCGACATCTTCTTGCCGTCTTCCGCCAGCACGATACCGTTGACTACGCAGTTCTTGAACGGCAACTTGCCGAACAAGTGGGTGCCGAGGACTGTCAATGTGTAAAACCAACCACGCGTCTGATCAAGACCTTCCGCAATAAAGTCACCGGGGAAAGATTTCTCAAACTGTTCGACATTCTCAAAGGGGTAATGTCCGCTCGCGTAGGGCATGGATCCAGACTCGAACCAGCAGTCAAAGACCTCGGGCGTTCTTCGCAGCACACCCTTGCCTTGCTGGCTTGGGATGGTGATGTCGTCAATCTTGTCCCGGTGGATGTCGGTCAACTCGCCTTCGTAGCCACTGAGCTTCTTCAGCTCCTCCACGCTGCCAACACAGACCATCTCTTTGCCATCGTCGCTGACCCAGAGCGGAAGCGGAGTACCCCAGAAACGGTTTCGCGAGACAGCCCAATCGGGTGAGTTTGATATCCAATTTGCGAAGCGCTTCTCTTTGACGAACGAGGGAACCCAGTGCGACCCTGCAATGTTCTCGAGCATTTGTGGGACGATGTCCTGAATCTTGATGAAGTACGATGGAACTGTTCGGTAGATGAGGGGCGTGTCTGATCGCCAGCAGAAGGGATAGCTATGGGTGAGTTGTGAATCGACGACTAGCCGTCCGGTGCTCTTCAGGTGCTTGATGATGGCCTTGTCCGCAGCCTTGACGTGCTGCCCCTCAAAGTCACGAACGACGGATGTGAAGCAGCCGGCGTCGTCGACGGGGTTCGGCGGTGGTCGAGTGTCGCTGATGACGCCATGTGCGAGTGCGACCCTGTAATCGTCCTCTCCGTATGCCGGGGCCTGGTGGACAATGCCCACACCGCTGTCGGCTGTGACATAGCCATCGTTCACGACTTTGAAGCCGTAGTCCTTGAACTCGTCGTACAGGTAGTCGAACAGCGGCTCGTACTTCCAGCCGAGCATGTCCTTGCCCTTGAGCTTCTGCACAATCTTGAACTTGGCCTTCTTCGGGTCTTTGTAGAGCGTGCGGAGGAGTGCTTCGAGCAGGATGTAGTGCTTGCCAGAGGCTTCGTCGAGAATCTTGACGTACTCGAAATCGGGATGCGCGCAGAGGCCGACGTTGGATGGGAGGGTCCACGGGGTGGTTGTCCTGTGTATGGTTAGTCATGGCCATGGTACCACCATGGCGCACACTCACCATGCAAGAAGCAGCGTGTTGGTGTCTTCCACCAGTGGGAAGGAGACAACGACTGCCGGGTCCTGGACGTCCTTGTAGTTCTGTGAGGCCTCGAAGTTGCTGAGCGGGGTGGCCAGGGCGGTGCTGTAGGGCATGACCTTGAAGCCGCGGTAGACGGCGCCCTTGTCGAAGAGGCGCTTGAAGACCCACCACTCCGACTCCATGAAGCTCGTGTCCATGGTCTTGTAGTCGTTGTCGAAGTCGATCCAGCGCCCGAGGCGCTCAATGGTGTACCTCCACTCGGTCGCATATCGCATGACGATGGCGCGGCACTTCTCGTTGTACTTTGCGATGCCCAGCTCGCGCACAGCGTCGCGGCCAGACATGCCCAGCTCCTTGTCGATCTCGTACTCGATGGGCACGCCGTGCGTGTCCCAGCCAAATCGGCGCTCGACATACCGTCCCTTCATCGACCAGTAGCGGGGGATGATGTCCTTGATGGTCGAGGCCAGCAGATGGCCATAATGGGGCATACCCGTCGCAAAGGGCGGGCCATCGTAGAAGGTGTAGGGCTGTTTTCCTTTGGACTGTCACATATTTGTTAGCTATATACCGTCTCCAACAGTCACCGCACCGCAACAGCTGCATATTGCGCGTGCTCAGCTTGGAGAAATATATAAAAGTGACGTACCAGCTCGACCTGGCGCAAAAAGGCGTCAATTTCCTTCCAACGCGCGAGGATGCGCTCCTCCTCCTTGGGGAAGTCAATAGACATGGTGAGGGTGGTTGTTGCGTGTTTGCAGCCCAGCGCGGGGCCAATGTTTTTTGGACTAGACGCTTAGGTTGACTCCTCCACTCCCCGCAACCCGTGACTCAGTTATCGATACCTCATTTCGCAAAAGTCCCATCGCGACTGATGACAGTATCTTGACTCACGCGATGACTTTTTTTTCTCCATTCACTCGCGAATGTTCTACGCGTCTCGATCAACTCGCGTAATTCTGCTACGACTTTGGTCTGAAAGAGCCAGTGCCGTGCGATCAACCAACAGAATTCCGGCGCGTGTGGCTTTTTCCACACTGCTAACATCCGCACGCTCCGCCACACCCAGCAAGTTTTGCAGCGACCGCGCAAAGTACATGCCTAATTTTACCGTGAAAGACGCTTCATTACACATTGCCTGATGCGGCAAGACTTGTTTGTGCTTCGCTGTTGGTGGCGTACATCAGCCGACCGCAGGGCTCCTGATATGTAACCAGCCTCATTTCCTCGAGGCCTCCTTCACGCGTCGCTGGGTAACTCCCATCTCATAAACCGCTAATATGCAGCTCTCGGTGCCTGTCTTTTTCTTCTCTCTCCTTTTCTCGTTCATCGCGTTTGTGCATGCCCAACCTATGATCGACGCGCCTCCTGTTGTCGCAGCAGGCGTGCCATTTAATGCTACCCTCACAGCAGAGTATCACCCGCTTCAGAAGGCAACGTACGCATACGCACTCCGCGTCTACCTCGGGTCTTCCCCTTTTAGCAAGACTGTTGCCGACTTTTACAACACGGACTGTGAGTTGTTTCGCAGCGGACCCAGCGCCCTACTGACATGCGATAGGCTACCTGATACACGAACAGACGCTCTGCGATCCCACCATCAATATCACCGTAAACGCCGGCATCGTCGTCTTCAATGCGACACCCTTCACCGTCACTATACCACCCTCAGTCGGTCCGTCAGGAAAACATTATGCCATTGCAGCGCGGGTCATGAACACGGACGGTTCCTATTACACGGGCCAGATGTACTCGGACGTTCTTGAACTCACAGGTGCGAACGGTACGTGGGCGAATTTCCAGCAGCAAGGGAACAATCTTTGGGGTGACGATGGAATGTCCTGCTCTGGCTTCTCATGCGTCAAAGACTGCGCCAATGGCCCGAATATCACGAATGCAGATGGATCTTATCGCAGGTGCATCAACTCGTGCCCCGGGGTGAGCGTGGATCCAAACTCGTCACGAGGCGGCGCCCCGACCGCAGCACGAGTGGTACCATCTGCATGCTCAAGTGCCGTGACAAGCAGGGCGACAGCTACTGCGACAATGACATCGCCTGGTGGTGGGTCGCGGAGTTCTTCTCGTACAGCTGCAGCTGCAGCTCCAACCGGTGCCGCGGTTGCCAGATTCGCCAATGGTGCTATTGTATTTGCATTATCTCCATTCCTACTCATGGCCATTCTGCAGGGCTCAACCTAGAAGTCGCAGTATTCGAAATATGCGTTGGAGAAGTGCCGGCGAAACGGCTGTTCCTGCAGCAGGTTTGTTGGAGAGTATGGATTGTGAAACAAGTCCCTACAAACTCACCAGAAGGACCTGGCTCGTTCCGCGACGACCGCTACGCTTTGAAACAATGACAGCGGGCAGGTGAACAACGGACTGCCAAATGTCGAAATCGCTGCGAGCACCTCTAGGACTGCCAAGTTCGCACGTCTCGCTGCCTGATCAACCACTTGTCCGCCCGCACTTCTCTCGTGGTCTATCGCTCAAGTATGCGCCTCATATGCCTTATACTCTTTTTCAGTCTGGTTGGATTCAAGGCATGCCTAGCTCAACCACAACCACCGAGTCCACCCAGTCCACCGAGTCCTGAGAACCCCGTGCCGCCAGCGAACGCCCCTGGACGACCGATCAAAGCCCTGTGCAAGCGTATACGCCTCTTAACAGTGTTGAACAAAACTGCCAACGAGCCACCCGCACTTGCCAGTAGTAAAGTCAAGGAAACCCAACTTGCCTTCCTGCAGGAAAATGCGGCTGCGTTCAATGCTCAATTAGCAAATCTAACATCGAATGCCACATTACTAGCCGAATGCGACATCGTCAATGCTGCTCGCAAGGACGCCCGCACATGCAGGAGGTTGAAGAGGCTCGAGAAAGTGGCCAGGTTGGCGACCAACAATACAGGAGAAGCACAGCGACGCATCAGCAAGATTCTCAAGAAAATGAACAACAAGAAGCTGAACATGACCATAGCAGAGGCGAAGGTGCAGCTTGATCAGTTGAAGGGCAACGCCACATTGGTCAGACTGTGTGCAACTCGAGCGGGGTCAAGGCAAGACGAGGATCAAATTGGCGTGATTGGGGATCGTGAGTGCTTAGGCCTACGCTTGCAACTTCTCGAGACTGACGAGCAACTAGAAACAGCTGACAATGGCGGTTTGATAGGCGCAACGAGCAAGGGCGCAAGCAACTCCTTCAACAAAACCACCCTTACAACATGCCTTTTAGCCAGCCTACTGCTAGCAATCTTCACACAATTATGAAGCTGCATGCTTCGAAATTCAATGCAAACCAACCACCAACACACTATGAACTTGGCCTACTTATCTGGTCTATTCCTCTTCCACTCAGAGCGACCGCGGACTTTATGCGGCTTACGCTCAGTCTCTACACTTGTGTGTAACCATGCCCTACAATCCATGGCATTTATTGGCCACTGGCACGAGAAGTGTCCTGCAAGGTACAATCGATGATACACAGTATATTACAACGGCTCGTATTCACCTGCGAAGATCACATCAGCTCAAGTCCGCCAATGACATCCTTGACTTGGGTAAAAGCATCTGCATGTTCTGATACCACCTCCAACAACAAAGTCTTATAAATGCGGCGTGGCCGCAAAGCCCTCTCAGTCTATCCCAACAAGACTCTGCACTTAATAGGACGTATAGCCATCCACAATACCTCCCTACACTCCCAGCATGCGCACTTCTACTTCCGTTCTCTCGACCCTCGTTGCCATCGCAGCTGCTCAAAACAATGCCTGCACCGGCGACAAGAACACAATCGGTTATTGCACTACCCTGACCTACATCGATCGCACAACCACATCCACCGACCCACCCTCCGTGCAAGACTGCTATGATGCCTGCCGCGGCGTTCTGAGCGATGCAGGTGATTGGGGCGTTGATTTTCGCGGTATGTAGTGTCACTTCTCACTCGTCTTCCTCAAAGACGATCAGGGGCCGGGCTTTCAACTAACAATCCCCAAAGGCAAACCAGCCACCTACCGCCAAAACATGGTCGGCTACCCATGCGGCTTCAGCATCGGGCGCGCACCGGGCCAACCAACGGATTACTCCTTCTCCATGCATAATCAGGACATTGTGGATATTCTGGACGAGGTTAATAGGAGGTTTGCACCGGCGCATGGGGGGAGGGCGGCGGCGGAGGGAGTGGTGGAGTGTGAGGGGTTTAATGCGACGTGGTATGTTACGTAGGGATGTGGAGTATTGTTGGAAATGTTTGGGTAGAGATTGGGGATCTGGTTTCGGGCATCGTGTGGATTCGCTCTGGGGATTATCCTCGCTACTCAGTATACTGGGGATAAGTAAGGTAGGTGCTAGGGAACGAATGCTATGATCCTTTCTTCTGGTAGACGACCGTCCGTCTTGAGAGCGTAGAAAGGCTGGTATTGCGAAATGTTCTGCAAATAGCGGATATCTATTAGTGAGCAGAAATGATTCGCATGTTGTGAAGATTGATTGACTGTTTGGGAGTTCCCCGAAGCTGATAGCCCATTTAGGACTTGCCCGAAGCTGACAGCGCTAGATAGTATGACTGCATACAAATGGGCAGCCTTACATTCCTCACGTACTTCACCATCGCAGCACCTCTCCACTAGAGCTTGAACCAAGTCCTTCCTCTTGTGATCACACTATGGCAGATGTAATCGTCATTGGCGGCGGTCTCGCAGGAACAGTTGTCGCTTCAAGACTACAGCAGAGAAACCCTTCGCTCTCCATCATCCTAATCGAAGCCGGACCAGACCCGACCAATCACCCGCATGTATCCGTTCCGGCAGAGGACGCATCACTGCACTTTTCGGATCTAGACTACAAATACTTCACCACGCCTCAGAAACATCTCGATGGGAAGCCGAGATACAATTGCGGAGTGAAAGCCCTGGGCGGCGGCACAGTGATCAATTATGGTATGTGCAACGACTTTTCATGCGGACTTTGATTTTAGTGTTTCGACAAGGTTGATGGGTGCTAGGTGCTTGGACTCGCGGCGATGCACAGGACTACGATGACTGGGCTCGCGAAGTAGGCGACGAGCGATGGAGTTACAAAGGCATGTTGCCGTACTTCAAGCGCTGTGAACACCATCATGATCCTAATTCGGATGCCTCACAACATGGATTCGACGGACCAGTGCATACTGCATCCGTCACATCATCTGGCCGGAAATTCCCGTTGCGAGATACCGTCCTCAAAATGTGGTCGCATCTCGGGCTGGAATACAAGCACGACCTGAACGATGGTGATCCGCAGAGTATCAGCGATCTAGTCGAGAGCTGGAAAGATGGGAAAAGGCAGATAACACCCACAATATATTCCTTGGACGGCGTCAAAGTCCTTACGAACACCGTAGTCAAACGCATAATCCTGAACGAAGACAACATAGCCACAGCCGTCGAACTAACCACCAACGAAACCATCACCCTGAACCAAAGCGGCCAAGTAATCCTCAGCGCAGGCGCATACCGCACCCCCCAAATCCTCATGCTCTCAGGCATCGGCGACCCAACCCATCTCGCCACCCACGCCATCCCGCTCAAATTCGCCCTCCCAGCCGTTGGCCAGAATCTACACGACCACCTAATATACTACCGCTACTGGAAACTCCGGCACCCTGACCGTGGCCTCGCGCTTGGATCCCCACTATTTACTGGCCCGAATTACGACAAAGGCGGACCGATAGATTTCCTTGTCCGCGCACCTCTTCCCCTCGCGCCGCTGAAATCCGCGATTCAAAAGGACGAAGGTCGCGTTTCGAACAATCACACTCTTGTCGCGGGACCAAGGACACATCTTGAATTCGGCATGTTATACGCGCCCTTTGGCGCAGAAACACAAGGTCTCTCGATCCCCCTCGACGGTCAGACAATCAGCACATTCTTCATGGCGTGTTTACCCACTTCGCGTGGCGGCGTATATCTCAGCTCAGACGACGCGAACCAAGCGCCGATTATCGATCCGAAGTACTATACTACGGAGACAGATCGGCATGTTTTGCGCGAGGGGTTTAGGATGACGTCGCGCTTGGTTTGCGAGACGGAGGAAGGGAGGGATATGATTGATGCTGAATGGACAACGCCGGATATGCCTGTTTTGGGTACCGATGCGTCTGATGAAGATATTGATGCGAGGATTAAAAGCGGTGCTTCGACGACTTTTCATCCTGGTGGGACGGCGGCGATGGGCGCGGTAGTCGATAGCTCGTTGAGAGTATACGGTGTGCGGAATTTGAGGGTTGTGGATGCTAGTATTGTGAGTCGATATTGTCCTTCTTGTATGGGTTCATGGAGGGTTGCTGATGTCGGGTTAGATACCGAAGCCGTTGGCTGCGCATTATCAGGGGCCTGTGTATGGTATGTTTTGATGCGATTGGGTGTGAGGTGATGCTAATGGTTCTGTAGGGATTGCGGAACAGGCTGTGGATATTATTTTGGGTGAGTGGGGCGTATGGTGATGAGGGATGGGGAGGGGCGTTTGGTGAAGGGAATGTGTAGGCGAGCATAATCATCACACGGCAGGCAAACCCAACTCTTGATACCAAAACATGATTAGATGCTGTGCAGGTTTAGTATGAAGGGCGCACTTTAAATAGCAAAAGGGAGACTGCGTCTTGGCAAATGGTTCAGGAATTTCGAATGAGGGAGAAAGATGGATAATGCTAGTACATAGAAGCAAAGCGCATTGTAGCGTGTAGGGTGTTCAATGCGATAGAGTATTGTTACCAGGTGAACCATTTGAGATTGGCGACGGTGTTTGTGAGTCGTTCAGGGCGCAAAAGAAGAGCCACAAGCGGAGAATTCAATAGGTACCTTCCCATTTTGGACAACGCCAGCGCCTTGTCCTCCCACAAAGGTAACAATTTCCGACAACAACCAAGAAATCTTGTCTTCCAAGACACATCTCCCCGCATTGAACTAGCAAAATAGTCTCGCTACCGAGGCTATCAAGTACGCCAATCGTTTCGGTTTCGCAATCCTCCGAAAACCCGTTCCTTGGTCGATCGCGCTTGTGGCGTGCGGAGCAATTTATCCGTCGCTTGGGGTAGGTACATAAAGCTAGGAGAATAGTTTAGGATGATGGCGATTTGCATCACAAGCGAAAGGCAATTTTTGTGTACCGAAAACAGTAATGAGGATGAAGGGATTGGTAGCTGCATGCTTCGGAGTGCAAGCATTTGCAATTGCTATTAGAGGAAATGAGAGGGTACTCTCGCCTGGTAAGCATTGAGGCCAGAACGCTTGTACTGAAATTGACGACGTGTACAGAAGCGCAAGATTTGTTCGATTGGTCGATGCATGTGCAAGATAATCGGTACGATGCATCATATAACTTGATCCAGTATTCGGATAAGGGGATTTGGTCAGTCAGGTTCACGGCGTGGTATACGGCTGGATTGCTATGGAGAAATGAGGGTAATGATTTGAAACATGCCCTAGCTTCGATCGAGAATATGTAAGTGCATTGATGAAAAGTGGTGGTGGGACTGTAGTGCTGATAAGTGAATGACAAGACTCGCATGCCAAATGACATCCAACTTTGACGCCCCGTGGTACGGAACATACAAACTTTCGCCAGATGAACCAGATCCGACCCTAGATTCTCCGCTTTACCCGTCCAAAATCTACGTAAGCTTCGTTGTTGCGAATCTCTACTTAAGCGTAGTCAGACTAAACATAACCAGACCACATACGATCCGAATTGGCGCGAGTTCATCGGCACGCAACTCATCCAACTCGTCGAAGAATTCAGCCACCTTCTCCCTCTACCACTCATCACGCGTATCGAAGACAGTCTAGAGATCGCAGCCGTAGGCGGGATGCGACGTAATGGCTCGTTCCCACTCGACGACAACCTAACCATCGCATACACCAATCCTGCAATGATGCGCGCCCTCGTCGTGGGCTGGATCGGCGCACGTCGAAACAATTCTAGATTTGTGGACTACG
The DNA here is from genome assembly GCA_001748405.1 of Paraphoma sp. B47-9. NCBI lineage: Eukaryota > Fungi > Ascomycota > Dothideomycetes > Pleosporales > Phaeosphaeriaceae > Paraphoma > Paraphoma sp. B47-9. The sequence continues at coordinate 20,991 of BCLK01000169.1, forward strand.
CGAACGATCAAGGTACCAAGATCTTACAGCTGTTCGAATTGCATGGCGCGAACACATTGAGCGAGTATAACGCGCCGACGTACTACGGAATCGATATGTGGGCTCTAGGTGCACAACTTGCATACGGTCCCAAAAATGCCACCATGACACGTGCGGCGTCTATCATCACTCCTAAGCTCTGGACAGATCTGAGCGAACACTGGAACGGTTATCTAGGAAATATGGTCGGCCCGTATGATCGCGCATATACGCGAGACATCACGCAGCACTCTTCGGTCCTGAATTTGATCTTCTGGGGGGTGTTTGGCCACGATACGCTATCGCAACCGCTGAAGATGGAAGGCGATTTACTCTTCGACGTTGCGCAAGGCGCAGCTATCGCACTAGTCATTGAGACTGTCAAGAAGTATGTGACCGCGGATGTCAACCAAGTCTTGACGACAAAAGACTTCGCTGGACCCGAGCGATGGTTGAACAAAATAATCTACGAAGATTTAGACGGGAAGCATAGACGCATAGCGACGAGTTGGATCAGCAAAAACGTCATGATCGGCGGACAACAAGTCGCAGAAGACAAGAATCGCGGCGACCAATATGTTCCTGCCATCGTGCACTGGGCTGGCGATTCAAAACATACACCGTACCCGTTAAATACCTTCTTCACTTTATATCCAAGCGCATCGACCATTCACGCCGTCGCATCGCCGAATTACCTCAGCGTCAGCTACCCCAATACCACGCAGCCAGGAAGCAATATCTTCACGTTCGCGGTGTCGAATGTTCCACCGAAATGGGTGTTAGCTGGAGGGAGGGTGAAAGGGCTGGAAGAGCTGCCGTGTTTGGAAGTCGAGGTGCAGGCTGAGGGATTGGTGAAGCAGAATGTCACGTACGGGAAGGCGTTGAGGAATCATCTGTTCTACAATGTGTCGTATGTAGTGCCGGAGGGTTTTATTGGGATTCCGAGGGTAGAGTTGGGGATGAAGTATACATGCTGAGAAAAAATGCGGCTAAGAGCCAAGCTGTGTCTACTGGATTCAGAAAGATAGAGAAAACGTACATGACATGTATTTTGAATGGTCCTTGTGAGTCAAAAATTACTGCTCACTTGCCCTATTTACCTGAAAGACAACCCATGCACTATCCATTGACTTTCTTCGATCCCATCCTTCCGACGCTCCGTTCTCAAGCGTCATCACTAAACACACATTCAATCCTCCCCCGCCCTATCCAAATCCAACTCCTTTACCCTATCCTCCTTCTCCAAAGGCCCAAGAACAGCGTCCAGGATGCGATCGACCGTCGCCTGCCCGCTCAAACGCGAGCTTTGTAGTCTCGCAAGAGATTCGTCAATGGAGAAGAAGAGGTCATTCAGCCTATTCTCTGCGTTGGTGGTGCGGCGCTTGAGCTCGGGTCGCTCGATTTGTGCGGGCAGAGGGTGCTGAGAAGGGACTGTGGGATCTGGAGTGGTTGCGGTTTGTGGCGTCGGCTTGTAGAAGAGGTCTGTAAGCACGACGTCGTTGTCGCCTGGCGCACTCTCATCGCTCTCCATATCCGGTGCTGGGAACATCTCAGACTGAGTCGGGTATATCTTCATTCGCGCAATAGCATTGTCGATGATCTGCGCGAGGTCGATCAGGCATGCTTTGTCGTCTATCGCGTGCGCAGCAGCTTGCTTCGTGAGGTACGGGTAGGTAGTGAGGAGAGCGCATTGACGGGCTGTGTTGAGGCGCGCGACGCCATCGCTGATGACTTGTAGTAGCGCTTGAATGCTTTCTTGCTTGTTGTATTCTTCACTATTGTCCTGATCCTCTTGCATGCCGTGTATGATGGAGAGATGGTCCAGAGACGACTGAGCATTGCACAGTTTCAGCTGCTCTAGAGCGAGCTCGAATGTGCGCAATTGGCTCTCGAAGTGGTCGCCAACTTCATCGGACTTGTCGTTTGTCACAGCAATCTCATGAGCTTGGCGTTCAAACGCTTGAGATGCGGTGGAGCTGGCTTCCAGGCCGGACTGAAGGCTGACATCGTCATGGCCAGTGACGTCGGTCATCGTCGCAGCAACAGAAGTCGTGAAAGTAGTCGGATGGGCGAGAGCTATTGCCGCAAGGAGGGCGCTGAGAACATTTTTCATGTTCATGCTGTAGTTGAGAGGTGTAGGTGATAGCGTAGTTGAGGAGCTACAATTATTGCTTGATTGAATGGTGGGGTACAAGTTGAGTGCGACGTGGATCTAGCAACGAGGTGTAGTGATGATAAAATATGAATGGCTGGAGATATTGCATCTCGAACGAATCGCGGAAGCCTCCCTCTAGATTTCACCCCGATGCTTGCCGATGGCGTAACACTTTGCGTCTAGGTGAAAGGCGACCTTACACGTGTGTCAACCTAGTCGTATCTTTCGCCGAACCTTTCTTGCCTGTTCGAAGAATTTAATAGGAGCTTCCAGTAAAGCCAGACGTTCCCAGTGCCCGCCAACGTTATGCAATAGAAGCCCATACCGATTCAGTTCTGTGCTGCCATCATGTGTAATAGATGTAGACAGATGTACAAGGAGATATGGATTTTGTGGTCCAAAACAATCACACTCCAGCCCATGGGAGTCTAGACAGTAGCTGATACGTCGAACCGCTGCCTCCTCGAAGAAATGTCGAGAGTCTAACTTCAGAGTCTCGCCGTCGGTAGATTTGAAGGGTACAATACATTCATCACGGTAATTCGCACAAGCTGAACACCATATGACTGGTGACATATCCGCCTCGATATGTAAGTAGGGACTCGGAGAACTAGGCGTGATGCTTTCCTCAAGATGGCCTTCTTTCAGCTCCCTGTAGGAACGTTGAAACTCGTTCCAGGTCATACATTTACCAGAGTTGAGCTCGACTTCGATGTTCGGAACGGCTTTTGCAGGGAATACTGGACTCTCCATTGTTCGTGGGTGCAAAGATACAACCCAGTATCTGATTGGAGTATGCCAGCCCGCCCATGACCAACTCGGGAAGCCTTTACGACGATAAGGCAGACCCGATGCCGGCATCCATAGAAAACTCCTTATGAACGATAGCAAGTTGTCTCTATAGTCATTTTGAGTAGATGCTGGCGACTCTGGCGACCTCTTCGAGAAGGGTAACCCCCAAAGGTGGCGGATGCCAGCATATCGCTCACAAGATGCTAGGACTCCAGAAATTGCATTCAGTACATCGCCAGGAAAAGACATCTTCATTGGGGAGTACGCCTCAATTAGTGCGTGAATGGCGCCAGTTTCTTCGAAATTCTCATCGATCAAATCATAAATATGATCGACTCTGGGTTGGGTCAATGTCGGCGCCCGTGTTCCGAACTCGCTCTCAATACATCCTCTCGATTCGAAATAAAGCTGTCTGTCCGTGAAGTACAGTCGCCGTGTTGCCAGAAGGACTTCCTGATATGTCCATGCCCTAGTTGACCAAACGCTGGTGACAATATCACGTACAGCTGGGATCATCTGCAGATAACGACTGCTCCCTATATCAAGACAAGGACAAGGCGGTCGGTCTCGCGAGACGCCAGGTAGACCGTAACGAGGATCAGCTCCAGCGCATGCGATTATGACGACATATGCATTGCTGTATATTTCGTTCATCCTTTGGATCTGGATTGCGCGCACCTGCCCATCATTTTGTGGAATACAGTATCTATCAATCCATAAGTATCGAAATTTGAGAGCCTTGCATACGGTGATGCTATCTTCGATGGTTTGTGGAAACCGACTGGGAAGCGATGTCTCATTCTCCTCAAGATGGTTTGCTCCCCAAACATAGCTGAGAGCAAAGTAACATTCGCCGTTGGGCAGACTGACTAAAGAGCGACTAATGCAATCTATGACGACGAGCTGTATTGATAATGGAGAGGTTCGGATGGCCGGGTGACTGGTGCACTGGAGCGCGCGATCGATTTCCAGCCATTTCTCGATCATTGTATATTCTATCTTCACGAAAGTAGGCTCGATGCCACACCATTGTTCTTCTGAAAGAGGTGCGATGTTTGATACCAGCCATTCTTTTCCAATTCTATGACCCAAGGAGATGAATATGTCTTCAAGTGTTGGTACAGGTAGTACTCTAGAGGGCGGGCCGATAACCAGGGACAGGTCTAACGGACCTGTGAGCAACTCAAACGTCCCAGTACTCTCAGCTTCATCGCCAAGTAGAGCAGGCAAACACTGGAGGAGAAATTTGCAAACTGCACACGTTTCTGGTTTCATTTCGGATCGAGAGATGGTTGTGGGATGGGGCCGTCGAACGAGCCTAGCAATGTCAAGCTTCGTACATTGAGAACATGTCTGCGCCGGATCTAGTTGATACACGACGGCACTTGTCGCCATGACTATGGATGGACCTGTGGCCCTTCAATCAGTTAATAACACATTCCTGCTCCGCGCCAGATGTTGGTAGCATTGCTACGTACTTCTTGAAGGCCACCTAGGTCGTTTTCGATGCCGCAAGAGTGGCTGTATGAGCCCGGCACCTTAGATAACGCGACAAGTTAATAACGTTGAGCGGAAAGTCAAAAGTTCGTGTGCTGAAGCACCGATCGCTGCCTGCCGTCGCTGGTGTAGGAAACAAGGCTGGGTAATCGCTGCTGCCCGCTCTTCGCTTACTCGGTCCACGTGGCCCATCTTGGCTGCAAATGTCACTACGACTGAACTCACGACCGCATGTCGCATGCTAATAGTGCTGCCACAAATGGCGATAGCGACAATTACAAGAGGCAAAATGCTACATATGAGGCTACATATTGATCTCACGGCCCACCCTACTGCACTCTGGCCACATTCAACGGTTGATCTCGGTATATTCACAAATCTGCACAAGAACACATGAAAGTATTTACATTGCATCGAGTACATTATTCCATCCAAGATTGATTCTATACACATCCTCCCTTCCAATGCCGTCTTCCGAACTTAATAATGTTCACCCTCACCCGCATTTGGATCATCCGTCAACACAACATAAAACCCAACCGGACACCCACCAAGACCCTCGCCCTGCTTAAACGCCAACATCGAATCGCTCGAACACAAGCTTCCACTGACCTTCACCTTGCCAATGTTCGGCGGAATTCCACACGGCGCCGCATTCACAACATAGCTATTTCCCGGCTTGACAATCGCGGGTGGGTTCGGCGGACTCGGGCCCGGCCTTGGTTGCTTGTTGTACGTAGTCTCGCCAGCAACACCACCTACGTTGATGTCGTACCCCGTGAATGTGAATTTCCCACTTCCACTGAAAACTACGGATCCGGGCGATTGCGTGAGTGCTGGGAGGGAGAGGACGAGGTTGCAGATCTTGCCCTGGACAGCGTTGGAGTCGAGGTCGAGGTTGAAGATGGTACACAGGTCGTTGGGGGTGATGGTTGCCCAGGTAGTGGCTGGGTAAGATTTATCTGGATTCTTGGCGCTGATGGGGAGGAGCAGCGAGGTTGAGACGCTTCCGGCGGGCAGCTTGCCGGTGGGCAGGGCGGAGTTTGTGGGACATGTGCCTGGCTTTTGGTTGAAGAAGGTGCGAGCGGAGAGAGCGGGTATTGAGGGTGCAGCGAGGGTTGACGCTGTGAGGATGGAGAGAATAGTAAACGACTTCATGGTGAAGTGTTGATGTAGTCCGGTAAGATACCTAGGTATAATTTGGACGAACGAGGCTAGTTGGGTGTAGATGATACTGTACTGAGGCGAGAATCGTCGAGATATTCTGGAGTCTTTATACTGTCACAGCCGTCCTACTCGAAACTGCTCCTATTCTCCCTTCTCGCTTGTTGTATAGTGCAAATGTTAGCTTCACGTTTACCCATCCAATGTTTCGACTCCATGACCAAACAACACATCTCGCCCATACGCCACACTCGAGCCAAGCAACGGATCTCCTCCAGGCTGAAGACAACATTTCAATAGCCTCCTCTCCGCACGGTCGAAATTTGCCTAACAAGGCTAAACCAAGGACAATGCTTACCAGCGCGACCCTCAAGCTTTCAATCGCGTCAAAATTGAGACACCGCCAAGGCTGTCAGTCATATACACTTCGCTTACTGTGTGGCTAGTGCAGTGTATTATATTTGCTTGCAGGATCTTGGTCTTCGCAGTGGCGCTGTCCAAATGATGTTGGTGCACTATTTCGGCGTTGGCGGATGCAGGAACCCTCGGGATCGGCACCCCACAAGAAACACCGGATCAGCGCTTCCAAAAGAATTCTTTGTGCTTGCGCAAAGTATCGCGCATCAGCCAGGAGGCATTGGCTTCTATTGGCGGAGCGTGAGAAATTTTGATGTGGTTTGTGAGGTTATTCTGGTAGTGACTTTTCCGTTCGCGCAAGGCTGGCGTGTGCAAGATTCAATAGACATGCACCATGCCTACCACATCCGCTGATCCTCCAGGCGATCAGGCAGCAAGCAGCAAAACTGTAAAGGTGTTGTCGGTAAGTTCTGTTTTGAAACGACGAACATTATTGACTCGCAAAACCTTGCAGTGGAGTTTTGACGGCGCCGACAAGCCTGAAACACAGATGTCTATATTTGTCTCGTACGCGCATAGTCAGCAGGAGCATTTCCCGAGTGAACATCTTGCTTGCGCACTGACGGCTTAATCGAACAAACATGTTGCGACGATATTGCGTCACGTCCGGAGACGACTAGTAGTGCGCCGTGCAATGTAATCAGCAGATCATCTCACAAGCGTGCCTATCATCAGTTACCGTCCACGCTTCAACCTCGCCTTGCTTTCACACCCAGTCCCCCGGCTCACTAGCGCGTCGTACATAATATCGGCTTCCTCTACCAGTACCCCCTCCCGCCTTATCAATTTCGACGACCTTTGCTGCGCTTTTGCTCGTTCCGGAGCGCTCCGTTGATGAGGTGAAGGGAATGCATTGTCAAGCGAGAGGTCGACTGACGCAGACAACGCTCAGGTGGCTGGGGTTGGCGCCGGTGGTGTGCTACGATGAGACAGTCTACGAGGCCTGAGTGGCTATAAGATGCACGAAAATATGGAATAGAGGAGCAAACAGAATGTCAGATTAGCATGATAATAAGTGTACTAGACGATATGTCTTCGCTATCTTACTCCTCCGGAAAGGTACCGTGCATCGCGCATTTCAGCTCATATCGCAAACCGTGTCGAATCATACCCGAGCCATGAAAAGTAGCCTAAGCCTTGCCCCACTGCCCCCGATCTATCAAGGGCATATTCGCTGTCTCATAAGTTTCTGTAAAGAATTTCACAGTCCATGAGCTGATCCTTGGCGATGTCATACGCAAGGGAGTTGGCGTGAGCTGATACGATACGTACACACTGTACATTGTGTCTGGAATGTTGAACACAAATGCCTTTTGTTTTGGGATATGATAGTAGATCAGTTGACCTATAACGCCTTGGCGGTCGTGATCCCACTCGGCGATCTGAGCTTGCAGCTCGTTGACGGTTTTGGAGTTCGCTTCGTACTCGAAGAGGGTGCACTGGATGTCATCAACGCTCTCCGACGCCCATCCTACGGCGTAAAAAACGCATTCGAAATCGACAACAACATCGCGTCTGCCCACTCGAACCTGGAATTGTACCCAAAGCCGCATCATACAGCAGTCGCGAATTGGTTGCTCCGCAAAGAATAGCTGATCCTCATCATCATAACGTGACCAGGGCCATGCATCGTATATGTCGACTTCAGGTGGGCGTTGGACCTGCAGAGCATAGTTTCGAGACTTTTCGATAAAAAGGTCGTCGGTGAATGTTAAGCAGCGCTGTTCTGCCTTCGAAATGCTTGTCAAGTAGTAACGTTCCTTAGGTGCATTTGGTGCGCCTTTCGGACCATGAAACAAAGTCCACGGGTCTTCTCTGACGAACATGTCGGGGCCGCATTTCCTCAATCGCACTCCTAAGGCCATGTCATTCGCAGAATGTCTCCTGGTCAAATTCTGCAAGGGAAGCACGTATGAGTAACCACCCCAGTCGGTCTGGTGAGATTCGATGTGGGCGCGGGTACGCAATCCGAAATTTGACAATGCGAATTCGTATGTGTTGAAATCTTCTCTTTTCAAAGTTCCACGACCGGCATATGGCCGCTCGCTGAAGTCCGAAGGCGAAGTTGCCAAGATGGGGCAATAAATTCTGTACCCTTGAATATAATCTGGTCGTGAACATGCAGGTTTCGTCCAAGCGAATATGCTGAAATCAGGCGTGGAGCGAATAATTTCTTCCTGGAGCCGCTGGAAGGCTTTCTCCCCTTCGCCATACAGCAAAGGCATGTTGACTTCGAATAGGCCCAAGAGGCAATACGCGCGGTCTTCAATCCGTGTCGTGCTTCTCTTCGCAGCCCAAGACATTTTTGTTGCTACGCAAAAATCCGATAGATTGGCATCGCCCTTCATCACGTCCTCGTCGATAAGAGTAATTTCGGAAAGAAGTCTTGCCAAATCAAGCTTGGTCCCCCTATGATTCCACTTTGAATCGAAGAAAGTCACATTGCGGTTTGCAATGAGCTCCTGTAAGGTCCATCCCCGAGTACTGGGAGACGTTAGAAAAGACATTCGAGCGGACCATCATATCGAGCCACCTACAACCATCTACAGCGCGGTAGTGCGAATTCCAATTCTGCGCTGACATCCAGCTTGGAAAGGAACACATAGCACTGTACTGCCCTTTCGTACCATAAATACATGGAGTTAATGGCCTCGCTTAATTCGGCGGACGAGCTTTTATCAATGCAACAGGTATCGATCCAAGCGTATGCGATATCATTCTCTCTCGCCAGTCGGCAAGTCTGCGTGATCTTCTCGTAGCCTTTGCTGAGTTGATTCCGTCCTTTCACGTAGTCTTTGTACGTTATCTCGTCATCCTCCCATGTGTGCGAGAGGATCGCATACGCCGGAACGTCGCTGCCTATGAATTCCTTGAAGATCCCGGTGTTCGTATCGATTAGTCGCATGCTGCCATTCAACCTGGATGGACTGCGGTGTTGCTAAGAGATACCGGGAAGGCTGTCGTCGCTCGACGGAAGGCTGAAGATGCACAGCCATCGCTAGGCGCTTCGAATGGCGAGCTATCCAGCCAATAGAGGCGATGCATCTCTAAGCCGGTGAACATACTGCAATTCTGCTGTGATGCGTTATCGGAGACGTGCATCATTCCTCTAAATAAAAGACGTTCCTTTAAACGAACTTCCAGAGCATAGTAATGCTCTAGAGTCATGGGTGACTGCCGGAAAGCGGCGAACGGAAAATGCCATGTTGCGCTAGCACTTAACGGGATTTTCTGCCTCATGGCTAGCGCTTAGTCATGTCCCATCAACGAAGTTCACTTTTCTCGAGTACCCATTCTCATTGGCAGTACAGCGACATTCAGCAGTCCTCAGTGAAGAAAGCGCGTAAACTTGTCGGACATGTACAGACATCCGAGGCCTCGAGACACGAAGAATCATTGGATTGTGTGGGTTCTCCTCCAAATTGCTGGGACGGATATCATGTATCACCCAATTGCGCGCATTTGACCTCTACAACTGGCCTTCTAACTTGTAGCCAGTGGCCGGCTACATTCGCTTCCTCCCTTACATCAACCACCTCACCATCCCCACGTTGCCCAACGTCTCCAACGTCTCCAACGTCACACAACCCAAGCGCACAAACGTCACATCTCCCATGTGCAACTAAGACACTACGACAACGTCGTGTCGTAGAACCCGCTGGCCATGCCGTGTCCACATCGCCTTGCTTGATATCCTGCGATTCAATATGTTGTGTCGAATGTCGTGTCGTATTGCTGCGTAGGTTTGTGCGTGTCCTGAGTGATGGGCAGCTGAACCAGCTGGACCCAGTGCGTCAGTCAACCAACTGAATCCCAACCTGCGCAACACAGCGTACACACCCACCCTCCCGTCGCACATACTCACAGCAAAGTCCACACTGCGCGCAACTCCATATACCAAGATAGAGCTCGCGAGAGAGGTTCAATTAAGGTTGTGGAGTCGCTGCATGCCTTGCGTGCGCCTGTGGCAGGGTCGCGTGTCGGGTGGTGGTACCGCTCATTTCGGGAGCGGTTGAGCGGTTGGGGAGGCAAGGGAGCGTGGTGGCGATCTGGCGAGATAGATTGGTAGGTTGTCAGGGTTTATTTTGACGGCGGGTGGTGGTTGAGCAAGGCGACGGACCGGGGCTTGAGGCAAGGTGGTGATGGATGTCGCTGCCAAATGTCTGGTATCGGTCTGCTGAATGTTGAGGGGATTGGTATGACGCCGAATCGAACGCTTTGTCTTGGTAAGGTGTTACAATGTGGTCAAGATCTCAGGAGAAGAAGGGGATATCAGCTTCAAGAAGACATCACAAGCAAGAGGCACAAAGGTTTGTAGGTTTTCAAGTCTGCGATTTTCCAACACCGTCCCCAGCTAATTACAATTACCCTCTACGAGACCAAGGATATCTACCATGAATATAATGTCCGATCCTTTTGCAATGCGTTCATGTAAAGTCATAGCCTACCCGTAGGCGTGCTGAATTGAAGGTTTGACATTTACAAGAAGAAAGCAGCGAAAGCACCAACACCAGCAACGAAGCCAGCGGCGTTGAGCGAGTTGGCAGCACCAGTGAACTGGGCCGGGGTGGAGGGCTTGGTGTACGCACTGTGATACTGTTAGTGATGTGTTCAAGTGATGTAGATAGCAGGAGACTTACCCAGTGCCGGTGGGGTAGACTGGCTTAGGTGGGACACCAGTGCCAACGGGCTTGGATGGGTAAGGAGCCGGGGCGCCGCCGGAAGGCTTGCTGCCTGGGCCGGAAGGCTTGGGGCCAACGGGGTAGCCGGAGCCAGTGGGGTAGGGGACAGTGACGGTGATGGTGGTGGAGCTGACGCAGGACTCCGCAGGCTTGACGGGCTTGGAGGCCGGGGCGGAGGGAGCAGGGTAGACGGGAACAGCGGGCTTGGAGGAAGCCGGGTAGACTGGGACGGCAGGCTTGGAGGAGACGGGGTAGACTGGGTACTCGGGGGCCTTGGAAGATGGCTTCACTGGGGCCGAGGACGAAGCCGGGTAGACGGGGTACTCCGGGGCCTTGGAGGAAGGCTTGGTGGGAGCAGAGGAGACTGGGTAAGCCGGGTACTCAGGAGCCTTGGAAGATGGGGCAACTGGGTAAGCGGGGTACTCAGGGTAGGCTGGGGTAGGAGTAGGAGTGACCACGGGGGCCTCTCCGTATCCGTAGCCGGGGACGGCGGCAGCAATGCTGGCGAAAGCAGCGACGGCGGCAATGGTGTAACGCATTTTGGCTGATTTAGGGTATTTGAAGGTTGGTTGGTGGAGGAGGTGGTGGGGTGAGTTTGTGAGTTGGAATTATAATTAAGGATAGTAGTAGTTGGTAACAACGAATGGACAGACCGAAGGGTCAAAGGGACTTGAGCTGATGAGTTGGCTGGTGAAGTGGAGAGGAAAGTAGCTGGGAGCTTGAGATGCCTTATGTACAGTAGGGAGATTACAGCCCGGTAGCGCGGACCGGAAACAAATGGCCACTGAAAGGGGGAGACAGGTCGGGCGAGCAGGGGGTGGGTCGAATCGGGCGCTGCAAGTGGCCTGGCGGATGTTTGTGCTAATGCAGGAACAACAATATCCTGGCCCACTCACGGCCACTCACAGGCCGTGCGTGCCTGGCGCTAGGCTGCGATCGGCAGGTTCGTGGTGGGTAGCCTCGGTGGCTGCTCGTGTTGCAGTAATTGAACGGCTCCCGGTGGTGCAGCGCTGGACGCTGTTCGAGGCTCTGTTATTGCGTGCGGCAGGTCAGCCCGGCGGTTATGCCATCGCGTGCGCTCCCATAGGACGTCGGGGCAACACATGGTCATTTGGCCTGTAGATTGCGCGGTAGAGCAAGCTGGCCTCCAACGGCTCCACGCTGCTTGACTCAAAGCGCTCCGACAGTGCTGCCGGGTGACCAGATGGGGAGGTATCTTCAGGGGCATCCCTTATCTGCTGGGCCGTTGTGAGTATGGACCACGGCGCAAGGCCAACAACATGGGGGCTTTCCCTGGAGATCACTGACAAAAGCGGTGTCCCTGAGCGTCCTTGAATGGTTCAGCAAGTGTGTCAGCGTCGCAGATTCTGCATGGGTGGGTCAGCGAAGCGATCGCTATTTTCCCGACACGACTTCACCGCCCTTCACGTGCCCGGAGCCGCATGAGACGAAACAGCTGGCTGCGAGACTTCACCGAGCTTGCGCATTGCATCACGCATCGCACGGCCAGGCGCGCGCTGTTGGGTGGGAAAGTTGGCGCTGCTGCACGCTGGGGGCGCCGAATGCGAGGCGGACATGGGCAAGCGGCGCAAACCCCCAAATCGATAGCGGAATTGCCAAGACCCGAAAGTGGAGATTAAGCATCGGCCGTCTCCATCTCGACATTTCCATCAACCATCCATCGCGCTTGAGGAGCCCACATCATCCAAACACGAGATGCCGTCATTGCTTGGTTCTGCGCGCATCGGCTGGGCCCTCCTTTACGAAGTGCGATCCAGCCACGCCGTCCGTGGAAACAGCCTCGCGCGTTCTTGATCGTCCGCGCATGCTGACCGCCTCCTTCACGAGAGGCAAATTTATGCGTACCGCCGTCAGCCCATTCATCCAGCGTCGCGGCAATTCGCTTCGGCCAGGATGAAGTTTGAATTCTGGGGTCGCACCCAATAGCAAGGCCCCTCCCCTGGTACTTAATGTAGATCCCGCCAATGCAGCGCGAACGAGTGACAAAAACAGGATGTTAATAGAACGGGCGGAAAACTGATTGTGGAAGCGAAATGAGGCTGCCAAATCCTGCCATGTCGTTCTGGGGCCGTCTCACGAGCACTACTAGATTGGTCTAAAGGGCCGGCTGGCGCCAGCGTGCCATGTCGAAATGAGCAACTCCGGCCACGACTGGCCGAGACTGTTCATCTTCATCTTACGGCGAGCTTTCAGCCGCCTCGGTATCATTCTGTTCTTTTGCCTCCTCCTTTCTTTCAATGTTGCCATCTTGCCGCATCTTGCTCTCGGGCATCCTCCGATCACCTTCGAGCCTTCCAAGACAGCCGCTGCATTCAGCCGTGGACGAACCTAAGAGTCCCAACTTGCCCAAGTGACTGATTCCTGATCGGACCGTTCAACACAACCTCTTTGCCATGGATGCCGCCAGAGAGTCTTCACACAGCATGTTGCGACACCTTCTCACAACGGAATTTGCGCGACACGCCGCCGCGTACAGTATCTGCGCCCACGTTCAGCACTGTCATACTGGTCTCCGAACCCAGCACCATAGGATGACTGGCCCTACCTGAAGTCGTTACAGTGTCGATCCACTTGCATGTAGTCTATACGTGCATTCGATTCTTCCATCATCTCCTGGTGAACGTCCTCGTTGTCATTGATGATGCGATCCTGTCAGCATCATCCATTTCCTAGGCCGAGTTGCACATCGTCTGTTTTTCAATCGTCTTCGCAGCTACCTATAGTAGCATCTCATCCAATTTCTTTAGGATGAACGAGGTCACACCTGACCCACCTCCATGTGTCCCTCACCACAAGAAGACGGTCTTGATGTCATCTCACTCCTTCTCTGAACACCGAGCCTTTGCCTCCAATTCGATTCTAGCTCCAGGTATTAGCTACAGCTCAGCACCACACCCTAGTCTCACTGCCTAACCTACCACCACCGAGGAAAGTCCGGGAGCACCAAGGCCCTAAGCAGCATTACACAAGCCCGACCACGACACTATACAGCGGCAAAACCCTTATCTACTGTGACAGGCATTGGCCAAATACCTACGCGGCCTTACCCATAAACACCTTCAGCGCGACGACAGTCCATATCCGCTTGAAATGGGAGACCTCTTGACACTGGAAGTCGCATTCACCTTGCGTCCGTTCGCATGCTTCATCGTTGGTGAAGTCTGTTGTCTTGGCAGACGTGTCAACAATGGCTCCACCTCACTTCACCTCAAACAACAGATCTCTCCACGCAGGACAGCCAAAGCACCACGCCAAATCTACAATTCCCCGATATCGCCAGCGTCGACGCACATCAACTCGAACTTTCCAATCGTGAGTATGCTCCGCGCCCTGCTGCACGGTCTCGCGGACCTGTGATCTCTCCACCCTGCTCCTGGTCACAACATTCCGCCGAGAAGGTGCCATAAACTTATTGTTTAAGCTCTTTATTCACATCATATAGCCGCGGTATCCTCGAAACCGACGAAAGACAGTGATCTACCGGTCCGAAGGCATATACACCCATGACATCCGGAAAGGCCGAAACCATGCAACCCGAGCAGACCAATGCGTCATCATGCAACACCGCTTCACTCAAGGCCCATATCGGACCGACTCATAAGACTTCCGGCTCCGCCTGGGCCGAAAGTGACGATCAGCAGCTCCTCCAGCTATCACGCGTCCTGCCCATGGAGGAAATCCAGAAATCCCACTTCTCTTTCTTCAGCGTCGATCAGCTCAAAGGCTTTCTCGCCGATGCGCAGACCAGGCTTCGGGACCGCATGATTCACGCCGAGGAGTTCCAGCCGGGTGGTGTCTCGGTCGATGTCGCAGACGCGGTCGACGACGAGGATGATGACGACGACGAAGTGATTGATGCGGCCTTTGCTGCTCGGCGTGGTAGCAAGCCTGTCTGGGAGGGCAAGACCTCGACCTGGGAGAGCAAATCTAAGCCCGGAATTGGTTGGCTGCCTGAGAACGAACGTCCGGACATGGAGCAGTTTGTGCGTGTCCATGGAAAACCGCTCGGAAAGTAGAGCTTGTCCGGGAACCGATCATTCTGAGAAGCTAGGCCAAAGAAATGCCAAAGACAGTATTGGAAGCTGCGCGCGGATCACATATGAAGGGAATGCCACGGATATGAACATTAGGATTGGAGCCATAATGGGATGGCCTTGAGGTGCACATATGGCCGCAAATGGGAAGGCGACATGTGCGAATACGGACAAGACCATTGCGAGGATAGGCAGCAGAAGCCGATGGAGACGGTATTACGCGCGTATGAGCGCCGTTACGGCAGCCTTGTAGCTACATCGCAATACAACATTTTCCGTGTTCACCAACGTTTCCTCTGCTCTCATCGGTAGCAGCTACATCACTGATCACAACGCAATTCAACGTCGTCTGTCATCGATATCGTGGCTGAGGTGATAGAGAAAATAAACATATATTGAAAAAACCACGCCTAAATTAATGCGCACAGCGCACATCAATCCGCAACCTCCCTTCTCACTTCCCTGAAGCCGAAGCTCAATGCTTTGCATCGACATCCATCCCCTCCGGTGTCCTCGGCACACGATCCTTCCGCAACGAGATTTTCATTTTGAAATCGTACTGGTACATGAACCAATACGTAGTGATTTTCCAGATGTCGTTGGCGTCAGCGAGTGCGAAGTCGAAGTTGTAAATCAATTGTGCGATGAATTTGTGGATTTCGACCTAGTAGCAGCCATTATTTAAAAGTATATAGGAGGAACGGGAGTCGATATGCAATGTGCAAAAATACACATGGAGACATGTTAGAAGTGTGGACTTACCAAAGCAATATTCTTCCCAATACACGTCCTCGGCCCATTCCCACCAAACGTCATATTCACACTCTCAAAATACTTCCTCTTCTCCTCGTCCTCGAGCCACCGCGCAGGGCGAAACTCATCCGCGTCCTCGCCCCAGATCTCTCGGTCCCTATTCTGTGCAATCGGACTGATGCCGACGGGTGTCCCAGCCGGAATGGCGTAGTCGCGCACGAGGAAGTTCTCGGGTGCGTAGCGTAGAAGCTGGAATACGATTGACGGCATGAGGCGCGTGGCTTCTTTGATGACGGCTTGGAGGATGGGGAGCTGTTGTGTCTGGGCGTAGGTTATTGCGTCGGGGGTTTGTTTGGTCTTGTAGAAGGCGTCGACTTCGGCTTGGACGAGGCGGTAATACTCGGGGCTTTTGGCGAGGTAGTATAGACATGCTTTCATGCCGATGGCTGTGGTGTCTGCGCCTGCGCCGCTATTGTAAAGTCAGTGTTTAGAAGGATGATAAACACCCCCTAGCGTATGATGGAATACGCACACGAGATTGACAGCTTCAATCAGGATATCGTCTGCTGGAGCCGGCTTCCCGTCAATAGTCTTCATGCGGCAAAAGTGACCCAGCATATCATCTCGCTTGACGTCCTGGTTTGCAAGCCGATCGGCGATTTTCTTTGTCGACCACAATGACAGTTCTTTGAACGGCTCTGGCAGTAGTGCGCGTGTGAATTTGCTTTTAGCCAGGGAGGCGAAAATTGGAAAGTGGCCCATAGTGGACATGATGACAAAAGTGTCGAAAATATCCTTACGCAGTCCATTCACGTCTGTTCCTGTTCGCAAGTGGCCCAGCTCTTCGCCATGACCGAGCTCGCCGATCACGTCGAATGCAAACGCGTCAGTGAAGTGAGCCATGTCAACGACTTGTCCGGACCCCGCGTGCTCCTGCAGTTTGTAAAATAGCAGATCGAGGCAGCTTTGGACGTATTGTTCGTACTTGAGGATTGAAGACATGGAAAACGCGCCAGTAACACGCTTTCGCAAAAAGGCATGCGTCTTCTTGTCCGTAGCTGGGAAGAAATGGGTCCTGCCGCCGGGAGGGTTCCAGACGTCGTACCAGCTTGTCTTTTGCGCATTGTGGCCATGGCCATAAAGGTTCTTGACGGCATATTCATCCACGATGGAAACTTCATTCGGCGCGACTCGGACGACACGGCCGTATCTCTTGTGCAGCTCGAGAACATCGTCGTGCCACCGTCCGCGGAAGTATTTTGCATTTCGCCATGCGCCGGAGAACTTGGCTAGGAAGGGGCCTGGTATTTTCGATAAAGGGTGGAAGAAGATCCTATAAGTGATGAGCAGAGTTAGAAGACCAAAGCCGGCAATGAAAACAGTCAACGCAGCACGCTGAGGATGCGCAGCCACAAAGGACGCCGCGTCAGAGGCTCTGAACACGGCCCATTCCGCTAACGAGCTGGAACCATTGTGTAAAAGCTTTTTGGCTGACATAGTTGATAGCGTTGGCACGTCTGCGTGAATTTGGCAGGTGAGTATGGAAGCTCGAACTTTGTTCAGCTGCCGCTTTTGCTTCAAAGTTTGACATTCCCCACTTCACTACCCCACACAGTCCCCACGTCTAGTCTGGTCTGTCTGCTCTTTTTGTGGACTCATGATGCTGGTGTTGCATTGCATGTCTTGGTTTAAGCTAAGCGCATTTACTTCTTTCGGAAGGAAGCGGGTAGGGCGCCAAGGTGCTCCTCATTGATCAGACCTCTTTACTTTCACTTGAGATGAACACTAAACTTTGTGAAATAATACTTAAATCTGCGGTTCTTCCTTGCTCTGAATGAGTTATGCGACGATATTGGGCATGGAAATGTCTCACCTATGTGATCGCGTAAATATGCTATCGAAAGTATCAACAAGCAAGTTAGCATGATTCCTTCCAGAACAGGTTAGGGCGGTCAAAATTCTCCACACCATGCGACGGTATTGTTTGGACTCTGATCTCTTGGCTACTGCGCTGGAGCTTTGGTTTTGAGCGAACCAGGCAACACGTATTAGTGATCAGAAAGCTGAAACCCGGGATCTATGTCCCGGAAGCAATGCGGGTCCTCGAAGAGATGCGGGTCTCGGGACAACTTGCATAGAAAGAAGCCGTTCGGCGTTACTTGGGATCTGTTCTAGGGCAGTCACGGTCGTAATAGATATCTCCTCAAAAGAAGTGGTTCATGGATGTCCTCTGCTTGTCGCGACAAAACGGCGTTCCAACAGAATTGCGCAAGTAGAAGCGCTGGATTGAGTATCTGGTTTCCCTCGTAAATTGATCAAAAGGAATGAAGCTAAGAACAGAAGAAACAATTTGTAGCCTCGAAATTGATATCGGAAAGTTCACCACAGAGCAACCAACACATAGAAGGTCGATGGGCTGGATCTCGCTTGGAGATTTGGAATGGATGCAAAGCCTTAGGGTGCGAGAGATGCCATACAGAGCCGATAAGGTAAGTTGGGAGTACTCGCTTCTTGGTTGTTGTGAGGTCTGAGACCTTGCTTTTAGCAGTCCTGCGTACTCGGCAAGTAGAAACATTCGTCCAGATGAGCTCGGGTTTTAACTTAGGATAGTGCGCATTTGTCTATTCAGTTCTTCTTGTTTTAGATGTGCAAACTCAACATTGTTCTGCTTTGAGGCTTCGCTGGTGCTGCAATTGGCTACCGTCACGCGCTAAATCGGCTTTCCGGAATCGGTGCGGCGCAGTTCTCGTAACTTACCACTTCAACAACTCCTTTGAGGTTTTATGTAAAACCACTCTTTCGATGCTCAGCCCTAACAAACTTACCTGTGAATTGAGAACCATGATTCGGGAAGAAAATATCACCGCTCCAGACGTTATCAGCCTGCTCGACGAACACGTCGAAGACATGCGCTCCTCCACACCAGGAGCGAACTCTCGTGTCCTCGACCTCACAGCACTGCAACATCCTTCGGTAACATTTTACACTTCCCGAAGCGATTACGGAGAGCTCTATGGATGTTGTGCCCTGAAAGAATTGTGTAAGCAAGGAATTTCTCTTGTCGTCGCGCATGAGCTAACTTCTCAGCCCCGGGACACGGCGAGATCAAGAGCATGCGTGTTTCGGCAACCCACCAGCGCAAAGGGATTGCTCGTGAAATGACTCGATTCTTGATATTTGAGGCCAGGAGTCGACGAATGAAGAGGCTGAGTCTCGAGACTGGGGCGGGAGAGAAATGGGTTCCGGCGCAGAAGATGTATGAAGGCTGCGGGTTTGAAGTAGGAGCGCCTTATGGGAAGGGTAGTCCAGGAGATGGGAGTATCTTCATGAGTCTGGACTTGTAAGAACGCGCGCGGTGGTCTTGAGCTGTTGATGGTATCGGTGCCGTCGTGCAGCGAGAGTGGAGTCAAATTAGACAGGCGCGGGGATGGATACAACATCAGGTGGTGTTTCAAAAGAAGAAAAAAGTGGCAGGAAGGATTCCAAGATTGTTTTCATCGAGTCAAGAGGGTGTCACTGATGACGGAGAAAGTTGGGAGCGGAAGCCTGATTCGCTTTGCAGCTTGGATACCCTTGTCACGCGATGTTTGCATCAAATGGAAAGCTTCGTGGATTTTACACTGAACCGACGCCCATGTCAGAGACATACGAGCAGGGCAAAAGAGGAGGGTTGCGCACAACTCGAGCTCGTCTCAAAAGCCAAAGCGTCAGAGCGCCAGAATGAATCGTAGCGCGCTTTAGAGCCTCGACTGCGCTTATTCTTCCATCCCTCGCCAACTCCTGTCGACAAAGTTCACCACGGAAACCTGCGCATTGAGCGCAAACAGGATTGCAGCTGCCTTTTGGTTGCATCATCGCGGGGTGCCCGCCACATGCTGGATTCACCAATGGCGCACAAACCGTCCTGCAGAAGGACAGCGCGTCCCGCATATACCCTCGTCGCGCTTGATATTCGTGGCTGAGGCCGGAGAGACTACATCACATGTATTGTTAATATGTCTTATCGCGCGCACCAGCCTACGTCAGATCAGTCAACCTCCTGGCTAAGATATTGCCGGTCCTCACAAATAGGCTCGCGTCACAAAGTGGCAATTGCGAATCGACAACCTAGGAAGCTGCAGAGCTCGTCAAAGAACGCTTCACATTTCCAAAGGCCCAAAGGACGTACAGTTTCTTACAGAGCGATTGCCGCAGCTTGACCACGACCAGCTAAACTTACACAACGATCTAGGCACAGTCTGAGCAACCACACTACGCGGCGACATCACTCGGATCTCCCAACACTATGTCATCCTCAACTGAATCACAGTATACTGAGGAACGGGAGCAGGATAGTCCGATCGGTGCACTTCCTCTTGTGATTGACAAGCTTCGAAAGCTTACGACGGAACTCATATTCACCGAGGCTCCAGCAGATACGTATTAGTCTTCCACGCGAATAAGTCAACGATTACATATTGCTACCCGCGTCTGTGTACCGCGCTACAACCACCGAGGTCTCAAAGGAAAGCCCTGTTCAGTATCGATCGTTCTCGCACACCATACCAGTGTACTGAAAGCGGAAATGCTTCGGCGGTCGTACCTCCTCGGATCCTAGATGTTGCATCCGACTGCGATGATCTTGCTGTGCAACTTGACCTTACACAGCTTTACCAAGAGCCTGGAGCAACACCGTGTGAAGAAGAACCTACGTATCGTGCATCTATACATATCGGCTATACGTTCTGTATTCAGACGCGTCGTATCGCGATTATCCACGATATTATCGAGTGCCGCGAGGAGTGACCAGGTGTTCAACGTCTGATGAGTGGGCTTTCCCGACCACAGCCTTAGTTCCTGGGGTGTCAAACATGACACCGGGGGAATACAGTGCGGGACGTCCAAATTTGCTGCGGCAGAGGCAAGTAATCTGGGAGAAGAAGTGGCCGACTTTATCCATTTCATCGAACAGATAGCAGCATTACGGAAGCTATCCTTGACAATCTGCCCCGGCAGGAGGACTGAGAGGCAAGTCTCCTTGTGACGATTTCTCCTTATCGATGAGCTTAGGGAGGTCATATCTCATAATGGAATCGATCAAACGTTCGTTCTTCACAGCATCAAATGGCCTCTGCAACTTGTGCGAGTCTAACGCACGAGTAGGAGACGAGTTCAGCTTGCATCTACGCGACGAAGAATGCCCCGACGTCCCCTATATTGCGCGTCGACTAGATGAAGAACTTAAGCCACGATAGCGGTAGCTTGGGTGCAAGACGACCGAGAAGAGGTTTGCGAAAGGGAAGGACCATTCGAGATCCAGCCATACAAATTCAAGTAGAGTGCGATACGACTATTGCGCCGCGTGCGCCACGTTCTCGGTGTGTCTGGAAGCGAGATTGAGCAACGCGCAATAGATCTCGGGGTAAACGCTAAGGCAGCCTCACACTTCCATCATCACGACTCCTGCTACTTTACACACAGAGTGTTTCTCGTAGCTGGCAACAGATTGTGTTTGGTGTCAAGGAAAGCCGGTAATGACAATATCAGAACGCAACCCTGGGATTGCACTATTGACAGCGTAACTTTCCAGGTCACGACGACTTCGTGGTCGGCTTAAAGCTCGGCGATTGCAGTGTGGGATTGTCTTAGCGCATGAAGTTGATGGCATGCGCGCAATCGCAGGACGTCTCGAGCAAGGGTACCAAAACCCACTGATCATCGCGACCGGAAAGAGTACCATCAACTGGCAGATGATGGCGATTTGGGAAGCTGAAGTCACAGCGTGTGCTCGGTTCATCATCATCAAACGGTGATACCCAGAACGCATGGACCGCTAGCTGCAGCCGCACGTCGATCATGGGAAATCACAGGCCAAGCGAGAGCCTGTTCACAACGCGCTCACGACACGACACCACGCGGAGGTCCGTCCGGTGCATCCGGGCGCCGTGCACTCGATGAGCAATATCAATGTTCCGTGCCGCACCGATGCACCAACAGTTGCAATCGAGGGCGAGGGGCGACCGTGTGGCGCTGTTTGTTTGCTCTGGTAGCAGATGGTCAAGGCCAGGGCCAGCCTTGTGCGCCACGATTGGTGCAGAGCGTATGGCTGGCTGTCAGAACGGTAGCCTAGGAACATGGACACCGGAAGTCGAGGGCGCGGGGTTCATGTTGCGTGTGACGTGTCCTCTCGCTGACTGCCTAGAGCGATCAAAGCAGAGGGCGAAGCTGTTCGCACGCGCACAGTGCGATGGAGTTGATGGCGAAGGATGATGATTGTGCGCGCAATCACAATCAGAGTTGGCAAGAACGACCGCGTTTTGGAGGCGGTGATGGATGCGGACTAGCACCTGTCGCCGGAAAGGCCAGCCTGGACGGCGCCAGTCGCAACATCAAAGAAAGAAAGTCGCGATGATGCGCCTGCGCCCCGCCACACTCTCAATAGACAGAACAAGATATATCTCTGGGGCGCAAATGATGCAATGAGCTGCTCGTGATGGATTTCCGACGCGTCGCAGTGGTTCGGCTGCTCTGGGAGCTTACAAAAATTTGACTCCTGAAACGGTGCGGGAGGCCCAAGCGTTGGCGCTAGGGCCCGAAGCGGCAAGGCGCGCTGCATCGTGGGAACGCGAGGCAGGCTTGTATTTAATGTTGGTTGTTCTCATATGCTGGAGGGGCCCGCTGTCCACATGCCGACGCATCGGGGCGGATTCGAATCACCACCACCCATCACGTGATCCTGCGCACTTGCGCATCTGCACACCCCACGGGACAGCCTACTCCCAGTGCATTCGATGGCCCAGCCTACGGCCTCTTGTAATTTATAATAATCCCCGGTTGAGCCCCACGGCTCACGCGACACCCAACTCGCCGCCAAAATGAGGTATGTCGCCGCTGCATGTGCGTTATTGATGAGGCCGCTAACGCGCTGATAGTGCCACGAGATTGGACCGTCTCGTAACGTAAGTGCATCCTTGACTGTACCATGGTACTATACACAAACGATAATTGCAAGCGAAGATGCAACGTCATTGTGCTTGTCACCCTTCACTTGGCTTCATGACGGCAAACCTCAACACGCATGATCACCGCTAACTTTGCCAAGGCTTCTCGAGACGGGCAGCACAGCGTTGATCCGCAGCACAGCAGCCGATCAACTAGCCGACGTCCAAAAGCAACATCCGGATGAACTGTTTAACCTTCTCACGCGAGTCATTCCTTACCTACGGTCAAAGAGCTGGGAAACTCGAGTGGCTGCCGCCAAGGCTGTTGGTGGCATCGTTGCCAACGCTGAGAAGTTCGACCCCAATGCCGAAGATGAACCCCTCAAAGAGGAAGTCAAGTCAGAAAGCAATGGTCACGTCAAAGCTGAGGACACCAACGGCGCTGTCGTCAAGAAGGAAGAGAAGGAAGAGAATGGCAACGGTGTGATACCGCCGCTCAGTGACCGACTTGACCTTGCTACACTCGACTTGGCTTCCATCCTCAAATTTGGCCACAAGCTTGTTGCTAGTGGCAGCAAAGACCATGACCTGAAGCTCGCAGCCATGGAATCCAACGAGCGCATCGCCTACCAAAAAGACACGCTCTTCAAACGTCTAGGCTTTGAGGGTGTGTATGTAGAAGAGGTATCACTCCCCGTGGAGGAGATGGTTGTGCAGACACCGGGCCGTCAGACGCCCGCCATACATCGCATCGACACAAGCGTTTCAAGGTCGGATACTATGAATACCGCGTCATCACCACCAGCTGCAACACCAAACGGCGAAAAGGCACTCAGCAAACGCCAAGAAAATGCCATGAAGCGGAAGAAGAAGAAGGCAGCACAGGGAGGCGTCAACAAGGTGCAAATCGTTGACTTCAGCGGCCCACGAAAGGACTCACAGGGTGACGCTGCGCAAACACCTGCTCGCGCACATCCAGTCCCGCTCAAAATGGAAAAGTCAGAGAATGGCGACGACAATAATAACGGTGTCGACGACTACTTTGCTTTTGGCCGTAACGGTGCTGAAGTCGACGAGGACGAGAAACTCGTCAAGGAATTCAAAGGCGAACAAGTACCCGACAAGTCGGAATTTCAAACGGAAGAAGAAGCAGAAGGCGTCAACTGGCCCTTCAAGAAGGTCTGCGAATACCTGTCTGTCGAGCTCTTCGATCAGACCTGGGAGACGCGCCACGGCGCAGCCATGGGCATAAGAGAAATTCTCCGTGTGCACGGCGGCGGTGCTGGCCGACGGAGAGGCACATCGCGTGCCGAGAACGACATAGCAAACCAGAAGTGGCTCAACGACCTGGTGTGTCGCATATGCTGCGTGTTGATCCTCGACCGCTTTGCCGATTATACATCCGACAACGCTGTCGCGCCCATCAAAGAAACAGCGGGACAGGCCCTTGGATCTGTGCTGCAATTTCTTTCGCCTGAGAATGTGCTCGCCACGTTCAAAGTCCTGCAACGCCTCATCATACAGAATGACCTGCCCCAGTGTGACAACGCGGGCTGGCCGGTATGTCAAGGTGGCATGATTGGACTGCGCTATCTCGTGGCTGTCCGGAACGATCTGCTTCTTCAGGACGGCGACCTCATGGACGGCGTGCTTGCTGCTGTCATCAAGGGTCTCGGTGACTTTGACGACGATGTGAGGGCAATCAGCGCTGCAACCTTGATCCCGGTAGCCAAGGAGTTCGTCGAGATGCGACCAAAGGCGCTTGAAGTCCTCATGAACCAAGTCTGGGCATGTCTGTCCAGCTTACAGGATGATCTCAGCGCCAGCACCGGTTTTATCATGGATCTGTTGGCCAAGCTATGCAGCTTTCCCCAAGTGCTGGAGGCTATGCGTGCAAATGCTCGGACCGATCCTTCTCAATCCTTCCACGAACTCGTACCTCGCCTCTTCCCGTTCTTGAGACACACCATCACTAGTGTGCGTGCGGCTGTCGTCCGCGCTCTCATCACTTTCCTCAACATCCAAAGCGAAGACTCGGACGGATGGATAGACAGCAAAGCCTTACAGCTGATCTTCCAAAATATCCTACTCGAGCGCAACGACGGCGTCTTGAAGCTCTCAATACAGCTCTGGACTGCTGTCGTAGAATCCCTCGGCGATCAATTACCGACCCACTTGGAACCCGTCCTCGACAACATTGTACCCCTCACCCTCACTCCCATTGGTATTTCTCGTCACCCAATAACCATGGATATGTCGCTCCTCATACGACCATCTGGCCAAGTCATGGGCCCTCCGCCAAATCAGATGACAAGCCGACGATCAACACCACCTAACGGCGGCGAACCTGCTCTAAAGAAACGCAAGAAGTCCCGACATGGCAAAGAGGATATGATGACGCTCACACCAGCAGTCATGTCCCACAATGTCGATGGACACATGATCAGCGGCGACCTGGAACTCATTGGTGCCGACGTCATGATCCGTTCGCGAACGTCTGCAGCACATGCTCTGGGCAAAGCCATGGGTGCCTGGCCGGAGGCGAATCGGCAGCAGACATTCCAGAGCCGACTCCTACCTGCTCTTTCATCATCGCACTCGTCGACCCAGCTGACAGGTGCAATTGTGATCGAGGAGTTCGGAAAGGCGATCAAGGCGAAAGACAGCTTAGGTGAGGCCTTTGCGCAAGCTCTACTCCCGATTGTTGAAGGGGAGCGTCCTGTAGCGTACGAGGATCTCGTTCCGAAGCTGCAGATTGTTCGAACGCAATGTTACGCTCTGATCAACATATTCCGCGACGCGCATGTACAAAACCTGCCAAATCTCGCCGTCGTGGTACAAGGCGACCCAGCCGCAAGCCAATATGCTTTTGGTGTCGCCGACGCGGAGAAGCTGCTCACTACCCAATACGAGAAGCTAAAGAAGGCCATGACACCCTCAGCACGTATGGTCGCTGCTGCCAACTTGGACACGACACGAAAGGAAGTTGAGTCAAGTCTCCAGGAAGCCAAGGACATCAAGGAAGAGCGAGATATCCGCATCAAGGCTGCGGCTGCTGGTGCTCTGGTCTGG
Source organism: Paraphoma sp. B47-9 (assembly GCA_001748405.1). Classification (NCBI taxonomy): domain Eukaryota; kingdom Fungi; phylum Ascomycota; class Dothideomycetes; order Pleosporales; family Phaeosphaeriaceae; genus Paraphoma; species Paraphoma sp. B47-9. Next base: position 46,516 of record BCLK01000169.1, read on the forward strand.
CTCAACTCGCCGCCCAAGAAGCCTTCGCCGCCCATCAAAGCAATGATGGACAGCGTCAAGAAGGAAGAGAACTTGGAACTGCAAAAGCGTTCCGCTGCAGCGGTGGCAGGCTACATTGTCTATCTTGTCAACGCGAACAGATCTGGTGTCGTCAACAAAGTGGTCGGTAACCTCGTCAAATTCTACTGCATGGAGACAGCGGAGACGCCGGAATTCTTGGCGCAAGCTCATGTTGAGACTGGCATCTTGACGCTGAAGAAGGATGAGGACGTCCGCGACCACCCTGACGCCGCCAAATTTGCCGAAGAGTCTAAAGCCGCTCGTATCACTAAACGAGGTGCACGTGAGGGTCTCGAGCAAGTCGTCGAGAGCTTTGGTGCCCAAGTCTTTGAGAAAGTACCAATACTCAAAGACCTGATCGAACGGCCTATACGAGAAGCCTTTACCGAAGCGGAGCTCCCGGCGAAGATCTTGAGCGAAGACGGAGTGTTTGGCCAGGAGGTTGTTGACGCATTCTCAACACTACGAGCTCTTGTCGGCAGCTTGCATCCCGACGTTCGTGGGTTCGTCAAGGACTTGCTTCCATTGATCGCGAAGGCATTACAAAGTCGACTCTATGTTCTCCGCTACGTCGCTGCCAAGTGCTTTGCGACAATCTGCAGCGTCATGTCTGTCGAAGGTGTAACGATGCTCGTCGAGAGCGTCCTTCCGACCATCGGCGACGGCGGCAACGTGCACGGGCGGCAAGGAGCTATAGAGTGCATCTACCATCTCATTCACGTCATGGAAGATGCTATTCTGCCCTATGTGATCTTCCTCATCACACCCGTCCTTGGCCGGATGAGCGACTCCGACAATGATGTCCGACTCCTCGCGACTACGAGCTTTGCGACACTCGTCAAGCTTGTGCCACTTGAGTCTGGTATTCCTGACCCACCTGGTCTACCAGAATCGCTGCTAAAGGGACGAGACCGCGAACGCAAATTTGTTGCACAGATGCTTGACGCAAAGAAGGTTGAGGCTTTCGAGATTCCTGTCGGTATCAAGGCGACACTTCGCTCGTACCAACAAGAAGGAGTTAATTGGCTTGCGTTCCTCAATCGGTACAACTTGCACGGCATTCTCTGCGACGACATGGGTCTTGGTAAGACCCTTCAGACGCTTTGTATGGTTGCTAGCGATCACCATCTCCGTGCGGAAGAGTTCGAGAAGTCTGGCGATCTGAACTTCCGACGCTTGCCATCGCTGATCGTTTGCCCGCCTACCCTGTCTGGTCATTGGCAGCAAGAGATTCGACAATACGCTCCATTCCTCACGTCTGTAGCCTACGTTGGCTCGCCTCCAATTCGTGGACAGTACAGGAATCAACTCGACAAGGTGGACATTGTCATCACATCATACGACATCTGCAGAAATGATATGGACATACTGAAGCCAATCAACTGGAACTACTGCGTGCTGGATGAGGGCCATCTTATCAAGAACTCGAAGTCGAAGACTAGCCAGGCCGTCAAGAACTTCCAGTCAAACCATCGTCTCATCCTTTCTGGAACGCCCATCCAGAATAATGTTCTGGAGCTGTGGTCGCTCTTCGACTTCCTTATGCCAGGCTTCCTTGGATCCGAAAAAGTCTTCCAGGAGCGCTTCGCAAAGCCGATTGCAGCCTCGCGTTTTGCCAAGTCCTCGTCGAAGGAGCAAGAACGCGGTGCGCTTGCCATTGAAGCCCTGCACAAGCAGGTCTTGCCCTTCCTCCTCCGGCGTCTCAAAGAGGAAGTGCTGGACGATTTACCGCCGAAGATCCTGCAGAACTACTACTGCGACCTTTCCGAGCTCCAACGTAATCTTTTTGATGACTTCACCAGGAGACAGGGTCAGGAGATTCAAGCGAAGGCCGGGAATGCCGATCGCGAGAGCAAGCAGCATATCTTCCAGGCCCTGCAGTATATGAAGAAGCTGTGCAACTCCCCCGCACTCGTTGTCAAGGGTCCCACAAACAAGGCATATGAGCCGACGCAGCAGTTCCTCAAGAAGAACAATACTACCATCGATGACATCGTTCACGCGCCCAAGCTTGGCGCGCTCAAGGATCTCTTGGTCGACTGTGGCATTGGTGCTGCAGATGCTGCGGCGTCCCAGTCCGGGCCTGTAGGTGATCTGCCGGAAGCAGTCTCGCAACATCGCGCCCTCATTTTCTGTCAGATGAAGGAAATGCTCGACATGGTTCAAACGACAGTGCTGCAGAAGATGCTGCCGAGTGTGCAATTCATGCGTCTTGACGGCAGCGTCGAGGCGTCAAAGCGCCAGGACATTGTCAACAAATTCAACTCAGATCCATCCTACGACGTGCTCCTCCTCACCACCAGCGTCGGCGGTCTCGGTCTCAACTTGACTGGCGCCGACACCGTCATCTTCGTCGAACACGACTGGAACCCGCAAAAGGACATCCAAGCCATGGATCGCGCCCATCGCATCGGTCAAAAGAAGGTCGTTAACGTCTATCGCATCGTCACGCGCGGAACCCTCGAAGAGAAAATCTTGAAGTAAGTCCACCTCCACCCTTATTCCCCATACCCAGCCCTCGCACACTAACATCCCATCCAGTCTCCAACGCTTCAAGATCGACGTCGCCAGCACCGTCGTCAACCAACAAAACGCCGGCCTCGGATCCATGCAAACAGACCAGATCCTCGACCTCTTCAACGTTTCCGCAGATAGTAACGACCCCGCTGCGCTCCCGCCGCCGCCGAGCAATGCCAAAGACGACGTCGAACGAATCGACGAGAACGACGCTGTGGATGCGACGGGCGCGTTGCGCGAAAAGGGCAAGAAGGGCTTCTTGGATGAGTTGGGCGAGTTGTGGGATGAGAGGCAGTATGAGGAGGAGTTTGATCTTGATGGGTTTTTGGGCAAGATGAAGACGTAAGATATCCTGGCTACCTCGCGTATCTTGCAACCTACACAGGATTTTGTTTTATATGGCGTAAGGTGTTTTTGGCGTTTTCCGAGCTGGACATTATTAGCTTGGTTTGGCTCGGTATAATTGCGACGGGACGACATTGCAAGGTGTCACGGTACGAATAACATGCTTGCATCACGCATCATGTTCTGCATCTAGCCTGCCCGACCTGTTTTCGGTTGGTACGGCTTAGCATGGCGTTGGGTGTCCATGCCTTTGCTTGATAATGTACATGATATACGGTGGAAAGTGTAAGCTAGTTACGTGTACACATTTTTAACTGAGGATTATTGGCTGTGGCTGAATTTATTGATGTGCTTCTTGTGTGTGGTTGTGTGATGATTTTGGTGTTTGATGTAACGAGTATGTGGTGTGATGAAGTGGGGTTTTTGGGGAGTGGTTGGGGGTTGGATTGTGAATGTGAGGATAGAGATATGTTTTGTTTACCTTGAGGATCTTTCTTCCCATCACTAACAATCGATCTCCTTCCCATACCAACTACACCGAACCATTCATACAACCGTCATTTCTTCGACGTGCAGCAAAGAAAACATATCGACAATCTTGAGCGCTTTTGAAAAAGTCGGTGCAAACATCATATTGTCTACTACACCTCTTTTGTCGAAAGAAGGCAGATAGATGAGTACAGATGTAAACGACTCGAGGGTAGGGAGAACTTATACCCAGGGCGCTGAGAACGAATCTTGGCTAAATATGACGGATTATCAAGAGGTGTGGAAGATGTTGGGTTTCGCGCCAGCGGCAAAAGGTAGGAAGAAGTTTTTGTGTGGTTTGATGTGATGGTTTTTGAATGGAGGGAATGTGGAAGTCATGCATGTTTTTATATTTGTTTTTGTGCACCCGAGGAAACATGGCGAATCTTGCTTGGTTTTTTGGCGAGGGACGACGACATGACTCCTTTCTCTTTGTCTTTCCGAAGAAGGTAAAGTAAGTAGGGTGTGTGACAATGGGGCAGGAGCGCGCGGAGAGAGGATTTATACGTCCGCATATGCTTGGCGAGGGAGACAGAAGACAGAAATCTTGAAACGGAAAAGCCAGGAGGTATGACGTGGCGCTGCTTAGTTTTGTAGCGAGATACGTGCTGGAGACATGAACTCAACGGTAGGATGTTTTGTGTATAGTCGTTGAATTGGGTGTGGATAGACGACATTGGAAATTGAATCAGGAAACGAAAGAGGAGAAGGGGCGGACATGGGCAGAATTCATGACAGTTTTCTTTCTCATGGGGATTAAGGAGAAGGAGAGAGCGCGAGACATGTCGACGTCGTAACATGCTTTGGAAAAAAGCACATATGATAGTTGATACGGGCTCTCTGAAATACCTCGCGGAGGAGGAATGAATTGATGAAAGGTTGGGCTGGGTGTGGTGGGAGTTTATATACTTTAACTTCGAGCTAGGAAATAGATGAAGTAGCGGGAAATTTGGAGAATGTGGGTGAAGGGCGAGATTGGGAGGGGTGTACGGAGGTGGGACATGCGCTATTCGCAGAGTATTTGGTAGGCTTCGAAAATGATTCATGCAAGTCCTGCTATTTTAATCTACGCGATGAGATTCGATTGATGTCATATCACCAATATCCAGCAAGCGCCTTATGCTAGCATTGTATGTCGAGAAAAGACGTACAGGCCAGGCAACGTCGCGTTGAATGGTATTAGGAATGATGGCGTATTTCTGGAAACCACGAGGCGCACATCCCGAGTCTTGTTAACGCGTTTTGGACAAAAGCAGACATACATCAAGTGGTGTTCGAATTCCGTTGAGAAATAAAAATGAGCGCTGAAGAAAGAAAATTCAGGTAAGGGACTCGGGACTTTATAAAGACTACTAGTGTACCCGCACGCCATAATGAATTGTGAAGAGATAAAATTGAGCAACGCAAGAGAGAATTTCACACGGGCAATCGTTGATGACGAGATCGTACACAGGAAAGAGTTGCGACTTTTGATTTCGAGACGCACACAAGTGATTATGATACACAGTTTGTTAGATCAGTATGTCTCCAGTCACGCCTTGCGCATCACGGAGTTTCAATGGTTTTTTGAAGTCAGGGGAGGACATGTGATCGGAAGCGACTTCCGAATTGCGTATCGAAACGCGAGTTGGCAGTGAAGCATCGTAGTATCAACGCTTCAAATACGGAGCGAAGAGGTCAGCAAACACGTCCAGAGTGTTTGCGTGGTTTCTGACATATTTCGTCGCTCATGTCCTTTTCGACCGGAAAGGTTTGCTCGAAAGAGTCCAGTGTTTCTCTCGGCCGAGAAAACATGGCCATGATCCTGTCTCTATTTTCCGAGCGCAGCTTCGCACAAGGACATGACTTGTTGCGGGGTTCTCTTTTGGTGCAGAAAGATCACATGGTGTAGTTTTCGGTTCTTTTGGACACAGAGAAAGACCATAGCGAGAGAGCCGAATGTTTTAGTTTGCGTATGATTTACGAGATGCGGAAGAATTACTGAGAGATCTTGTATTTATACATGACTCGGTAACGATGGTTTACTAATCACGTTGATGGCATCTTACCGGCGAGACGATCTGGAATCCATGTCTTCCTGTCATTTGCTGTGACTGTCTGTGTATTCTGCTGCACTGCAAAACGAAGTGTCATCTATTACACATTTACCGGACCTGGTGAGTATATGATATACCTTAAGATATGAACGGCCCGATCAACCCCTTCCCGTGATCCTGGTCGTTAGCAGAATGAAGTCGACAATAGGACCGAGACCGTGGAGGGATTCATACAAATGTGTAATCTAGCGCGAACCACGATCGGACCGAAATAAAGCAACGTCGAGTCCAAGTGTGTTCAATTCTACTACATTGTTTGGAAATCTGCAAGTCGCTTTCAGGGTACCCGCAGTCTCTACCACTTGAGCGTCTTCAAATACTTCGCATCGCTCTCCTCCCACGGATACTCCTTCTCCGCCTCTCGAATCCTCTGCTCATGCTTCTCGCTCCTCGGCGTAATGCTCGTGCGATACGGCACGGGATGGCTCACAACACCTGCCTCAAACTTGACTTCTGGCTCAACGACTTTGCCGTTCTCCTTCAGCTTCTCGATCTTGAACACTGCCAGCGATTGCGCAATGGTAATGAACAGCGCATTGTCAGCGACATAGCGGCCAGGGCACACGCGACGACCATATCCAAATGTGTATGTACGCGGATCGGGCTCGGCTTTGTGTGTTTCGGTTTCGATGAAGCGCTCGGGGCGGAAAGTCATGGGGTCGGGGTACACGGCGGGATCGTGGGTGAACAACCAGGTGTTTGGCAGAACAAGCGCCCCCTTGGGGATTCTGTAGCCGCGGATCATGTCTTCTTTTGTGCTGGCGTGGGGAATGGCCATGGGCGCAACGGGATGCCAGCGATGAGTTTCCTGGACAACTGCCCAGATGTATGGTAAGCTGTCTCTGTCGCCACTCATGGGGAGACGATCACCGAGAACACGGTCGAGTTCTTCTTGGGCTTTCTCTTGGACTTCGGGGAAGAGCGTCATGGCAAGGAAGAAGGTCATGAGGGATGAGACGGTAGTGTCAGCGCCGCCAAGGTACAAGGATGAAGCAGACCATTTATGGATGTTTTCTTGTGTGGCGTCGGATCCGATGTCTTCGATAGCTTGAGAGAGTAAGGATGGTTTGTGCCTCTTCTCGCGCATTTGCTGCTTGACGAACTCATAGGGCTGATTGGTGGTCTTTTGCAGTTGGTCGGCCATTTGGCGAGCAATGGCCTTGAAGCCAGCGCCGGGCATCCAGTCGGGAAGGTATTGCACTGTAACGATCAGAATGGAGGTCTTAGGAAGAAAACAGGTTTGCTCACAGAAAGGCATGATGTCAACCGGCCATTTACCAGGAATAGTCGACTCAGAGAACTCATGCATGGTCTGACCCGCCATATCGACCAGGTAGTCCTTACCCTTGGCCTCGGCCGTGTAGCCATAGGTAATCTTGAGGATGACAGCACCAGCTTCTTTCTTGATGTGGGCAAAAAGATCTTGTGGAGAGTTGAGTAAGTTGATCAAGAAGTGAACAGCCTCTTCTTCCTGCACACGATTGAACACGGTCAGCGAAGTTGTGCTGCCAGCAACCTTGGCGATGTTGGTGCGATGCTGCTTGAAGGTGTCGGTGTAACCACTGAAAGCCAGAGTGTTTTTCCAACCGATCCTAGTTTCAAGTCAGCACAGCTTCAACAGCATAATTCATTTCCACCATACATGTCGCTACTGAAGACCATATGCGGACGGGCCGAATACGCCGCCGATCTATCTCGTAGAAGCTCGAGCGCGAGTTCAGCATCGTTAATGATCACGAAAGTCTGGCCCAGCACGGTGATTGAGCTGATGGGACCGTAGAGGTCCTTGTGTTGCGCCCAATGGTGGCATTCCAGCATTCCAGGTTTCGGCAGATCATTTACGTTTCCAAGAAGCGGGAGGCCTTTGGGGCCCGGAGGGAGAGGTCGTCCGTTTCGGTTGGAGCGAGCCAAGTAATTGATCAGGTATGCGATTGCCAGGCCAAAGAGGCCTAGCAGACCAAGTGAAACGATGGCCATCTTGTATGAAGTGTCTTGAAGGACTGCGCTTGAGAGTGTCGTGAAGGAGTTCAAATGTCCAACAGCATTCCTTTCCACCAAAGATTTTCTCGACATTTCTCATCAGCGGCGAATGCATCAGCGGAGCTACAGGCCTGAATCGTGTGTTAGTCCCATCTTGTCGCACCGCTAATTTAGCTGCGGTCGGGGACTTCGTATTCCCGCAGCTTAGCGATAGCAGAACGGGAAGGGGCGAGACGTCTAGTCAGTTTCATCGCCCGCAGCTCCCGCTATGGAAAGACCCGTGGTAGCCCAAAGATACGACGGAAAGTCGGTGAAAATCTCGCACTCAGGGTTGATGTTGCCCAAAGCGCAATTCTTTGCTGATTGTGGTGCCGTGCCGGCATCGGCAATTTCAAAAGCCTGATGATCCTTTGCACATGCAGGATGGCGACTTTCTGTCGAACCATGCTTCTTCCTTCGCGTGTTACTGGATGCGGACCGTTCTGCATTAGGAAAACTGGGGTGGAGCGTTTTCTGCCAGAGCACGGAGCACTTGGTTTTTCTTGCGTGATTGGTTAGACCTCAGGGCTGGGTCGCTTAGAATGATCCGACAGCAGCCACAAAACTTTCATCATCCATGATCAGCATGAAATGCAGACGTCCAGCAACGCTGCCCAACCTCACATAGTTGTCTCTCGTATCCATTGACTTGTCGTCGTGCTTGCGGAGAATTTTTGCTGTCGATTTGGTACTGAACAGCTCGTTCACGGCATTCAGGCACACACCGACCTAGCCCACTCTAGCAAATAGTGCGAGCGGCCCCGTTCTTCTGCTCCCCGAGCCGCCTCACCAACGCCACGCTTAGACCCCAGAATGGCGATCCTGCCTGGAGCCATGTGTCCGATGACGACCAGGCCCTGTTACTTTGCTTTTTCGCTCTTGCGGAGCACGACGCCTTGCTCCTTTCTCCTTACGAGCAGTGGGTCTCGTCTCAACAGGGCCCAAAAACATCCTGGTGATAGCTGGCAACCCCCAGCTCATGAGCCAAGTTGAACGTGCACATGCTAATGCTATTCGTAACGCTACCGAAAATGGAAAACGACATCTACTTTGGACCCCTGGTGGGAAATCTGTTACAAGCCAAATTCGCATATTTGAAGGACGCGACGTCCCGGCCGCTGCCGTTGACTGGAGTCCCGCACCACGAGGGAGAACTTTAATTGATTCTTGCTCCACTGTTTTGGCATTTGGCAGCCGTTGCAATGAGGGTCCTCAACGTTGTCTTGTCTCTCGCGGCGTTGACACGAGGTGTCCTTGCCCAGCAGGAGTTCCTCGAGCGACTACCGTCGTGTGCTGTGAGTACACTTCCAGCATCCTCACGAACCAACACTGACACGACAGGCAGTCAAAATGTGTTCTGGCCACAGTGCCGTCATCGTCATGCTCACCCAGCGACTTTGGCTGTCTCTGCGCTGACACAGCATTCATGACTGCAGMAGCAGCATGCAACGCAGCCAATTGCACAGTAGTCCAGGTGCTGCAAGCAACGAACGAGACATATGCCGCATGTGGTGTCCCCGTCCGCGACCAGAGTGCCACCCTGATGGGTGTCGCTGCATCAATTGGCGCTCTCGCACTGCTTATGGTCATTCTACGACTGGCAGACCGAACGTTGTCCGCGCACGCACAGTTGGGATGGGATGATCTGTTGATTGGACTTTCAGGAGTGAGTGAGCATACTATCTTCCCTAAGTCTACATGCTAATTCGTATCCTCTCAAGCTCTTCTCAATCGGCATGAACATGCCCGTCATCGTCGCCGCACGTCTCGGCTTCGGACGCGACAGTACGTACCACAATACCCGCCCTCCACGTATGAGACACTTACTAACAACGCACCTCAATCTTAGTGTGGGGTATTCCACCAGACAACATCACCGAAAGTCTCAAATGGCTCTACGTCGCCTACTTCATGTACATGCTCGCCGAATGCCTCGTGCAACTCTCCCTCCTCGCCTTCTACCTCCGCATCATGGTGGAGCCGCGCAACCGACTCGTAGTCTGGATCTTCATCGGGCTCGTCTCCTGCTTCGGCATCGGCAACGTCTTCGCCATGGTGTTCCAATGCACGCCGATCCGCTTCTTCTGGGACGGGTGGCGCGGCGAAATGGCCGGTTTTTGCGGCGTCGATGTGCGCCTATTCGGCTTTGTGCGCGGCGCTGTTGAAATTTTCCTGGACTTGGCCATCTTGAGCATGCCGTTGCCGATGCTGTACAAGTTGAATATGACGCGTAAGAAGAAGATGCAGATTATGAGCATGTTTTGCGTGGGGTTTGTTATTACGATTGTGTCTTGTTTGAGACTTTGGTCGTTTGTGCAGTTTGCGCAGACGCAGAATCCGACTTGTAAGTACCTGGCCCAGACCCTTAGGCCTTTAACAAGTCCGACGCCGCATAAGATACTTACACTGCGACAGACGATAACACAGCCGGTCTCTACTGGTGCACAACCGAATCCAATCTCTTCACCGTCGTGGCATGTATGCCCGCAATGCACGCGCTCTTCCACAAATTCTTGCGGCGCTTCCGCGACGGAAGCACATTTGGGAGTAAAGGCGATGGACTCAGCAAGGGGTCATATATGCGGCATCACTCGAGCAAGAGGCAGAATTCGCTGCCGTTTGGGTCGATTAAGAAGAGCACCGATGTCAATATTTTCCGCACCGAGAGGTCGAGTTCGGATGTCGAGTTGGTGATTCAGTTACCCAGGACATAAGGTTTGGGGATAGAAAATGGGAGTGAGTGGGCTGTAGATTAGCGTGATTCGATAAATAACGTACCTCACAAGCGAGTTGCCCACACAAGCGAGTTACCTACCGTGCTAAGACCCTACTAAAACGTACTCTTGCAAGAGTACGGAACGCGATAAATTAACTACTAAACGCGCTACTAGCTTTAAAAGAGGCTTAATTA
>BCLK01000170.1:0-10890 GCA_001748405.1 Paraphoma sp. B47-9
TGATAAATGAATTTCTGAACCGTTTGGTCTACGAGAAACTATCTTCATTCTTACTAACCACACCCAACACCCCTTCTCAATTTCATCATCTAACTCCACTTAACATCCCCACCCGCAACCCCATCCAGCCCCCACCCCCCATACGTATCCACAAACCCCTCATCCGTCAAATACTGCTTATGCTCCTCACTCCTCCACGCCAACTGCGTGCCCAACCGCCAGCTCGTATCCAGCTTCTCCATAACCAATTCAACCAGTACAACGCCCTTTGGATTCTGCACACCATCTTTGCCTAGGACTTGTGTTAATTCTGTCTTCGTCGTGACGCGGTGGTACGCGTTTCCGGGATCCGGGTGGTGGAAAAGCGGCAACAGGTGCGCGTAGTTTGTCGGCACGATGTCGTTGTAGGGTTGTTTTGCGCCCCAGATGAGTCGTTCAATAGTGTATCCCGCGTTATTAATCACAAAGACTACAATATTCAATCGCGCTTTGATCATGGTTCCGATTTCCTGGATCGTGAGTGCCATGCTACCGTCGCCGGTGATGAGGACTGTTCGGCCTTGATCGACTTTTCCTGCATTTTCGAGCTCAGACCGCGCGACTTCGACGCCGAGGGTTGCGGCTGTGGCGAACCCGATGCTGCCGTAGTAGATTTGCGTGATGAAGCGTACGTGTGGTGGGAATGTGATGTCGCAGAGTCCGAAGTTGGATGTGCCGGTTTCGCCGACGATGGCGTCGCCGGGGCGGAGGAACTTCTCGATGGATGGCCAAAGGAAGGATTGGGTCAGCTTTGTTGCAGATTCGTCGAGAGGTGTGCGAGGAGCCGGGAGGATGGGTTTGGGAATCGAGTGCGTGGGAGTAGAGGGGAGTGCAGAGGTAAGGGCAGCGAGAATGGATTTGATGGATGTGTTGGGGTAGAGGGTGCCCCGAACGACGACATTGTGCGGGTTAATGTGGATAGTGGTGGATTCGGAGAGTTTGCGCGAGAAGCCGGCAGCATTGGTATCAGCAGGGATATAACCAAGTGTGACCTTTGCATGATTAGAGATGGTTCGCGATCTTCATCGAAAGTACTGGTACTTACAACGAGATCTGCGGCTTTTGCAGCCTCCTTGAGGCCAGGGGTGCTGACCTCACCGTTCCAAACTCCAACGTACATCTCCTCGGACTCGTCCACAACGCCTTTACCCATGTTCGCCGAGAAGAATGGCACATTGAGTTTCTTGACGAATTGCGTAGCTTCTTGCGCAGCGCCAAACCGCTGGGTCCACGCATCGACTATAACTGCAGGGTGTTTCGACTCCTTGAGTGCATCCGTGATAGCCTTGACTGCTTCAATTTGGGCTGCTTCATCGATGTCTGGCTGAGTGTTGATGGGTGTATCCAACAGACTTGCATCGACCTGTTCAGCCGAGAGGTCGAGTGGAAGGAAGATGTATACCGGTCCAGATTTGAGAAAGCACTCTCTGATCACGCGATCAATCTCTGCGGGCGCAGTCTCGATGTCCCACAACTCGGCAGCCGCGTACCGCAGGCCAACAGATGCTTTGTTGTACTGTTGGTGATCCGGCTTATTACCAATCGAGTGATGTATCATCATATGGTTCTTCTGCATGCCTCTCGTGGTCTGGCCAACGACATGGATAACTTTGACTTGCTCGCTCATGGAACCGGCAATGCCGTTCAAGGCACTCAATTCACCGACACCGTGAGTGGTGACGAAACATCCCGGGACGCCCTTGACGCGAGCATATCCGTCAGCGGCATATGCGGCGTTGAGTTCGTTTTGGTTGCCCATCCATCGCAGGCCATCGACATGGAAAATGGAGTCGAGGAACTGCAGGTTGAAGTCACCTGGTACACCAAAGATTGTATCTACGCCGATTTGGTGTATACGTTCCCACATATACCGCCCGAGCGTAATTTTTCCGGTAGGCATGTCGCCCATGATTCTAACCGAGCTTTTGATAAGGCGAGGTCTTAGGTATGATTGAAAGTGGAAGGTTCAAATGACAATGGTTTTGAAGAATTCCAGCAAGGCACAAAGATTCTCTCTTGTACACGCAAGCTTGGATACCCTGCGTTCTGTCAGCTTACATCTTGTAAACTCTATTCACAACAAGACCTTAGCTCACTCGGTATAGTAGATAAGTCTCGGCCGAAGACGGTACTTGGCAAACGCAGTGCCAATCAGAACAAGAGCAGTAGATGGAAAGAGCAATGAGGTGCAAGAGGCTCAAGACCTAAAGCATTCGCACGATGTGTAGCGTACTTGCGGCATAGGGCGTGCAAGGCGTACTACGAAGCCGCGGTATTCGGTTGCCAACGGCTAGTTCAGTAGTATGTCATGGAAGTGCGGGGGATCGGCTTTGATTCGGAATGAACCACGCTTGTCGTCGGAATGATCACGCTAGTCATGATGAAAGAAAACGACGGTGAACTCCTGAAGTGCACGACAAAGGTTGAGAATTCTTGCTATAGCTGGCGGGAAAGTCAATCGCATTACGCTTGGTGTGATAAAATATTGAAAAGCTCTGCTAGCTTCATGCGCCGCTCTGTTCTGTGCTACCGACGACACCGTGCTTCTGTGCTTGCTCGAAGCTTGCCATCTTGAAGTCGTATGGCAGTTCGAAGTCTGCTTGCGAGTCGCCCTTGAAGGGTTTGAAGTCAACTAGTAGGGAGTCCTTCACAGCGAAGACGGCGTCGTCCTCAATATATTTGCTGTTGCGGTCAAAGATCTGAGTCACAATGGGCTTGTAGCCAGGTGCTTTCAGCTATTGAAAAGTTAGCATGATCTACGTGAAGTCGATCTTGCAACCTACCAGGAAGTGAATGTGCGCAGGCCTGTACGGATGCCTGTCCAGCGCCTGCAGTACCTTACCCGCGGGGCCATCGTATGGAATCGGATACGGGACGGGCCTCAGGCAGTAGAAGTCGTACTTTCCGTCCTTCCCAGTTGTGAATGTGCCCCTGAGGTTCATCTCGGGCTGGTCGGGATCCTGCTGCTCATACAGGCCGTTCGGAGCCGTATGCCAAACGTCAATCACAACGCCTTCGATTGGCTTTCCAGTTGTGAAGTCGGTGATCGTGCCATGCATCCATGTCCTGTCGCCTTGCTTATTTGTCTCCTCCGCGACGATGCATGCGCCCATTGGCAGCTTGGGCGCATTGTGACGGTAAAAGGGCCCGAGAATGGCAGTCGCGGTAGGCTCATCGATGGCGTCAGAAGCCAGCTTGTATGTGATTTCGTCGACGAGAGACTCGAGGCCGAGGACGTCGCACAAAAGTTGGCCTTCGTTTCGCTTGTCGTCGGACATTCTGCCTGCCTCGTTCATCTGTTCGAAGTCAGTACTTTGTTTGCGCACATTCTCTAATAGCGCTAGGCCAGCGTACCAACTCGACACCGAGCATCCACTCATCTACGGTGAGTTCATTTTCCCTGGCAAAGTCATGGAGATGCTGGATCAAGCTCGCTGTAAGCTGCCGGACGCGTGGTGTTGCCTTGGGTCCTGTCGCGTTGATGACGGACTGTGTGAAGGTTGGGTTGTATTTGTGCGGCTTGCTGCCATTGACTGAGGCCCCGTTGGTTGTCATCGTGGCTGAAGGTTATGATGTAAATTAGAGAGGTATGAGGTATCAAATGCAAAAGACTGTCGTTGTTTCCTTATGTTAGGTATGATTAGCTAGAGATTAAAGGAAGACTTCTTCGGGCGCGTGTCAGCCAATTTAAAAGAATCAGGGTCCGTAGCTGGAGCACCAAGCGCACGCGGGGCTGTGGGCCGCTGCATGCGTGGTGTGGTTGCGATGAAGCGGGAGTTGTCGTCGGTCGCGGTGCGCTATCCGAAACTAGGATTGTGCAGGTGTCGGAACCAATAGGAAGCACGGCGATCTGCGCGGTGAGTAAGCTGATATCCAAAGCTTTACAGGGTGGCTGAAGTGGAACAATGCATGTAAGTGAATTGATTACTACGCCCCGTGGTACATAACCTCCGAGTCGAAAACATGTCCAATCTGCTTTCGCTAACCATTTACAAAACTTGCCTATCGGTTGACGCACAAACCTAAGCGGTGTTAATCGCTTCGCTCACAAACGCCAAAAATGCTAATTCAGTCACTATCGTCTTCCACCCTGGCACGTTTGGCAGACCGTCCTTCAGGTTCTACGAGGCCGTACCGCTTTTCGCCAGTCTTCTCACCACCCTTCTCACCGCCCTTCTCACCCCTGACCTCGCTGATCATCTGATTGATGTTGAACGGGTCATCGGTATCTTTCTCGAATTGCACTGGACCCTCGCGGGCCTCTTGCAGATCAGCACCTTTGAAGCCCTCCTTTGCCTTGCCTAGCACCTCAAACTTGCTCGACTTTGTGATGCGGTCGTACGTTTGCCCATCGTCTTCACCATCGTCTTGCTGCACACTTGGGCGGTAAATGCTACTGATGGCGTCTTGTGCTGCGAATAGAGGTTTGTCGTAGTGATTGTCCTCGTTAAAACCGGCATTGAAGCCGCTGGACTGATTGAACAGTCGGGAGTCGTACATTGACTCGCCACTTTGTGTAGGCTTCGCCAGACCAAGCGCCACCTTTTCTGATATATCTCTGTTCTGTTCGCGAGCGAGCATCTGTATCTTCCGCTCTGTACCCATGCGCGACTGTCGAAGCTCGCGTTGGAAGTCTTCGCGGCGCTCCTTGCGGTCTGCTTGACGCTTACGCACCGCTTCCTCTTCCGAGTCGGTTTCAGAGTCGCTGTCCGAGCGGCGGCGGGACGCATTCGCACGTTCTTCACGAGCCTGCTTGGCGAGATTGCGCAAATGCTCCTCCTTTTGTAGCTTCTCCTTCTCAGCCAACCTTTGTTGCATGATTGCACGCTGCTTGACCTCCTCACGAGCGTGACGATCTGCAGCTTGCAGTGCTTCGCCGAATTGCGCAAATTTGTCGTTGATGGTAATATCCTGGAGACCTCGCCCATCAGCAGCCAAGCGCTTGTCCAGCGGCACAGTGTAGCCCTTGGGATTCTTCCAGTTGCTAATTGGCGGCGGGATCTTCCACATCTCCTGATCCTCGGCGGTCAGCTTGCGCGGTGGGGAATGGAGCACGGGTGGTGGAGGTGACGGCGGGCCGCGCGGTATTCTCTTGTGCTTGAACTTCGGGGGCTCGAGGGGGTCAATCTGTCTTTGCTGGATCTTGAATATGCGCGTCTTCCCCTGGGCCTCACCCATCTGCGCAGTCGGAGTATATCGCACGAAGGTAGGCTCGTCATTCTTGCGGCCTTGGACATTCTTCGGTCGCTGCGCGGCATTTTGGCCCGACACAAGTGCCATGAGCGCTTGCTCTGTCTTCTCCTTTGTCGCCTGCACCACTTCCTGACTCGGGCGAGACAGATCGAGCTCTCCTGCATCGGCCTGCTGTCGCAGAGGGATGAGGTCCTTGAAGCTGGCCTGCACTATTCGCGAGTCGTTGTGTCCGCGTCTGGCGATCTCATCGTACTTGGTCTTCCCATCACCGTCAACCCTCCGCACGAGAGCATTCGATTTGGTCGCTTCGCCCTTCTTGCCCATGTCCAGCGGGTATTGCGCGACGTGCACTTCAGGGAAAGCGCCACCATCTCCAAAGTCGTCGGCTGAGCGTGGCCGCCAGTTCTTTCTTGCGCCGTACGCAGGCGGCCCATTTTGTCTCCTGGCGACCTGCGTCTCATACTGCTCGGCAGTCAGGACGCGTGTGCTCCGCGTGAGCTCCTCCTCCTCGCCAGTGTATTTCGGCTTCGGCAGCGACTTCGAGAGGGTTGCGACCGACATGATGGGCGATTATGGGTGAGGCGAAGTGGCCGTGGGAGTTGATGTCAAGAAGTTGCTGGTTCGCAAAATCAGGCATCGGCGATATCTTTGCCAAGCACCGAGTCACGTGGCATTCAACGTGCCCGCACTCACCTAGAATCTGCACGACAGTCTTTTACCGAACATTGACGCTACGATGTCATAGTTCTCTATGTTGACCCATTGCCATGCGAACTATGCCTGGCCATTCATCTTCACTGCAGGGACCATACATCCATGTCAAAGACTTGTCTTGTCGGGAAGACTCCATCGCTATATGGGCTTGAGGTTCATCAAACTTTCCCAATCTCTCCTGAACATCTGATGCTGTCTCCTGCATACATATATGCACAACGCGGCAAAGCGATTGTGATGAGACCCGCGTCGTTGTGACGGCGCAACTCGCTAAATTCAGCCGCGCAGGGATGCATATGCAGGAACACCGACGAAAACGCTGAAGGTCAGATGGCCTGTCCAGGCCTCGAGATCAAGTCTTGCAGGACGGCAGTCAGTCTGGTCGTGCCACCATGAAGAGCAGCATCTTCCCACGTGCCCCAACTCCCATGTGGTGCATTTCACTTGAGGTTTCGGTGGCTGGAGGACGTCGATGAGGGTTGAAGTGCATTGGGATGGCTGAAACGAGGCTGGCGCTATCAGAAGAAACGAGCCGGGCGATCAGCACACAGACCGCGGACATGGCATTTATTCATTCATTCGCAAGTAGATCAGTCGGTACGCGGAGCACAAGTTGGTATGTATCGCAGCAAGCGAAGGCTGAGCATCACTGGGTTCACGGGGAAACGAGCAGTGGCTGCGCGTAACGGGCGGTGGGCAAAAGCAACGCTTGTGGACTGGCGGTGGCTCTCATTTGCCAATGCGATAACTGTGACCTCTCATGCAGGAGTGGTCCAAACGGCTAGCTCACGACTCGCCGCTCTTTTGGTCAAAGGCCATGGCACCCCAGCATCACAGCGCGGGAGCGGCATCCTCTGCTAACTCCTCATAAGAATGCGAGACATGAGACGACACTTTGCGCAATTGCGGGTCGTTTAGCAGCATGCCGCGCTCTGACTTTGTTACATGACTTGACTGCGCGGAACCCTGTCGGACTGGTGCCAGCACACGCTGGAGCTGTCAGCCATGCCGCTATTTGGTCGCCATTCCCGGAAGTCTTCCAAGGAAGCATCACAACACCGCAAGGACAAGGCGGAGAAGGCAGAGCCGCCGCCCAAGGAGCCCAAGCCCAAGGACAAGGAGTCGCGGGAAAAAGAGAGGCCAAAGCAGCACACGAGGACCAAGACGGCGCCCGAGACACCGTCACTGCTGCGGCTGCCCTCGTCGAGCTCGACCGTCTCTGCATCGCCGCGCTCGCGCCGCGCAACCGTCACCGTCCCTTCGACGCCGACTGCGACAGCGCCCTACACGCCCTCGTCTGCGACCTCGCAGTCGTACTTTTCCCCGCAGCCCGAGTTCGCGCCCTCAGGCAAGGAACCCCGCTCGCCGCCTGCCACGAGGAGACCCCCGGCGTCGTTCAGCGTGGGCCATGACACCTCGCGCGGCCCGCCAGTGACGCTCATCACCCGCGGCAACTCGGACTACGCGCGCAGGACGCCGCAGAAGCCCGCCGACTACGCCTACGCCCAGCAGCAGTTCCAGCAGCTCGGGCTCGTCTCACCCGGCGAGTCGCAGCAGCAGCATCAGTCGACCCGCCAGCGCAGGGACGCACCGGAGAATTCGAGCGAAGTCACCCCGCAACCACCAACACAACAAACAAACCCGCCTCGCCGCAACTCCACCACCACCGCCGCCGCCAGCAAAGCCAGTGCCAGTGCCCGCGCCGCCCAGCACATGGCGAGCTCGGTCGACGAGTCGTCCGACGATGACTCCAGCTCTGGCCCGCCCAGCACCCACGAGGACCGCCGCGCCGCCCACAGCGGACACGAGGCCACCGACACGTCAGGCACCGACGGCGAGCAGAACGAGGACCTGTTCCTGAACATCGCCGAGGACGACGCCCCCAAGCAGCGCCCGGCCGACACCCTCTCGCGCCACGACAAGCTGCGGTCGCGCATTGGCCGCATCAACCGCCTCTCCTCGCCGTCCGCCCTGCACTCTCCCTCGCCAGGACCGTCG
This sequence comes from Paraphoma sp. B47-9, assembly GCA_001748405.1. Classification (NCBI taxonomy): domain Eukaryota; kingdom Fungi; phylum Ascomycota; class Dothideomycetes; order Pleosporales; family Phaeosphaeriaceae; genus Paraphoma; species Paraphoma sp. B47-9. The sequence goes on from BCLK01000170.1 coordinate 7,945, forward strand.
AGCTCGGCCACGCCCACCGTCACCCGCATCCCCTCCACCACCGAGTCGCGAGCGAACACGCAGCGCCGTGTCTCTCACGTGCCCACTTCGTCGCGGACCCTGCTGGAACGGCCGCCGCAGTCGCCCGCCAGCCCATTCGAGACCCCAAGGGCACGTCCCCTGGAGCTGTCCACCAAGGCATCCTTCTCACGCAGGGACTCTGACCTCTCACCCCGCGACTTCCTCGCCCAGTTCACCAGCAAGCGACGCGGGTCCCAGCCAGAGGTACAGCACACGCCGCCTAACAAGACAGGCACATACCGACCGTCGAACCTGGGCCACTACTCTTCCTCGCGCGACGATGCACGGACTGCTCAGCCCGAGACTGCGCAGCTTGAGACGGCATCGCGCGCGGACGGGACTGAGTCGCATGGCTCCACTGGCCCGGCCGTGTCCGTATGGGACGAGCTGGACGAGCTGAAGACGCGCATTCGTAGGATCGAAATGGGCGGCAAGATACCATCGACGTCAGGCGCAGTCATATCTCAAGCTATTGCCGAACGTCCACGGACGGCCAACACGTCTGCCACGACCGTCTCTTCAAGCCCAAACCAGCCACGCAAGTCCAACCCGTCACCATCCGAATCGACCGTAGACGCGCACACCAGCCCTCGAACACATCCACTACTCCGCGATGCGCTCTCAAAAGTGCGGCAACACACCACACCCGCTGTATACCGCATACTCGAAGCAACCGCAACTGAGGCGCTCACCCTCGCCGAAATGACAGGGAGCGCTGGACCCCAGGGCACGCTCCACTCGGCCAGCTCCATTCTTGGCGGAGCAAACGTATCAGACAGACAGGTCCGTCGCAAAGCAGACAACATCTGCCGAAGCCTGACTGAGCTGTGCATCGCCATGTGCGACACCAAGCCTAGCGTGGCGAGCCCAGCATACAGGTCTTCTGCAGCCACTCTGACGCGCAGGCCGAGTGTCCAGATCAACGGCGACTCCCCGACCATAAGACCAAGCATCGAGCCCGAGAGCAATACATTGGCGAATATCAGCCCAAGTCGAGCTCTCCACCGGATCGAAGCTCGCCGAACGAGCATGCTCACTGGTAACGCCAACGGTACCCATCGCGAGTCAAGCGAGCCTTACGACTACGAACGTCAACCTTCCCGTTTGCAGCGCGCTGGCACGAGCCTTCACAGGAACCGCTCTAGCGTAGACGATGACGACGAGGAACCGACTATTCGAGCACCGTCTCGTGCGATGACAGACTTCCGGTCTCTACGGGGACCAGAGAAGAGTCGCTTGACCGGCAGACAATATGCTTCTCGTGAACCTTTGCCTGACCTCCAGCCAGCGCCTACGCTGCAGTCCGCTGCCAGTCTGCGCCGTCCTACTGTCACAGGGACCAACAATGAGAACAGTCTCCTGTTCAGAGACGGGAGCAGACGCTATGATTTCCATCGAGAAAGTTCTCCAGCGTACGAGAAGCAGGTCGCCGGTAGTCTGCAAGCCCGTAATCGACTTGCTGTCAACAGAAACCCTAACAATCGAAACTCGATTGGCGGCATCGCTGATCTTAGCAATCGCAGCGTCAGCATGGGGAGACGAATGAGGGGCAATAGCACTGGAGAGTGAGCAAGAAGAAATTACAGCGTCTGAAGTGCGTATTGACGATTTTGACGTTATATACCCAGTTTACTATCGGGACGTCGCGTCACCGGGCAGAACCATGCCAAACATATCTCGATCTCGATATCCACAACATCGACGATTATTTGGCATTTAGCGCCGAGGAGCAGAGTCGCGTCGGACCAGTCGGTTCGAAGGGCTACCCACTACAACAATGTGTCGATATGAGCCGGCAGTTCGGCCGTTTGGGGCCATCTGAGAGTGAGGTTGAGGCTGAGGCCGAGGCTGGGGCAGGTGTTACGGCGAGTTGCACTTTTTGACACGATTCTCATTTGTATGGCAAGCGTCGCTTGTCGAATTTCACGCCTTTGCATCTTGAACGGAGTGCAGGAGCATATCACAACCGCTCGAGGAAAAGGAGTTTTACACAAGGCATTGATTCCGCCTCATGATTTCGGCGTAGTTCTATACCAGCGGTATCCTGCATCTACAGCGATGCTTCATGTACATATTTCAACCATGTCCATCAACCACTTGCCTCCCGCCTACTCTGCAAACGTGCCAGTTTTCCCCCCGATCCACGCGAACGCCCAGCTTACCCTCTGGACCCTGGCCCCATCGCATCGCCGACTCCCTCACACAGCCACGCACCCTGACACCAAATCACCACCACCGGAGCCCTCCCCTGGCGCACATCAACGTCCCGTCCGGCACGTTGAATGGCTGCTGCAACGTCGCACATCCCGGACGCGTGGTCGTGGGCAGGTTTCCACGCGGGACGATCAAGTGGTCGAGCCCCGATGACGTATGACATCATCCGCGGGAACATCCCTGTCTCAACCACACAGCAAGAGGGTTCCACGCCGTGCGTGTGTGCGCTGCGGGTGGGCACTGCGCAAATCCTGCTAACGTGTAACCGTGATGGCGGATGAGATCACAGGCAGGGGTATGTGGAGGATGATGCAAGATCTGATCTGGATCTTGGGTGCTGGGCGGGGGAGGAGTATATATACCTAGTCTTGTGAATGGATTCTTTCACATGCTATAGTATTTTGCTACAAAACTATTATACACATACATACACACTTCCTCGAATTCTTGCTTGAAGACACATACAATACTTGACGATACGAGACGAGATATTAGCCCATCATGCCAGACGCAAAGCCCCAGTCGCAGAAGACGTACAGAGAAGCAGCGGGCGAGTATTATAATCAGAAATACGAGACGTGGATGCCATGGATCGAAGATAAATATCTGAGCTGGTTTACGAAGGATAATAAGGCTTCGTATGCTACGAAACGTATGTCCCCTTCCCCATAA
>BCLK01000171.1:0-40367 GCA_001748405.1 Paraphoma sp. B47-9
TTACTGAGTCCCGAATTCAAGACATTTTTTACTATCCCAACCATCATCCACGATGTCTCTACCCACTCAAATGATCAAACAAATCGCCGCCGGACGCCGCAAACCAAACATGACACGCAAAGAATACTTCGATCACCGTTTCCGCATCCACGGATCCATAAGCGACGGCACGAGCGATAAGAGCTCCAAACCACAGTACGTTTCCATTGACAGTAACATACCTCCTAATATCCGCTCACATCACTTCTTTTCTCTACTGCAGCAAATACATCCAAACCCAAATCTTCGACGCCGCATTCGGGCCCCGGCCCGACGGACCCTTGAACGCCAACCAGTACTGGGTCGGCCGAGACGATACCACGGAGCTGTACTTCCGGGACTGGGAGCATGTGCTGAGTTGCTTTTCGAGCGAGCATATCAAGACGAAAGTCGGTCCTGATGGACCTCTATTTGCGGATTTCGAAACGGCGATTAGTCTCATGGCGAGCGAGGAGGTTGTCAAACTGGATACACAGCTGAGTGCTGAACGACAAGCCGAGTCGCTTGGTCAGGGCGGCGCGACTGTCGCTATGTATTTCCTCGCGACGCCAGATGGAGAGCGAAATGGGCGGGTTCTTGCGGATGAGGTTTCTCCTATTCTGGCGAGGGCGCTGGAGAAACATTGTCAGAATGAGGTGTGGGCACTTCTTGCGAATGTTGGCGAGGTGTCTGAGAAATTCGATCTCCAGGCGTATTTTGGAGGCGCGAATGTGCCGCAGTATGCGCTGGTGTATAAGATATATCTGAAGGATGCTGCGTCGGTGACGGCGGTGCGGCAGAGTCAGAAGGTGTTTGAGGCGGAAGTGGGAGGGGGGATTGATTTGCACAATTCGTTTATTGTGTTTTCGCAGGAAGCGTTGGTGATGGATGTAGGTCAGAACACTGCGGTAAGTTTGAGTTTGTAATCTACTGTGGGAAAGATATCTGACATGCCACGCAGTTCTCACTAGATCGACAGCCTGTCTTTGGTGATCTTCCTGGGCCTAGCCATTTGGACGAGCGGTGATGAAGTTGATGGCTGTATTTGTTGAGATAAATTGAGCTACGTGAAAATGATGTTGGATCTGGTCGGACTTCCCAATCTATTCTTGTTATGCTATTAAGTGCGCACGAACGCACATTATGAATGATTACATCCATTTCGCCATAAACATAGCTCTTTCACACACCTTCGTCAAGCTAATAAAGCAACTGCACACACCACCGCCACAACACCATCATACAGCACAGCAGTCCTAACTCCCCAACTCGCCATCACGCCTGCAAATGCAATCCTCATCGGCAACGTCGCGAATATCAGTTTCCGGTTGCCCTGGTATGCGAAAATCGTTTCGTACAAGCCTATGCCGATTGCCCCCATGCCTAGCCAGGTGATCAGATATGAGCTGCAAATCTCACAAGAAGTTGTGTACCAATAGCTTGCAATGCCTTGTCCGGTGCGCCAGCAAACAAATCGCCTGTCAATGCAGCATAACCTCGTGGTGAAGCGACCGTGTAGATACCCTGGGAGAGATTGCCGAGGCCGTGGAGGACAAGAATGAAGTTTGCGATTCTTGAGAGGGGAGACATGGTGATATGAATATGGATCGGGAGAGCTGATGATCTAAAGTGATAGGATAGTTCGGTTAATTGATTGAGAGGTGAGGCGAATTGACTTAAAGAAGTTGGGTGAGCATTGGATCTGGTTGAACACGGTGCTTGAGACGTGTTCATAGGATGCAGCCCCATATAGACCTTGGGATAGTGCTTACGTATTTGAAGGAGCAGTTACCGTATTTGTTACCTCGCTCCCTAAGCATCGAAACCTAGTTGGGGTCCTGATTGAAGTCGTCTTGTGCGAATTAGTGCTGCACGTGATGTAAGCTTACTTCATGGTGCCGTCAGGCAGCCACGGAGACGGCCCCGATGGACTTTCTGTAAAGCCATGTGTAAGCCAAATTGAAGCGCTGCCTCAGAGTCGGATGAGGCTCGGAGGGGTGATGTTCGCAATCGCGATGGAACGTGCGCGACTTCCCCTCACGCGTACGCGTCATGCCTTCCCTTCCACTTCATCTAGGCTGCCCCGATGCTCTCCCACTTACATGATTCTCTAGGTATAAATGTGATTGCTCGTTAGGTATGATCTGAAAGACACCCCCAATAATGCTTGTAGTAGAAGAAAGCCATGCTTTGCCTTTGGCGCGCAGAGGTCACGGCGTCATCGACTCTGTCACCGCGGCAGCTCGTAACAATTGATAGAGTTGTGTGTTGATGTAGGGAAGCCCCAGTCCGGATCATATGACCTCGACGACAAGATTTCGCTTTGTAGGTGAATTGGCACCGGGCGGCCGATAATGGAAGCAGACCATCCTTTGTTGAAGGCCATGGGGGCATTTCATGCGTGCTTTTATAACCTCATTGACTCCCCTGGATCTCCTTCAAGATTGGGAAACCTTCTGGGACTAACAAGGATGGAACGATGCCGGTTTAAGAATGGACAATTGAAGGCTGATGTACCAGGATACGTCTCGGGGTGGTTCGCCAAGGTCCGTTCTATCGTGCATCAAGCCCCAACCCGAATTACATAGTACTAACGATTGACGATCCTAGATTCTAACCTTCAACTCTCGATCCTTTTGGAGTTTACTGATTCTTGGGAATCCTCTGTCGTGGACATCTGGCGATCGAAACATGCACGTCGGCCCCGTCGGAGTTTTGAAACATGACTTTGACCGGCACACAGTGTAGACTGTCAATTTGCGCTCTACCAAGGGTCAATCCCATCCCGGCGCTTTCACCAAGTCGGAGCTCAACCATTGTGCACTCACTAGCACTGCCTGGATGGTCCGTAGGAAAGTAACACCGAGAACAACTTCTGTTACAGTGAGTCTGTGAATAGGAGCTCACCATCTACGCCTTCCATATCGATTTGTCTATAACTACTGCTAATTGAGAGCATATAAAGATATTCATTCACGCCTGCAAACGCGCGGTCGTCTGTCACATAGCCAAGACTCGATGTTCAAGGACCTGCTACCATGCTGTTGTCCAAAATAAAAGAGCATCCACCGCTTGTACAACGAAACCCGTGCTTATATCAGATTGATGTACTCCTTTACCAGCCTTAGTGGTCTTGCAACCATTCGTGTCGGTTGTCACGTGCTGGGACGTTCAATTCACATGGTCACGAAGGGCCGAATACTCTCCGACCGTTTTGTTGAAAAGCAAAAGATACATTCTGAAGGTATACAGGCACCTCTAAGATATGTGTCTCAGGAGCTGACAGTCGGAAAGAGTTTTGAATAAACGGGCACAAACCGTTGCGGCCCCTGCTGTCGTGACTATTTGCCTAGGTCTCCATATGACGCCCGCCAAGCTAGCCAACCATATCATCACTGCACAAACCTACATCGGAAACTAATGGTTCATCGCGCGTTCAAAGATCTGTCCTCACACTCCGGGCTTACCCGGCATATCATGCTTTCCGTGCGTTGGCTGGTCGCTCGAATCGGAATTCGCGCTACAGTGAGGTCGACCAGCGAAGTGTTGAGCTCCACGCGGACATAAGAACGGCGGAAGTAGGGCGTATCATGTGCCTTATGGACACCTAGGTAGCGAAACGGCCCACCGATGATATGAGGCATTCGGCGGAGGAGGAAGGTGCGGAGGTGGTCCTGACTGCCGACTGAAGTGACTGTCAACAATCGCGACGTCAGGGTCGTATGGGCGAGGCAACAGCGACCTGCCTGATGTACTGGTGCAGCCTCCTCAGCGTTCTCGACTTGAAAAATTTCTGCCTCACCAAGGCGATGCTACCACGGTCGGCATGCCGGGCAAGTCACCATCTCTCGAAATTCCACCGCCGACATCTGGCTTGGCAAGGTTCATCGTGCACTTGGGTCATGGCAATTGGTCGAGGGTCGTCACAAATACTGGTACCGCTCTGACCGCCCTCGTTCACACATAAAGCGGACCATCGCCCTCCTCTTCACCCGCTCGGCGTCTCGTACCCTCTCGTCAAGTCACCTTCAGACACGACGAGCTCTTTTCCACCGCGTTTCAAGTTGCGCACCCTCCGACCCAGTCAATCTTCACTCAGCCTGTCAACTTTACGGAACACGCTCTTCAACAAACCTGCCACAGGCTGTCTCTCACGCTTTGCGCACCCAGGTTTGTATCAAGCAATTGCCACGTGAGGGGGTCCGACAAACCGCCTTTCAAGGGACGCGGCCACTTTCACCGCGACGGCAAGTTGCGATCACCCGCGAGCTACTAGCTCTGTTTCGAGCGCTTTATTCTCTCACCAGAGCTTCCCTTCCCACGGTACAAAGTCGCGGCGCTCTTCGCCTCGCAATCACCTTTTGGCTCCCTCGCCACAAACAGTCCCTTCTCAACCAGGCGCATCCCGCGATCCACTTACTCACCCCGCGACCACTCCCTGGCGCCTCTGTCTAGAACCTGCAGTGCAGCGCAAACAGCACTGTTGTTGACATTTGGAGCAGCTAGGTTGAACCGCGTTGAACCGCACACCAGCCCGTACGCACAAAGTTTGCTCAGAGCTTAAAGTACGACAAACACGACAAGCACACCGCTAGTCTTCTACAATGGACGACATCACCTTAATCAACGTTGGCTTTCTTGAGCATGAGACGGAATCCCAACCGAACCAGCCGGACTCCGACAACGTCCTAGTGTTTGAACACTGGATGAAGAAGAACCCTGGCGCATATGTACACGACTTACAGCACCTCACCACACGAGAACGCAACTCGCAAACCATGCACGTAGCAACCAACACGATGCAACTCACATCGACGCGTGGTTTCGAGCGTGAGGGCTATGCTCCCACAAGGAAGACAAGCCCGCCCATGCGCAGTCGACGCTACAGTGTCGACGTCATCACCGCAGAGCCCTGGGTGGAAACATCCAGAGAGCTTTCGGAGTATGGGCAACTTCAAGTCCGGCTCACCAATAATCAAGAGTATCGCGAATCACTTGTGAGTCTTACTTCCCATTCAGCTTCTCGTGGCGGACAACACCGCGCACTCTTCCAGCACGAGACACCGCGAATGCGCTTTAGCAACCCTGAGCGTACTCAAGCACCGTATTTTGAACCACCAACTGACAATTCAAAGGGCCTTGAACTTGCAACGAGTGTCCGCCAGCTTGAGCCTGTTCCTCCACCGACTCCTGTGCTGAGCTTTCCTGATCCTCACCGTTACCCCGTACTGGGCCTCTTCAAAGCCTTCGTTCCTTGGGCTTTCGACCCTAATTACGACCATAACCGCACTGGCCAGTCAATGTACCTTGAGCTTGGGACTGCATGTCTCCACAACGAGTCTGTTCACCTCATCAAGGCATGCAACTCAGCAACATGGGGGCCCGAATGCTGGATGCGAGGCGAGAGTCTCGGTATGGCTCTGGAAGTTCTGCGCGGAGACATGAATGGTGATGCCTATGATATCGGTGTCGCGGATGAGAACGCAGCGCAAATGATGAACTACGCCAATTTGTACGGTGACGCAAGGGCGTCCGGCTACGATTCGATGCGACAGCAGTTTGGCGACAAGAAATGGATCTTCATCCTGGTGAACGATGCTATCCCGATAAAATCAGATGATACGATGGGGGAGGGTACCCATTGGTCGTTGATTGCATTGGACCGCATCCACAACATGGCACATTACTACGACTCACTCTGGATTGGGAGGCGGGACCAAGCGGCCCGAGCTTTTGGCATTACCAAGGGTGCGCTTGCTATACTCGATGAGCAAGATCAACCGTGGAGTTTTCGCGAAGAGTACGAGAGCCCCCATCAAGGCCGGGAGAACACATTCCTCTACGATGAGGGAGCGTGTGGACCTTTCGTCTGGAAAATGACCGAGTGGCTGATGACACGCATTCGGCGATACCGCGATAACAACGACGAAGCCCGGTGCTCCCTGAAGTTGCTTCAGGGCTTTCCGAAAAACTTTAGACCTTACTTCAACTCGTACGACGTCCGTCACCGGATGCTCGCGAGCATCGCCATTCGCAAGGCTACGCAAGTGGGGACAGAGGCGGCGGACGCTCACGACGTAGCCGCACTGAAGGGCTGCCAGGACGTCACGTTGATCGGTCCCGCTCCGGAGATGGTCATCCCACCCGGGTTGCGCTATACCTCTGACATAGTCGACTGGGACTTGCCCTTGCGGCGCCCATATGGTGCTCACAGCAGGAACAACTCCGACTCCAGCCTCGATACCAATACCTCGAACTCTTCGTCAAACAGCAGCCGCAAGCGCAGTCACGACGATATGGAAGATTAGGGATAAATGTCCTGACGATTTGGAGGACGATGAAACCATGTCCTGAAGCTGTGACGGATACATCCACGGCGTTTCTTTGATTTCTTTTTGTTAAATGGATCTTGTACACGGATAATTGTGGGGCCCCATTGAAGGGTATTTAGACGCACTGCGTCGTCGTCGCCAACACGTGGGCGTTTTCACTTTCCACACCGATAATACTGGCTCTCTCCCACGGCCCTCTCCTCCCTGCGTTAAAGGGACATATAGACGCGCTGCGTCACCGCCAACATATAGGCGTTTTCATTTTGTAACACGACTTCAATGGTTTTTTTTTGTCAGGTTAACTCTCGACTCATCGACACTAATAATCTTGTGGAATCTTGCCGAGTTTGTTTCTTTTGTGGCTTTGTGAATTTGTTGATAGAAGAAAATACATAGAAAAATATAAAATGTGCTTCGGCACGCCTAATCAATGTCCCGTTGTGTGCTGGGTTGTGAAGTTGCTGGACGGAGTTGTCTTAGACATAGTGACACTCTTCATTCATGATCATCACGTCAACACAACATCACTCATAATCATATTCAGTTCCACGACGAATGTCATTCATGTACCCAAGCCATACGCATAACCAAAACCTTGAAACTCCATCATTATTATTCCTCGCTCGACGCCAACCTCCTCCTCGCCCTATTCACCCCCACAAGCTGCGAATAAAACGGCCGACCCTGCTGCGAGTACTGAAGCACAACCACGTCTCCGCCATTGTCGTCAGACGAAGCATCAATGTCAATACCCCACTCAGATGAGCTTTCGGATGAGCTCCCAGAGTTCGTCGCCGAGGGTTGTACGCGAAAACCGGGATTGTGGGGAACGCGCGGGGGCGGGGGAATACGGGACGGGGAAATCGTTGGGCTCCTTACAGGATAGCGCGGAGGAGGAGGCGGGGGTGGAGTGTGGGATGACCTCTCGTACGAGGGTTCTGTTGGTGCGAGCGGGAAATTGGAAGTCGTTGGGGCTGGCGGTGTTGGGAGCGACCGCCGACGAGGAGAGAGATGTTCCGGTGGAATGGGTATGAGGCGGACACGACCAGACTGCTAAGCTGGATGGTCGAGCGGGAGTGAGGCTGCTGCAGTACGTACGGCGGCCTCTTGCGCATTCAACGCTTCCAGCGTTGCTATCGCTGCATTGATGGCTCTGTGGGGTTGTTAGCGCGTCTTAGTATATGCAGGCGGCTCATGAAGCTTACTCTGGGTCGGAGCCCGCTAGTGCGGCCTCGAGTCGGACTTGAGCGGCTTGCAAGGCCTGGGCGTGAGTCGCTGGTGGGCCTGCGTTCTGGGCGAATGGTTGACCAAAGCTAAAAGGGTTGCCGGCGATCGCATTGCGTCGGGGTTGGCGGGGAGGCGATGAAGCCATGAAGTGGACTTGGTTCGTTGACGTATCTTGCTTCCAATACGGCATTTTGTTGGGGGTACTATGAGGATTGGCCACGTACAGCAATATGCTCTTCGCGCCCTGTTCGATGATGGCGCCAGTATCGTAGCCTTGCGAGCGCATGTAGTAGCACAACCGCAGCGCCTCTTCTGCCTTTGGTTCTTTGCTGGTAAGGTCGATAGCCTGAGTCCACTTCCTGGCTTGATACGGACTGAGTGAATCGGATGCATGGCGGTCGAGATACTTCAAGACGGCAAGCTGCGCCCTTGCATATGCGAGCGTCTTGGAAGTACCCTTTGTGTCGTCTTCATCTTTATACGTGGTCTTGGGGAGCATTGGGACGAGCGTGACTACGGGCATGACACTCGCTTTCGTCTTAGCCTGCTCAGGTGGGAGAGTGGGCGCACCACTTGCTGGTGGTAGTGAAGGCGCGGAGTCTCCGAGATTATACGCTTCTCTCGCCATTAACAACGCCTGTCTATTTGCGCTCATCTGTCGTTCAAGTTCCTCTCGATAGAAGGCTGGTCCAGAGCGATTTTGTAAGTTATCCACCGGGGTATCAGGGATGTCGAGTGGGATTCTAAGTGGGAGACCTGTTGTCGCAAACCTAGGCGGTGTCAACGCAGCAAGCTGATTGGCAACGCCCTGCACCCTTCTAAGCGTGCGGTTGAGGTCGCGCACAGTCGTTCTAAGAGCAGTGGTATCGGACAGCGGAAAGTCAGTAAGCGTGCGGCGCAGTTGTGAGTTGCTAGACCTTGGAGGCGAGGAGCTGGTGCTATCAGAGTCGGACATGCTGAGCGAGCGGAAGGAAAGCTATTTGTGCTAGAAGGCTGTTTGGCTAAGAAAACGAAGGTAGCGGCTGACGCTGGAAGAATGCGATCGTGGTGCATGGAAAAGCGCAGAGTGAGAGCAGAAGAAGTGTTGGAGCGCCAAGAAAAAGTTTTGTTGTTGCGGCGCTGGAATGAGGAAGGCGTGAGGTGAGAGGGACAGCACAGCAGTGAAAGAAACAGATGTGAGCCGTTTCCACGCTGTCGTCATGTGCTTAATCTTAAGAGTGCGCAGATAGCCGGGTGATAAGGTTGAAATGAGACTCTTGAACAAGAAGCGCAAAACGTAACGACCGAAGATATTGAGAAGACGCAGTCATGGAAAAGCCGCACAAACACCCATGACCACCAGAGATAAGACGTTACAACAAATAAAAAGTCACTTCGCATAGCACCAAACACTTTATACCTCCTGGCACGTAAACATGGCCCTAATACTGCACCTTCTCCTTCCCCAAATACACCACCTTCTCCCACCCGCTACTCCCCTTCGGACTGGCCCAAATCTGACCCAAGCTCTTGATACTCGCATTGAAATCCTTGGCGTTCTTCTCGGTATCAAAATCAAATGCTACATCGCCCTTCCTTGCCGTGCGCACGCGCAGCAGGCCAGGCGGCATCGGCAGATACACCCAGGACTGGCGCGAGTCAGGCAGTATGCGGCCTTGCCTGCAGCGCGATTGGAAGAGCGCGGCATCGGAGGCGTCGGCGAAGACGAGGACGGGCTCGAGGGGCACGAGCGAGATGAAGGCGCTGATGATGGAGGGAGGTGGAGGCATCGTGTGCGATGTCGGTTGACAGCTGTTGGATGTTAGGAGATGCAGTGCTGTAGGAGCCGGAGAAGATACCTTTGCGCACTCTATGAGTATCTCGCAAGGCTGTGGAGTGCGATCTGGAAGTTGCTGGTGGTGTCGCGTGGTGTCGCGTCACTTATGGAGTGCGATTGTTGGTGTCGTGTCTATTGTTGCGATCAGCGCTGGCGGTTAGTCATTATCAATCAGTTTGCGATGAGCAGGCATATATCTGGGTGCCTTCAGCTGGCGGGGCGGCTTGTATGCGGCTGACAATCAAGGGTGGTGTCGTGGGTTGATGTCGGCTGGCTGGGGTTCGGATTCCGATCCTCGGCTCATCTTTCCACTTGCACACGGAAGTAGCGCACACCAAAACCCACCAGATTCGAGCGAGTGATTATGGCACGAGTAGAGCATTGTTCAGTTGTGTTGCATAAAAGGATGTAGGAAAGGAAAATGCGCCCAAGAAGGCTTGCGGCTGCCATCCCTTGATCATTGTTCGACCTCGAGCTCGTTCCCACATAATGGCAGTCCCGAGACGGGTTCATCTTGACGCTCATGTACGCTGTTCCAAATGCAGGTCGGAAGGACTATCACGCCTCAGATTTTCCAAAGCCAATATTTCAAGAAACATGGCAAGCACTTCGGGGCTTTGTCGATGTGCCTCTAAGTATCATTTCGCTTCATCAATCTCAAACCTACTACTTCTAAAGCTTGTTGATTTGCGGACATTTAAGGCTTTGCGCACGTCAAAAGCGAAGCTGCGACTTGAAGATACAGCTCTCTCCCTGCAGATACGATGAGCTGGTTCGTTTTATCGCTCATCTTTCTGTACGCAACCGACGTGTGAACCCGACAACACGCGACACTCTGAAGGCAGTGCTTCAGCAAAGTGCATATCTGAGTGTGTCGCCAGTGAGTGGAAACCGCCACATACTAACACGACCTATGCATACATACGAAGGCCTCGTTGAAGCTATCGGACGATCCAAGTTGTCTCAATGAGCGGCCTTGTTGGGTTCTGGGGATCCAACACATTGCCTGGGTATTAAGAAGCAATCCAGTGTACAGGGGGTCTGTTTGTAGGAGGTTGCTTGTAGGAAAATTTACAATATAGTTCACTCCTGCTGTATATCTAGTTCGTTTAAGAGTCACCCCAAGTCGAAGGCCGCACCAGAATGCCGCAGTAATGCGCCAAGCGCTGTGCCACAATTCTACCGCTTAACAACCTTCCTATTACAGCAACTGCCGCCTCAGCCCCCTTAACTGTGCGTATTTCGAAGATTTTATCGCGTGGATATCTTTGACAATCGTTCCTCGACTGCTCTATCACTTCTCTGGTTCGAATACCCTCATCAGCATCAAATATCTGAGGGATTCACCTTACACCAGGTCGAAGGATCAGATCTGACCAAAAGAATTACGCGTGCTCGCCAAGACGGTTCAAGGACCAATCTGATTCCGGATACACATGCGATGACTGCCACTGGCCCTGAAAACCCACCAATGTCAAAGAGCATAGATCTTATCCGCCTCTACAAGCTCCAGTCTCTCGCTCTGTTCAAGTCGTGGAGGTTACCAACAGAGCAGAAAAAGATTGCCCTGCGCCATAGTCATCTTGTCGCAGCCGGCCATACTTCGCTTCACCTGGTGCCACTTTGCGGTGCAATCACTCTGGTTGTGCTCAATTGGAGCCAATATTTTGTTGGACCATTTTTCGGATTTTCCACTACGTTACAATTCGTCGCTAAACTACACGAACTCTTCATGCAGATGTCCTTGGCGGAAATCGTCCTGTGTATTATTCGCACCCAAGCCCTAGAGGGTTATGTTCCTCTTGGTGCCCTTTCCGCGACGACACAATCAATGCACATATCCTATATCTGGTCGATCGATTTTCTCGGTGCTATAACATCAAAATCTTTCTCCGGGCCACGGGGATACCTCCTCATAATCCTACCTCCAGCATTAATCACTTTAACAGCACTCGTCGGACCTTCGAGCGCTGCTCTTATGATACCTCGTCCTGGATCTTCGAGTAAGCCCAGTGTGCTGCCATGGAGCTTGAGAGGGGACGTAGACAACATGTTTCCATCTCACCTAGGTTTCAAGCAGAATATGACATTGTATGTGAAACGACGGTGATTGAGTCACTACAGACCACTGACTGGACAAAGCAAATTCGAGAGCTTTGATGCAACATATGGCGCCGTTGATGCTGCATTACCACCTATTATGACTCAACCTTATTCTATCATCCAAGTATATTCTAACAACAACGACGTCCCAGAGAAAATCATGGTTCCTCGAGCTTTACAGTTCGTAAAAGCGATTGATGACGATAATGGTGGGACGGCTGCGAGTGCGACCATACCTACCAAGCTCAGCGCCTTTGTCCTAGATTTAGTGCCTGCATCAGCTACAAAAAACCAGACTGTTTTGGTAAAACTACCACGACCAGTAGTAGCGACCAAATGTAAACCTTCGGAACTGAAAGCAAGCTCCCCGATCAGGTACTTCACCGAGGGTGAAAACTACACAGAAACGACCTTTAGTGTTCAGGATCTGGTTCGAGGATACCTCAATCGCTTAAATTTGACCGATGCACTGGTCAGCTCATTACCTCCATTATGGAGCGCCTCGTCGGAGTCGGGTTCCTCGTCGTACATTGGAAACTTCTTCATGGATCGTTGTGCGGCTTCTCCCAACTCGAGATCATATCACATCTCAGACATTCTCGATGACCGGAATCAGAGTGCCAAAACCCCCTGTCTCTGGACCCTGACTTGTACGGTAGCCGCTTATTGGGAAACTTCTCAACATGAACGTATAGAGAATAATGGGCTTCGGCTAGTTCGTACAGCTCCACTTTCGAAAGCAGGGTTCGAAATACCTCGAGATTCTCGCTCAATAACCATTGACTGGTCCAGTATTTCCGGCCTGAACACCGCGAGGTTCGCCAACATGATATCGCTTTTTCAACCTTCCAGCGAAAGTAGCCTCAAGTTGGCCATTTCACTTGCCACAGTAATCTCAGAAACCTCTTGGCAGGAAGAGTGGGTCTCGGTCAGCCCATCCAAGGAAACGAACCAGCAAACCCAGTATGTTATCACCAGGGTTTCCTACGGCTACGGTTATGGAGCATTGGCAACATCTACGCGCTTGTCGTTGGTTGTTATTGCGACTTATTGCATAGTCACAATATCATATGTTACGTACATACTCGCGTCTGGCCACACTTCGACGGCATAGAATTCGGCGACTGAGCTTGTAGTGCTGGCATTGCAGTCTAGGCGCACAGAGCATTTGGATCACACATCAGTGGGCATCGGTTCGATGGAAACGTATCGTGAGCCTATTGGGGTACGAGTCGGCGAGAACAAGAACCTGGAGCTTGTGTTCGCAAAAGATCCAAACGCCAAGCTGCGGAATCTAAGGAGAGTCGTGCCAAATAGGGCATATTAAGTGGCGATTAAGTGACCGAACTCGAAAGTGGTCTTACCCTTCTGTGTATGAGTGATCAGGCTTGTAATACTTTGAAGACAGGATGGTGAATGCATTGGGGTTGTGTTGCTATGAACGATTGTATAACTTAACATGAAGATAATTCTCGTACCATCGGATTTTGATTGAGTGCGCACTGACGGAGCCAGCCAGAGGATGAAGTGAACAAAGAATCTGTTCTTCATCATTCATGGTCCGATGCATCGGAATGTGTTCACGTTGAAATTGAGAGACTGAAATCTAGTATAATTTACGATGAAGAGTTTCCATCGAAGCGGGTGGCTTGATGCTACTCAATTTGAAGCGATTGCACGCTGTTGTCGTGGAGTCATCCAAGAAAGCTCAACAAAATAACATTCTTAGTCAAAGAGTCGTCTAGTGAACCGATAGTATCTTTTGTGCCGTGAGGGGTACGACCGGTTTCAAGCAAGCACCAACGGCTGCACTTTCCCACTCCGGTTGGGATATACGAAAATCGTCAGCTTCCTCAAAAAAAAAGTCGTTCTCATTCACGTGGTGCATCATAGCATCACATTCCTTGGGATGAATGTCTACAATCTATTCTCTCTCCTAAACCTCGCAGCAGCTTTAATGACAGTAGGGCCGTGAACAAGCGATTGAGATCACGTGGCCCTTCGAGTATACACCCGTCCGAGTTCGTCAAGAAGACACATGCCTTCTCCAAAAACCTTACTTGTGCATAGATTCCAATACTCCGACGACATACTCCATAGCATCATCCGCACGAACTTCCACCGAACCGTCCTCGCGCTCGACAATTTTGCCCGCAGCTAGGGCGATATCGTACTCAATCGTGCGTTTACCTGAGGATTGGATGAATAATCAGCAAGTTTGCTAAGCTAAACGGTTGCCTCGCCATGGGAGCTTACAGTTGCTGAATCGGGTGTTGCATTGTGCAGATCCAAAGCATCGATCAGTGCTGGTCAAACAGGCCCCATCACACCCTTGGGTGTGGCACCACGCGCTCCCACCCTTAGCACTGCATGAACCAAGGGCGCAGCGCTTCTCCTAGTTGACGTCAGCTAAAAGAACCCAAAGAAACTACTGGAGATACTGCAGCAGATTTTAGGTGGATAGCAGGCATGCCACTTACTAGAAGGGCACTTTTAACAATCGCAGATGAGGCAGTAGTTGTTGCAATGAAGCCACAAAGTAAAGCTATGTAATTGATGGGAAGCATGATGTCGATTGGGGTATGCTTGATGTGTTATGAGGCGGAGAACTGAATCTGATACTTTTGAGAAATATTGCAATTGTCGTTGGTCTTTTATAGAAAACTCGCGACTTGTCTCACTCAATGGTCACACCGCGCATCGGGCCTCAAGCAGCGTCTAGAATCGCGACAGTACGCTAGACAGCTGCCGGGGGCCTCACTCTGGAGTATGACCCTCTACCACACCTGTTCAGCTCAATCAAAGTGAAGCTTTGGCTAATGTCTTTCCAGGCCACCATAATCCTTCCTCTATGACCTTCCGGAAGAAGGTAGAACTTGGACCATGCTGAAGCCAGTGCATCTTCGAGGAACGGCATCGACCTAGGGATTGGTTGGCTCGCGGCTCTCAATGTCCTTCTCCGCTTTGATAGTATGAGAACATGGCAATCGAGTCGAGCCGCTCTTCGTCACTGAATCTAAGTACACGTCGAACAGGGCAGACACAAGGGAAGAGAACGATATTCATGCGTTTTCCTCCAACTCTTTATATTCACATGATCATTTCATTAGGTCATGAAGGTGGCTTCTGATTCATTGAAACGCACTGACTTCAGCGAAATACGTGAACTGCAGCCCCCGCACATGGGTAGTTGAGACAAGAAGGCTTATCCACGACTTATCCGAAAGCTAAAGCTTACTTGGAGTCCTACGGCTTGTTTGGGAGCGGAGTGACACAACCCGACTCCTAAGGCAGGATAGCACGACTTAGCCAAGTCTACGCCAATCCTAGTAAAAGCTTACACCCAACGCATTCAGCAGATACCTATTCGGTTCGTTCGCAGAGCTCAGCGATGGCCCGACTTTGCTGTAGGTAAAGTTTTGAAGTTTTGCTTACATCGGCTAGTAAATACGAGGTAGTCCTACTGCTAAAACAGGAAGGTCGGACCTTAGGCAACCCATGGATCGGAGCACAATTACTCGAAGTCTAGATCAATCACTGGGGTCCTCCTGTGTAATTCAACAAGACCTCTGTCAATCATCGAAGCTGACGAAAAGGGCGTATATCAATAGATTTCTGTCCAACTCCCGTGTAACAGGCACGATACTTGGCGACAGCCGCTACCTGAAAGACGGCCAGTGTTTTGCGCGAAATTGGGATCAGACTGATTCCTCTAGTATCTTCATTCGCGCATGCGAAAGGCCACCATGTGGGCTCGATGGCTACACAAGGCAAAGTATCAACGAATTGAAGAGCCAAAATATGGGTCTAACGAAGACTGTTCCACCCCGGCACAACGGCGCATCTTCGATAGTAATTCGAGAATTCTTCTTGCTTTATATTTGATATTGGCCTTTCTGACGGGACTTTTCTCCGCCACGCTTGCCAATATTCAGTGGTCGCGCACTTATGAAACTGGCTACCTCACAGAAATTAGTACGTCTCTGTATCATGGGATAGCATCGGACGCACTTCTCACTTGTAACAGAGTCACTGTATTCATCAATCAAGATGAAAAACATAACATTTAGCGGCACGTTGAAATACAAGGAAAGCGGTCATTTGTACATTGACCTAGGTCCGGGCGACATCAAGTACTTCGGCGAGCCTTCCTCGGACGTCGACGACGCATGGGCAACACTTATCGGAGGTTCGTCCAGCTAGCCCTTGTGAGATACCTGTTGACCACTACACCTTAGATCATGAGGGTGCTTTCTCCGGTGGTGTGCTTGGGTAAGTCCGCTCTTCATCATATCGAAACTTTTCTGGCTGACAAATATTTCATAGACCGGACGTGCTTCACAGTCTTCACTGTCTGGTGCGATGAACTACTCGAAGTGGTCTCACGCGAAAGCTAATTCCTGTTAGAACGAAGTGCGCAAAGTCCTCGACAGTAGGCACTACTACAACCGCACTCTTGAAAACCTGAACCGCGGGCGGAGAATACACATCGGTACGTCGCAGCCCGAAAAGACTGTTGACTATGCTTACATGCGGAAGATCACTGCTTGAACCATATTCGGCAAATCATACAATGCCACATGGACTTGACGCCGGTTCGGACATTATACTTCGAGGATATGAACACCGAGGTCGGAGACTTCGATCAGGTGCATATGTGTCGGGACTTTGGCAAGCTGAGAGATTACATGGACGAGAATTTCGCTGCATCCGATAGCATTCCCAAAACTAGCCCGGACGGTCGTGTTCATCGCTTGGGGTATCCCGATAACGAGGAGTCGCTGCGGTCTTGGGATAGCCATGAAGGTGAATTTGAATAAACCGTATGTCAAGCAGTCTCGCGCAGTAATAAGTGTCCACTATCGTCATTCCCTGCCGTTCTTGTACATCTCTAATCAGTCCTACCTGCACTGAACTCTCAAGCAGAGTACTCGTAAACAAGTCGCACCTGTGTTTCCAGAAAGTGCATCTTCTTCGTACAATGCACGCGAAATTGCGCCAGCAACACCGCGTTGCGTATCAAGCCTCAGAAGCGACTTCTCTCTCTCTGTGGACTCGGCGCTGTTCCTTGTTTGACATTAACATAATTATTTTTCAATCATGCTAAAGCTATAATAGCATTGAGAAGCTAGACAGTAGATCAAGCATACTGCAGAGGTATGTAAGCTTAATATATCTCTAGCCCGATCCTAGGTTCTACCCTATGCCTCACGAAATATATTCAAAGAACGTAAGCACAACCGAGTAGAAGAAATATAAGAGGCAGAGGCAGGGGCAGGAAAAACGAAATGTTGGACGAGCATTATTGAATAGGATGAGGAAGGAGACGAGAGGCAGAGTAAAGTTAAAGATGTCGGAGAACGTCCCAACTTAACGGGTCAACAGAACATCCCGAACAGACGTGAATGCTATTGACTTGGATGAGCTTGAAAACGGAGCTCTATACTATTCTACGCTGGAACAACTCTCCGTATCAAGGCTGACCACTTCCACTTTCTCTTCACCACGGCTGCTCTTCGTGGCTCTCAAAATCTGCCAGCCTTCTTCGACGTCATCTTTGGTGTCAGATTTCGTGTACGAAATGAAATGGCGTACTGAATCTGCTTGCTTCTGGACCAGTCTCTTATACGGTTTGAGTAAGTCAGAGAACCCACGCGGAAGTACGCCATCTTCACACACAACAATCATCCATCTTGTGGTTGCTAATGGGTGCTGAGTACCATCACGTCGACAGAGCTCAGACAAGATCTCACCGTCGGCGGGGGTGCGAACCTGAATAACCTGGTCTTCACCTATGGTACCGGCAGCAATCACTTGCCATTCAACCCGCTCTTCTGCACATACTATGGGCACAACGTATCCTTGTAAGAGAATATCCTCTAGTAGCCGGAGCTCACCCAAGAATAATGGACAAAACTGCGCCCTGTGCATGTTACTTTCGCGCCGGGGCAAGTCCTCTCCGTCTCCGATGGTTAGACTCCTATGTGCAAGGAGGTTGAATAAGACGCGAAAAGGATCTAGCTCCATTTGAACTTCACCGTATTGCCAGGCGCATATGATCACAGATGTTGGCGCATTTTGCTCCTCAAAGGGCTCCAGAGTTAGGATGATGTCACCTTCGGAATTCTCCTCGTTGCGTCTCAGGCCATACAAGTCGACGGTTCGTTTGTTGTGGATATTTGACAAGTCACCCACTCGAATCATGTTGTTGATGGGATCTCTGGGGAGCATCGGAGTGGATCCGACATGGATCGAAATGAGTCCGTGACTGATACCGTATCGGGCGGTTTTCCTCGGATTTTGTAGTGCCGTGCAAAGAAACGTAAGGCGAGGGGCTACAATACCCATCACACGATCATTCGTAAGATTCGTGCCGTGTATACCATGGTTGGTGGGTGCTGTACCACCCCATATCAGTGCTGCTTGCCATAGAAGTTCGTGGCAGGAAATGCCAGAAAACGTCATCGTCTCCATGATGCGATACAAATTCAACAGCGTAGAGCGAACGCTATATTCTGACTCTGGCCAGTCCCAAGTTTCGTTGTCTTCATACGCCAATGGCGATGTTGTCCATGAATACAATGACAAATGCTCTCTTCCTTCAGCAACTAGGGACTTTAGGCATCCCACACAGTAGCTAATACGTGCAAATCTCAGAAGATTTTTTAGGTCTTTCGGATTCATTCTCCCGTAGTCAGCGTAGCCAAGTCCCTGGTGAAGCAATGAGGCCTCTTTACGATGAAGTAGCTCTAGCTTTTCGGAGCCTTCCACAGTAACGTTGGCGAGGGCTATCCCGAGATCGGCTGGGATCTTGGAGCTGAGACTAGATTCGCTTATCACAAAAACCAATTTTCGAGCCGTTACTCTGATGTCCCATGTCGCTGATTCACCTGCGAGAACACCTTTCGTCCAGATATCGAGCAGGGTGTTGTCTCTCAACGTGCATTGCAACAATTTTGAAAGTGCTCGTACTACCTCAATAGAGCCCCCGTAAACCGTGAGCCCAAACGGAATGTCGGTTTTGCGCACGTAGTATTCACTCCCAGCAAGTGTGAAGTCCGCAGCTATCGCAGGCGGAGGCTCTTTCAGCCAGAGATAGACTGTAAAGGCAGACTCTTTCTCCAACAAACGAGAATTCTTCGGGACGGTAAAGTCGCCTGCAGACGTTTTGCAGATGACCTGAGCATGTGCGCCATTCGCTATGGCAGCCAATGTTATCATCGCAGATCCAGCCGACAATGTATGGTGTACCGATTTCGGACGTCCGACAACGAAGGTCTTTTGGCCTAATAGCTGGCGTAGTAGTTTCTTGTATTGTTGTGACGAATGCTTAGTAGTTCTATCCAAAAAGTCTGAGCTTCCGACCAGCTGCGTTAACTCGCTCATCAACCGCAGAGCCATGTGATGTTGTGGAGTATCCGCATCAGAATCAATCACAGCGTCAATGAATTTCCGCAAGATTGTCCTGGTCGGATATGGGACATCTGATGGGTTGTCGTTGTCTTCCAGAAGACCTCCGTGAAGGATACCAAAGTCACCACAGAGTAGCTCCTGAACGTACAGTGCCCGTTCGCGTATCGGCACCACATAGCGAATGATCAAGATCATGAACGTTGCGACTCCTTCCACAGTCTCGAATTCCACGTCGGTCAGCGTGTTTTCTATCGGTATGCGGCGCTGGCGTTGTCCGAGGACTGTGCCGGGACGTTGCAGCGCAACATCTTCAAGCCACTGAGGAAGTTTACTAAAACGCACGCCATATTGATCGCTGAAAGCCTTGAAGATGCTGGAGTCCGTTTTTCTTGAGAATATTGACCCGATGGTACGAGCGACAACGAGGGATGAGGCAAATTCGTTGATGCCAAATTGGTATTGGAGCAAATGGCCCGATGCGTTCAGCGCTAGTGTCATGTCTTATAGTCGTTGATGGTTCCTAGTGAGTCCGACAGTAATTTCAGTACGACCTGTAAAGCTTTCAGGGCCATGCCCAATTATATATGGACCGACTGGTATTCGTCAAGAAGGGTTGCTGTGACCGGTGAGTAGACGAAGACCGCCAGCCTGCTCAACCTCGCTGGTGGTGTTACCCCTCACCTCAGTGGCGCAGTAAGGCTTTCCTGCACATACCATCAATCAAATCTCCACGCCTTATCTACGAATCGCTTTTCTTGTTATTGAAGGAAGAGCTTCCAAAGAAGTTGGTCGAACAAGCGAGGTATGCGTTACGACAGAGCGAAGCATCAGTAGCACTATTGGAGTGAAACTCAATGTCGAAAGGATACGCGAGAGGTTATGGAACCTGCCGCTTAGGATCTTATCTTTGCGGCGGTACGATACCACTCAGGCTAGCAAGCCTTATGTCGTGGCGTTATGAGTACTATCCGACCATGTCTTCAAGTTTGGGCTGAGTGGCTATGGCCTTGATAGATGGCGTACCAGGTACAGGCTGCAGTAAAAGCAGCCTGCTTATGGACTTGCCCCAGTGCTATCCATAGTTTTGAGCGGAATTCTGTAATGGTCGACTTTACCTCGACGAGCGATTCATCGTACGTAGCCACCATCATGGTCTCTTAACATTAGTTTACACATAATGTTTGCGATGATATACATAATGATGCAGAATAATTAGTCACAAAGCCTCGAATAGATCAGGCCCACAAAAGCGGTGCTACCGAGATCCTGCCTTACGCCTTCAGCGTGAGTATTTGCATTCTTCTTAAAACATCCAAATCCTCATAGAGGCCGTTTAGCGCGCAGTATATGTGTGCGTCAAGTCGGCTACATTGCCATTAAAATCATCCTCACCTCTTGACTTCCAAAGCCTGACTGCACCCAATACATGTCAAGGGCTTTGAAAGCACGGGTATCTCGTTTTGCCCGGCTCTCACCAACAGCAACCAAAGTTCGAGCTGTTCAAGCCGCTTGTGGCGTAATTGCAACTGTGTAAGCGGCCTTACTGTCTGTCTCGCTGGTGATAATACAAAACCCCAGTACCTATCATTACTGGCGGCAATAACCTCCGCTTTCGGAGGGCATCGTCGTCTAGGCAATATTACTGATGCAGCAACTGTCCATCCAAAAATGGTAAACCCGTCTTTCGCAGCTTGTTCTGCGCAGAATCGGAGCTTTTGGTACCCACTTTTACTCTTGCCGGTTCCGTCGCAAAGGTCTGTGAAGAAAACCTCTTCTTCCTGCCAAGTATGTGAAAGGATAGCAAACGGCGGATCGCTGCGGTCGCCAGAAAACGCAGACACGCTGAAGTTGCCATCTTCATCAGGCGTCGATCGTATATGACGACGCACGAGGGAAGGGTTGTCGGGAGCTTCCGCTCAGAAGTTGTGGGAGTGTGCGCTGGGCAAAACCAAATACGCCACTGTTCGAGCGGCCAAAAAATTGTAATCAAGCTATGTTACACAACAAAAGTCATAAGAAAGAGGGAAGGCAGAAGGCTAGGATGAGTGCCAAGGCTCTCCATCGCAAGACTGGGCTAGCAAGTGTGAGTGGCAACGTCAACGAAGACTTGCGCAGGACAGCACCCTGCGCACCCCACCTGCAGTGGAAAATGCGCCTTGCCAGCGCAGCTTAGCGTACGATAGCGCAACAACTATACGTACAATTACATAAGTATCCCGAATCTGATTTGAGTATTCTTCTATAGTTTGTGGAAGAGTAGTTTACGATTATCCACTGCTCTTTTTTGTCTCTGGTGGGGCTATACGGAAAGCATGACGTCCATTATTTGACGGCATTGCAACGCGGATATAATCAAAGAATAATCGAGCAATGATAATAATTCAGCATGCCTGTAGCAGCCTAAAGCCTCTTCATACCTCATATAGATTTCGCTGTCAAAGGAGATCACCCTGTTCAGGCCGCCCATTCGTCGGGAGAGAACAGGGATGCGAGCCGATGTCATCACATTCCGTGGAGCTGACCTTACACCAGAGCTCTTTCTATCACAATCTCTCTAATATTTTGCACGATAAATTCCCATTCACATACGCATAATGTTCCCCCTTTTCTCACTCCCTAACGAACTAATCGACGCTATCGCGTCAGCGGTCGACGACCGCCCCACGCTCCTTGCTCTCGCTCAAACATGCTCAAAGCTTCAGCCTTTCGCTGAAGCCCAGCTATTCAAAAACATATGTATCCACGACGGGCCGTCCGTCTCACGCTTAGCGCAGAGTTTGGAGCAGCCTCCAGAACGTGTGAGGGCGGTTGAGCATCTGGAGGTCACACCTACGATGCATTCGTGGGAAGGCATCGCGCTGATGCCAGAGTTGGTCAGCCGGCTTGCGAGGTTGAAGAGCTTGAAGGTGGAATCACCGATGATTAATACGGGGAGGAGGCCGAGTTGGTGGTCGGACGAGATTATGGCAGAGTATATGGATCTTTTTGCAGGGAACGCGGCGAGTAGTGTTTGGCAAAAGGGAGCGTTGGAGTGTTTGACGTCTTGTAAGTTGTTGTTCCATGCACAGCGGGTACGGAGTAGATTATGCATCTTGACTACCAGGTAAATTCTGTGTTAATGATACTCGAGCTTACCATGCACTCGCTATGATCTGCCTTCTAGTTCCATGCTGATTCCTATCGTAGTCACACTTCACTCCCACGGCACCAACGACCGGTTCTACAATATCAAAACAATTCTGCCAGTGTTTCTATCGCCGACACTCAAGCTCATTCACCTGTCATGTATCGATATATCCGGCGCTACCGAAGCATTCGCGACGCATGGCTCTGAGTCTCAATCCACACGAACTCCACTGGAAACCTTGATTCTCCAGAGATGCAAGGTGCCAGCGTCGCGTCTAGATGACTTCTATGCTGTCCTTTCGCGACCACGAGCCCTTCGCTCGTTTACCGTGCTCCTCGATACCGATTTCTACCAACTCAATGCACATCAAGCTCATGCACCAGCACTCATTAGAGCCATTCAGCAACACAGCGACTCTCTTGAATACTTGCGCTATATGCACCGACCAATTATCAGACCAGCTCGTGGCTCGCCCGAGCATCTCAACGCCAGTCTGTACTCCGCTTTATCTTCGCTCCACCAGTCGTCATCAGGTCTGTCCACCTTTAAGCGTCTCCACACCTTTGACGTAGACCACCGATCCAATCTCGCCGAAATCCTGCTCGATAAAGAGCTCGCGCCACCGAAACTGCGCACCTTGGGTCTTACCGGCCTCGAATGCGACTCGGAAACCTGGCAACACCTACCCGCCTTCGTATCTGCAATAGCTTCCGCAACTGCTTTCCCGCACCTCCGCCTTCACACCAAACCTAGCGGCCGCGACATCAAGTATGTTTCTATGATGTTTTCGCTCCATGCTCCCACGGAACATATGTATGGCCCACCGCAGTTGCGGTATTTGTTCCTCAGTCTCGTCGAGACGCTCGACAAGAGGAGCACGGTGAAACTTGTGTGTTCGCGCCAGGCGCGCCAGCTCTCTGGTTTCCACCCGCCATTCTTGTACGGCGAAACTTTGCCTGATGAAGCTGTCATCTTTGATAGTCAGAAGCTGTGGAATGGAGAGCAAGATGTGGATAAACGGTTTGAGGTCGAGGAGTACGTTTCGGAAGAGGGGGAGCTGGCTGGGTGGACGGGCCCGTTCTCGGGACTGGGGAATTCGTTTTGGAAGGAATGAGGAGGAATTTGAATGGGCTTACGAACCAGCTGCATATTTAGAGGACAACGAAGCAGTCGTTCATTTTTACGCGCAGGAACAGGTTATCTTAGAGGAGGAAACGAGCTATCAATTCGACCTCACACCATCAAGCGACGCCAACGCAACAACGTGGCAGATATCAAATGTACTTGGAAAGCCATCTCTCAGGTTCCTATGGTCGCATATGCACAGACTGGAGTAAGTGTTGCAATATGTCGACCATGAATGCGGCCTCGCTTGGCTTCCAGATTGTGCGTATCTAAATTACGATACAACATACTACGTGACGAAGGAAACTAAATGGAAAACTCGCTGTAATTTTCGTGTTTGAGCTGCTATGCATCTATCATGGTGATGGAATATTGCCGTTGCTCATCATCGGCACTCAGCTTACCAGCATGGCACCATGGGTCTCTACTAAACCTACACATTGAACAAAGTGCAAGTGCGAACAAATTCAGCTCCTCCTCTGCATGTAGCAGCTGAACTTCAAACAGCTACATACAAAGTATGCGCGGAAGTCAAAACCACGCGTGACGGCCTGCAGGAGTGTGAGCTCAAGGCATCAAGGCAAGAACTCACTCTCAAAATAACCACAATTACTCACTTACCACCTTTCCTCCCCATACTCCAGCTCTCCAACATACTACCCCACTAATCACTGCGCTACACCGCACCTTCAGCTCCCCATCCACGCAGCCGCAGGCGCAGCACCCAAAGCGTCGCCATAGCCGAGCAGAGCCTCAGCAGTCGTGACCACATCCACATCAGCACCATCCCGCCAGTCTTACACAACCATCGGCTGCACATTCTACATTTAGATAATGCGCGATAATGCGCCGTTCGCAAGATCTTCTCGAATTTAGCTATGTAGAGACATAGATGTGCAAAGATGAGTAAGAAAGCCGCACACGACTTTTCGTACGAGGTTGGGATACGTATGTGTAAGCCGGAGTTGCGCGTCCCCAACCCCGGAAATCCGCAACACGTGCAAAGACATAACCTTTACACAATCTGCCCGTCTTACCAGCAAATGCGGAAATCGTCCCGAGAATTACCTTATCCGACGCAAAGACGAAACACAAGTCTTTGCTCGCTACGAGGGGATCGGCGGCGGCGATGCGCGTTCCTGGATTCAGATCAGCTTTTCGCTCGCTTGTGTGTGGCGGTGGCGAATTCTGGTGGCGCTATGGCTGCGAGAAATATGGCGCGCCGTGCCGAGGTGCGGCGACGGTTGGGATGGACAGGTACAAGCGGCGGGGCAGGGATGAGGGGGTTTGTTGTGATGGAGAGAGTGGTAGATGATGGGGTTGGGAGTTGTGATGGGGATTAAGTGTATTGTGAGAGAAGGTGCGATGGAGGGTATGACGTAGTGGAGGGTTTGGGGATCGTGGGAGAGGGACTAGGCATCAACTCAGCTGTGGGAGTGACTCACGACAACAATGTAGAATACCAACTTCCTGGAAAGATCTTGAGAGTGCGATAATGGCATCACGAAGAGCACTTACTTGCCCAGCATGTCTGCTTCCACTTCATCGTTACCGCGCCGCAAGACGCGCATAGTGTGCATTTCGGATACACACAATCAGACCCCGAAACTTCCCAAAGGTGACATCTTGATCCACGCGGGCGACTTGACAAACCAAGGGAGCTACTCCGAGCTCAAGAAGACAGTAGCATGGCTCGAGAGACAGGACTTTGAAGCCGTGATTGTAGTTGCTGGTATGCCATCTCTCACCTGTTCTTCCCAACATGGCCATGAGGAAAGAAAGAAAGGGAGCTGAACTTACCCAGGTAACCACGACACGACCCTCGACGCACCCTTCTTCTACTCCAGCAAAAACAACTGGAAATGGCCAAGTCCGCAAGACCCCGTCGCATGCAGAAAGCTCTTGACCGAGTCGAAACACATCACGTATCTAGAGAATGAAACTGCGACTATATACCTCGCTTCACCCACCGGACCGCGAACGTGTCTCCGCGTGTTCGGGAGTCCGTGCAGTCCTGGTCGACGCGGATGGGCTTTTCAATACTGGGGCGAGGAAGAAGCGGAGAAGACGTGGGCAGGGATTGGGGTAGATGTAGATGTAGTGATTACGCATACACCTGCATATGGGTTTGTGGATTCAAGGGGAAAGGATGGGGCAGGGAGGACAGGATGCGAGATACTAGGGAGAAAGCTGATGGAGGCAAGGCCGTTGATGAGTATTTGTGGGCATATTCATAGTGGGAGAGGAGTGGAGAGGATGAGATGGAGGACTCCAAGTAGGGATGGTGGCAGCCTTGAAGGACCTGAAGAACACAGTCCTTCAACTGCACCTCACAGCCTTGTGGAGGCGAAGGAGGTATGGACGGATCCAGGCAGAGGGAACAACAAGATCTCGATCGTGGATCTCACTTCAAAGTCAGGGCATCCCATCGACAACACCGGACGCTTGACACGTCACGTCGTTCCTGACTCGCTGGTGGACCTCTTTTGCGGCCAGCCTGATGCTGTGCCTGGCAGTGGAGGACCTCAGCCTGGTAAGCTCGAGGCTATCTCGACGTCGAGCCTCGAGGACGTTGCCCTCCGCGGGAGTGAGGCGGAAGGCTGGACCAGGAAAACTGGCGGTGCAGTCGAGTGGAGAAGCAGCG
The DNA here is from genome assembly GCA_001748405.1 of Paraphoma sp. B47-9. Lineage (NCBI taxonomy): Eukaryota > Fungi > Ascomycota > Dothideomycetes > Pleosporales > Phaeosphaeriaceae > Paraphoma > Paraphoma sp. B47-9. The sequence goes on from BCLK01000171.1 coordinate 25,806, forward strand.
ATATCGGGCGCAGCGAGGTTGACGCGGACGCCGTGCAGAGGAGCAAAGCTCTGCGTGACAGACACGAGACTGCTATGATCAACGCTGCATTCTTGGGGCCTCGCAACACTGGACCGATGACATTCAACAAGCCCATTGTCGTCGACGTTGAGCTCCCAGTGTGGGAGTTTTCCAGCGCACACCATGTACAATGACACACGACGCCGTCATGCCTTGAACATTTGCCATGTCGCGCTCACGTCTAGATCTCTCGACAAACATCCCACATAGCCCATAAATCCACTCTCTGCGTGCTCGAGTCCTCGCTGACCACGTCTCGTCTCTCCATACGCCGGACCACGCCCTGAATCTTTCCTATTGGCGGCGTAGCCCCACTTCCCCCGCATAAGCCTATCGTTATCGGCCAGTCACGAGAGGACTCTGGCTGTCTAACTCGGGACGGCCCTCCACGCCATAATATGTCTGCCTGGTCTTTGCGATGCAGCCGCCGTCGCCATCGCTGTCGCTTGGGCCATCCGGTGGTGAGAGAGGGGCATCCTTGCTAGACGAACGAGGTGCCAGGGCCTTGCACATCGCTACCGTCTGGGGAGGCAGGCGGACCGAGAGCGACTCGTGACTCGGGCATCGTCTTGGAGTGGGCGATACAGTTTGTGTGAGTGTCTCGGATTCCGCGGCATTCTAGCAGCAGCGAGAGCGTGCTCGACGGTTCATCGTCTGCGGTGCTTCATTTCTCGTTGCATTCCGAGCGCACATTGGTCATGCAGCGACAATATATCGCTGGTGGGGTTGGTGAGGATTATGCGATTGGGTAGCACGGGTGGTCACATCGTGCCATGGACCCGTGGGCAGGGCTTCTTTTGGATTCTGGAGCATGCCGCTTGTCTCGCAGCGTGCCTATCAATGCGTGAAGCGTGCACATGGGGGGTTTCGTCAAGGAGGGACGCGGGCTGTGTGATTGGGCTGGTGTTTCTACGCGCCCAAGCCGACGATGCCATGCAAGTGCGCAACGCGATGTGAAAGTGGCTCAGATGGCATCCGGTACATGGCCGCCATGGCGGTCCACTGGCGTGCTGCTCAGCATCAAGCGGACGCCCTGAGTGCTGCGAAATGCCTGCATGATGCAGCGCTGATGAAGCGTGAATCGCGACAGCCCTGGGCTACGAGTGCCTGGCAGCTGGCATAACCCTTGGGGGTCCCGTTTAATGGCCGTCTGACATCTCCTGCGGCGCGCAGCACTCTGATCTCACTTTTGGTTGTACACACTTCTTATTTCGAGCGCACGACTTCTATTTCGATTCTGTATCCCCAAGCTGGTATTGTGTATATTTGTGGAGCGGAAGCCCTCACGCCGCCAACATTGGCAGTCCAGTGACGTTGTCGAAGTACTTCACCGCCTGTTGCTCGCTGCTCGGCAACCACGACGCCCAACTCCAGCTAAATCGAAGAAAGCATTATCTGGACAATACACAGCCTCGATTATCGCGCTGCAGAAATCACCAGAGCAGTGTGTTTGTAAGAACTCATTCTTCCCCGTGCAAATTCTTGTTCTCGCCACGGCCTTCTATCCGGTTTTATTTCGATCCGTGTCCGGCATAGTCAGCACGGGCCCAACGTTTCGTCACCTCACTACAGGAGAGACTCAGCAATCCACGACACACCACCCAACTGCGCACTCTCCTTATAGCGCCGGCGCCGAACCTCCGCTGTTCGTCCATCGCTTCAACATATAGCTGTATAGTCCGCTAGCAGGTACAGCCTCAGCCGCGTACACCCGCCACTGCTCGCTTGTAATTGATCAACGAGCACATGTGTCGAACAAGTTCGACTCACATCGAAGACTCGGCACTATAAAACCTTCCACCATTCCCTTTCCGCACCGCACCACTTTCCCCACACCTCAACCATGGCCTCGGAACCGTTACCTGACTACTACAAGGCGCTGGGCGTCGAAAAGGGCGCCGACGCCATCACCATTAAGAAGGCCTACCGCACATTGGCCCTCAAGTGCCACCCCGACAAGATCGCAGACCCCGTGCTGCGCCAGGAGAAGCAGGAGGAGTTCCACAAGATCCAGGCCGCCTACGAGACGCTCGGCGACGAGGAGAAGAAGGCCGTCTACGAAGCAAACCTGACCCTCGAGGCGCTGCGGAGGGAGAAGGCAGCCCGGGGTGCCACCACATCATCAAGTCGCGACAAGTCGACGCGCTTCGAGTCGCGCCCATCAGCCAGTTCGACGCGCTACGCCACCGAGGAGCGCAGGCCGTCTGCGACTGCCGCTGCCTACGACGACGACAAGTATTATGATGATCGCGATCGCGACCGCGCACGTGCCAGCACCCGCAGCAAGTATGACACCTATGACGCATTCCCCAAAGCAGGCGCATCTCCACGCACCGAGAAGGAGTCATCGCGCGCTGCCAAAGCAACAACAGAGCGCACTCGCACTGAACGCAACAAGGCGCGTGACAAGGAGGAGCGCCAGCAACGCAGGTTCGTGTCGGTCGAGAGCGAATCATCTGCAGACGAGAAGGCGCGCTACGAGGCCGACTACAAGAGGCGCAGCCACGAAGAGGAGGCGAAGCGACAAGCTGCTGATGCGCGCCGCAAGGCAGAAGAACGACGCTCCTACGAGGAGCCGCGCTATACTACCAGCAGCAGCACTACTCGAAGCAAGGAGGAAGAAGCGTTCCGCTACATCAACAAGACTCGCGCATCAGCCGGAGCTGAGCGACCCTCCCCAGTGAGGACATCGTCGCGAGACTACTACGGCGAGACCAGCCGCTCCTCACGCAAGGAATCACGACCAGAGGCGGTCCGCAGGTCATCTGCTGCTCCACGACCATCAAAGGAACGGCCGTCTGCCTCTTCTGGACGCGAAAGGGAACGCGGCATCCCCGAGACTGTCGACTGGCCTTCTGAGGAGACTTCTCGCCGCCCTCCCACGCTCAAGCCATACAACTCGTCGCCTGCCAACATTGAAATCCCGCGAGCCATGCCGCAACGAGCCTACACCACGAGCGAGTCCCGTGACCACCGCACTTCGACTTCGCCACCCCCATCATTCCACCGCTCGCAGACGATGCCGTCAGTTCCGCATTCATCCTCGCGCAGCAAACCGGCTGGCGTCCCGCGTCCAACTCCGCTCCGCGAAACGATGACTCCCGAGCACAGCAGTCCGGAGCGCGGTTTCCCGTCCGTCCCTGCAGCACAGCCCCCTTCCAACAAAAAGTACTACCACTACCCCACGGCCAACGGTGGCGTCGACGTCCCAACGAGCGGCCATCGCACTGTTCTTCGCGAACCAGAGCGACAACGCCACCGCTCGCCGTCGCCACTTTCTCGCCCCCCAATTGGCGCCAATCGCCCATCGGAAGCAAACATTAAGACTGCTGTTCCTCCTCCAAAGGGCCGATCGAGCTCTTCGCGCAATGTATCGCCAGTGCGTGAAGAGCGCGGTCGCTCATCCAGACCTCTTTATGGCGAGGTTGGAGGCAGCTACTCGTCTCGTCCTCATCCAACTCGCCAGAACAGCTTCAGCCCAAGTAAGGTCAACTATGCGCCGCGCTACGGCGTTGAGGATGTCCGGTTCGCGCCACGCTCAAGAGAAAACGACCGTGGCGACTATACTACCAAGCCTACCCTAGGCCGCACAGCGACCTATGTCTACTAGTCTGCATCTTGCATTACACGGAGTCATGGCGTTCTGGACATTCAATACCCACACATTTGCCAACGGCGAACAACGCAGCTGATATCCATTGGCTGTCGTCTATACATCAAACACTGTAGTACACACTCAAACACATCACAAACACAACACATAACATCGGTTTCAACAGGATACCCAATACCTGGCTCTGCACATTTTTGGCGTTCAGAGGCATTCGAACACGGCGTTTTACGGTTGGGTCCCTGGTATATCCGGGATCAACGTCGCAAGGGCTGCGGCGTTGAGGATTAGTCTCACTTTTCACATTTTCTTTATTCTTTTCTTACTGCTCAGTCAAGTTTCTCGACTTGCAACTGCGACAATGTATATTGTTTCTCGAATCAAGCTTTTTTTCCCTATCTCACCCTCGTTTTACGGTGGTATAGTCATTCCGTTCATTCTTGTGTGAAAAGTAGGTGGCGCTTTTCAATCATTGGTTCTTATTGCTTGAGCGAGTCTATTGGCTCAAGCTTCGCTATCTGTATCGTTTTGGATCGCTTCGGCGACAAGGTCTCTCACTTTGCGTAGTGTAGTACATTGTTGTAGTTTTGCGCAGTTTGGCTCGCATTTTCGCTCGCTGTGCGGGGCCTATGACGCTCGCTTTATATACCTACTTCAGTAGATACGATTTTATGAACTTGACACTGAGTCTGAGTCTTCGGACGCGTTTTTTGTTTTTTGCTGAGATGAGGAGAGGATAGGATAGGATAGTTTAGGTACAGTTGTAGGAGCAGTTGTGCAGGGTATGCAGATGGAGAAACAATATGAACACCTTATATTTGAAACGAACAAACGTTCCTTGTTTGAAGCTGTATGTATGTGGTACATTACGCGCGATGCTATACGCCGTGATTACGTCCTACAGCAAACATCTACCTCACGCAATCCCCATCTTCTCATCCTGTGAATACACTCAATCAATCCCCTTCGCACACCTGACGAGCCAGATCTCGAACCCCAATTATCGTCTTGATGCGGGGGTGTTCCTGCATGTATAAGGAGTTTGCTTACCCCTCTCGATGACACACTACTAATAGATTCCAGTAAGCGCGTGGATAAAATGCAGCGCGCAGGGTGCGAGAGTGTAAGAGTGTGAGGGTGTGAGAGTTTAAGGGTGTAAGGGGAAGATGTAAGCGATGTATATGTGTGTGTATATTTTGGGTACTGCTTTATCTGTCTTCTTACCCCTGGGTATAGATAGACTTCGTAACACAGCATCACCTTACTGATCCTACGCGAACATGCTGTTTGTTTCTACTTTATATCCCTTTTCTCTTGCCCTTTCCGACAAAATCCCCTTATGCAATCTCTAGTTCAAATTCTATTCCTATTTCAATTTCAATTTCCATTCCTGTCTTTCTAGGGTTGAGATGTTTTTTCGTTCATAACTCTCCCTATTTAAGCACGCGCAAAGTCCTTCTCCTTCGCATAGCACTTACTAAGCTCCTACTACCACACAACACCACACAGCATCACACTATATCACACAACACCTACCTAGCATTCCCCAATACTCCACCCTTCCTACTGCTACTACTACCCACACACCCCGCCCTCAGAGGACCTAAGCGCCCCGCCGCGCCACAGACTCATCCTCGAAATAGAATAAATCATACTAATCTAACACTCTATCAACCAATGTCCCACAACCCAGTCTCCAATACCCTATCAGCCTTGAGCAGGTTACGGGCCCCGTGCGGAAACGGAAACGGAAACGGAGATGGAAGTGGGTGTGGAGGCAGAAACGGGGGGCGGAGCGGGGCGGAGTTAGGCTGACAACACCATCTGCCCTGCCCTGCCCTGCCCTGCCTTAATGTTCCCGACTACTGTACATGCTTGGAAGGCGGGAACCGAGTTTCGTGAATTAATTGTGCCGTATGTAAGTAAGGGCGCCTTGCGTGGCTTGTATACCTGCCAGTCGGAATCCAGAGCTGGTGGATCTTGTTTTCCTGGCTTTGTTGGGGAGGTGTGGATGGTCCGATCTATCAGAAGCAGCGAGACGAGAAAGTGCCTTGCCCCAGCTGCTTAGACGCCGGGTGGCGTATTTATGCAGTCAGTGCGAAGCATCACATCTCAAAGTGTGGACACGTGAATAATCAATCATGGACTTATATATTCCATTCATTTCATATACACCACCACCGCTGCAAGACACACAATAGTGCACCCAAAAAATCTGCTCAGAATTTTCCTCTTGAATCCTATCCCACCCTATCCTATCCAATACCCTTCATCACCCCAAACGCCAAGCTTGACGAAACCCATCAAGCCCATCAGAACCCAAAGCACAAAGGAAAAAGAAGATAGCAAGACTCGCACCGTTCGCTGCAGTGGGTCCGCTTAGTGACATCGCTCGTGAGGACCAAGGAAATAGTGGTGGTGAGAGATAGCTGTACATGGAGCGAGTGTCGTGTGTTATAGATGGTTGCTAAGGAGCGTGTGGTATGTGGAGGTCGGTGGCGGAACTAGATACTAGAGACTAGGACATTACGGTGCGTAATTCAACGCGCGTGGACCTCCACGGTAGGAAAAACGCCAATGGTACGCCGGCTGCGAGGAAAGAGAATCCGGAAACGAATGAGGACAAACTGAAATCGTGCTGGTGTAATTGCAAAGGCCAGAGGCCAATTGAGGGACCCAATTGAGGGACGGAGTTTGGTCCGTCGAAAGAAGTCATGACGCGCTCTTTGCTGTAGGCGCATGGCCGTCGCGTTCGACGCTTATACGCGAGATTGGCTTCGCCGGCTCAGGGGAGCAGGAACTGGGCCTGAAACAGACTTCAGCGGCGAACGCCACCTACCGTCGCGTATGCGGCTAAGGTCTTGAGACCTGTTCGGTTGTGACGACGCGGAAATTGCTCCGGTCTCGTGATATGGAATAGCCATGGCATAATATTCCCTCACAGTACATCGAAGATGCTCCGCACGATAGGACTGCTACCGGTCTGCACAGGGCTTCGTGGGTCAACAGTGGCCTTCTCGGGTGTCCACTGGCGAGGAAGAGGCTCGGTCCAATCGTGCCCGTTGCGACCGTCTTTGATAGTCTCGTTCGAGGATGCCGGGCTAGTGTCATCGATAGGGCTTTGTAGATCGAAATGGAATGGGTTGCGAGTGAACTCTTCAGCACGCGGTGACATCAACGCGTCGATATCGTCGGCAGCGTGTTGCTGCGTGGGAGACTTCTTTGGAAGCTGAGATTCCATTGTTGTCTGCAGCTTGTGCAGCTTGCGCTGTTCTCGCAGATTAGGCGACGAGAAGCGTGTTCGGATGCCTTTTGATGGTGTGGCCAGGAATGCCTCCTTGGGGCTTTGAGGCGTCTCAGGAGCCCTCTGAATGTTGCCAATATCACGCAATGGTGTCTGAATCGAGGGGGTCTTCTGCTTTTCAGGCGACGTGCTAGGACTGTCGACACGTGCAGGCGTGCTCAGTGTCGGTTTCGCATCCAACGTGCGGAGCGGAAGAGGCTCTTGAAAAATTGGCTGAGCATGTGCTGTACCATTGAGGGAGGCAAAGCCATTGAACGTCTGGTGAGCCGGAGGTAGGATCGCCTGAAATGATGGCCTACGATCTTCTTGCTCACTGTCCTGTGTCACTGCGATGGACGGACCATTGAAGGGATTGCCGGTGAAGTCAAATCTTGTGGGTGAAGTGAGACCAAAGGGGTCCTCGTCCACGGCTACGTCTGGCTTGAAGGGAGCCATATGAAACTCTTCAGCCCGTGGGGACATGACATCTTCCTGCTCCAGATCATTGGCCTTGCCAAAGATATCCTTGGGGAACTGCGTGGCTACGGGTGATGCAACTTCTGCAGACTCGAATGAGGGAAACTTCGATTCGAAGGATGGGCCTTTTGGCGGCTCGTCGAAACCAAAGGAGGTAGCTCGCGGCGAAAGCAAGCCAAACGACTCATCGATACCACCAGATCGTAGCGGAGCCATGTGAAACTCCGTGGATCTCGGCGACGCGACTTGAGAAGCTGGCATGTCGTCCCGTTCTATTGAAGGCACAGTCACAGACTGAGGCTCTGCATCGTAGCCACTTGGCCACGGGTTGTCAAACGAGGTTTTGATGGGCGACATAATCTCATCTTGTTGCGAGCTGAAAGTTGAAGACAAGTTGAAGCTGGACACGGCGGGAGATTTGAGAGCACCAAACGAAAGTGCCTGCAGACCTGTCGGATGGCCGACCTCCAAATGGGACGAAGACACCTGAGAAGGTCCTTCTTGTGCTCTCAGCGGCAACTGACGAGAAAAGTTTGGCACAGTAGGTAGCTGTAGTGTTGTTCGTTTTGGTGGCTCCACAAGCTCGACTGTCACAGTCGGTTCTGGTTCGGCCTTCGCAACATCGTCCACTGGTATTGACAAGACAGGCACAACGTGTCCTGCTGGATCCACGTAGGGTGTTGCGGTTGGCGTAGACTGCGCCGAAAGACCAAAATGGGACTGGCTGGCGTCCCAAGATCGACGGAATGTGTTGGAGAATGCGCCTGTTGGTGCTGACAGTGGTCCAGGGGAGATGGCCATCATGTTGCCTGTGCTTGCTCGCTGCATCGTCATGTCACTGTCGGGTGGAAGTGGAGCAGTCTGCGGTGTTCGCGACCCTGATGCGTCGTCCCTGTCAAACGGCGAGTAACCCTTGTTGCCCGTCGACCGAGCGGTGCCCAAGCCAGCAGATCGCGCTCCGAAGCCCTGATTTCGGAAGTTTCTGCTGTCGTTCTGTCTGAGCAATCCATTGCGGAACTCTTGCAGCTGCATGATCAAATTCATGTTCGGCCCGATCCACTTGCTCCGCTTCTTCGCTCGGTCGTAGGCCTCTTGTACACTCATTTGAGGATCTTTGTACAATCCGTAAGCTACAATTAGACTAGCAGAGCGACTAACACCGCACTGGCAGTGGATCAAAACCCGTTTGCCTTGCTGCACTCGATCATCCATGAGCTTCACTAGCCTGTATAGATCTGGGACGATATCGGTGTTGTGTTCCCAGGGCATGTGGATGTACTCGGGCGTCTTGTAAGTTTGCCCATTAATCTCCATCTCGCCAGGCTGAACCGTTTGCATAACAGGTGGAGTTGCCTTTGGAGTCGTTGGGGAGCTGTCGTCCATGCCAAAGGAGGTGATGGGTTTGGCCCGTTGCGAGAGCGCAGCAAAGTCAACGCTCTCGGCGGGCGGCCCATCCACGCGTCTAGCGTCAATGTCCTTTTGCGATTCTGACGTGGGACATGTAAATGGGTTCTTCACCTCGCTGGCGACGTTGATGATGACGTCAAAAGTACAGGCCTGTTCAGCTGTGGGTTCAAAGTAGAGATATACCCCGGCTTCGTAGATGCAGATGGGACCATTTGGATAGGCGGCTGGCTTCTCTTCTCGTGACTGGGGAATGTCAAAATTCTGTTCATCGTCCTCCTCTTCCATCTCGAACGGCACTTCAGACAATCCGCTGGGCTTGGTCACGAGTGGTCGTAGTGTGGGCAACTGCATTCCACCGGATGGTCCCATGCTCGGTAATGAGGGTGACGACTGGAAGTGACGCAAAGTTGGTCGGTTGAACGACGGTGTCGATGGAATGACCAGCCGCGCAGGCTTGTTTTCGGTGCTGCCAGGCGTGGAAATTGTCAAGCTGAGGTTGGACGGTCGCCGCTTTGGTGGCGTTGGCGGCTTGATGAAGAGCGGAGACGGCGGTGCTGAGCTGTTCTTTTCCTTGGGTATCACAGCAACCGGAGCTGGTGTGTGTCCGCGCAGGTTGGTGAGTGATGTAGTCGTGTTGATACCCAGATTCTTCAGATTACGCGCCTTCTTCGCTGGTGTTGTCGGCCGCTGCAGCTCGAAAAAGGCACTCGGCGACGAGTCTCCCGAGCTCGTCTCTGGTCGTCGCGATCTGAAGTCAGCGACAAACGAGGACGCAGCAGCTGTCTTGGCCAGTGGCGACTCGGGCGAAGGGCCCGGCGACGGGTCGGTGACGGAGGACGAGTCCATGGTGGAAATGGTCGTGGTGGGCGAGTTGTCGGAGGAGGCTGTCGAGTTGCTGTCGCGGCTGTCGGTGTGCATGTGGAAGGAGGAAAAGGTGCCGCTCGCTGTGGGACCGCTTGAAGCTGGCCGCACTACATTGCTGCCATGTGCGTCTGAGGTGTCCTGGGGTCCGTTGGTGTGCAGTTCTCCTCCAAAGACGGAACCGAATGAGGGCATCGGCATGAAGGACCGCGCGCTCGTCTGAACCATGCTGGGTTTGCGGAGGCGGGGCGACGCTGCCAGTCGAGGGCAGCGTGTGCTGGGGCTGCTGACGCGACGCGGTGTGTGCGGAGTGGAGGGCGTGAAAGTATGCTTCTTGGAAGGGAATGCGGAATTAGGTGTAAAGAATGCTCTCTTAAGCGTGGGACTGTCAGCGTCTGGCATTGCATAAGTTGGGGACATGGCGACGGGGTCCCGAGTCCCGTAGTCGGGAGTCTGTAGTCTGAGAGCGGGATACATGTTCTGGGGACGGGGTTCAGGGACGCTGTACACAGCCTGCACGGCGGGCGACGACATGTTCAAGGTCGCGTGTGCAGATGACGGTGCCCTGATGCTGTGCGGTGTGTGCTGCGGTCACGGCGACATGTTCTCAGGCAGACTACAGCAGGCGGGCGGGCGGTGGGAAGACGGGCTTGGACACAGGAAACACGCAGCACCTACCGAGTTGCTCGCAGCGCAGAAACACGCCGCTGTTGGTGGGTCGTGAGGATAACCAGATCCTGAAGTCGACTAAGCGCCTGGGGAAGGAGCGACTAGGCCGGCGATGCGCCTATGCCTGGGAATGCGGCGCGGACAAGAAAGGGTTGAATGTGCGGCGAGCTGGTGTCGCGGGCGGTGCGTGACAGACGGCGAGTGTGAGAGTGCGGCACTCGAGGCACTGTCGGTCGTCTTGGTGGTGATGGTCGTGGGGACGCTTCGCCTGTCGCAAGACAACACACACTCTGCTCGCAAATTGGCGGACGGGAGGCCGAGAGGTGACCAGCTGGGAAGGTGCGAGGTGCCGGTCGTTCGCAGAGCCGCTGCCGCCTGGGTGGGAAGCTGGTGGGTGGTGCGAAGAAAGGTGCGCGCTGCAAGTCTCGAGGCGGCGTCGGCGTCAATCCATGGTGAAGATGGGCRAGCGAGCGAACCACAGAAGACAGCGCTAATACCCCCAAGCGCCGCGACCAAAATAGCAACGCCAGCCGTGTGCTAAGACTGCCCGCCCAGCCAACCACACGCGACCCCAGCGGGCCACACCAGGCGGACGCACCCAGTCACGGCCGAGCAGCACCTCGAGCCCTTCGTGAACCACTCCACTCTGCCCAGGGCCAGCGCTGGCAGCTGGAAGGGCACTCGTCCAACAGCAGCGCGTCCCTCTATTGCCTTCACAATTCATCGTCGCCGCCCATCGTCGCCATCGCCGCACGCTGCAGCTTTGTTCCCAGGAAGCCCCAGTGCGGGCCCCCCCTAAGCACGTATTTGCGCTGCTGGGAAGGGCTAGACGAGAGACATCAGCCCTGGAGCTGATTGCAGCCACCCCGGACGCGGCCTGCTCCTCCGAACACACGACCAGCGACTCCCTCCGCATGCAATCTGCGTCTTCATGTTTGCGGACAGCATTTTGTTGTGCGCTCCGTTGCCATGCCGCACCGCATCTTGTCCCTGAGACCCTGCAGACCCTTAACCGGACTGACACCTCGGACATTTGGCGGCAGCCGGGCCCCCGTTTTCTGCACCTAAACACTTCCATTGCGGTCCCCCAAGACGCTTTCGTACTTGTCTGGGGTCTTAGCCTGCACTCTATACAATACTGAACGTCTCCTAGTCCACTAGATAGTCTTGCTTGCCTGCCAAATGACCCTACGTCCATTCATGATACACTAAACATGGGCTGCAACCGCGAGAAACACAGACATTCAAGGATGCAGCACCAAACACTCCGACTGCACGCTTCCAAAAGATGAAACACAGCGCTGTCGACCCACTCGTTGGCCCGGTGAGTATTACGACGAGGCTGTTATTTGCGCCTCTGCGACGACGCACCGCGTAATCTGGCCACATCATGTGAGCCACTGCCCTCGTTTCATGTCTTCACCACCAAGCCTGCGGTGAGTTTGACCATGTCAACAACCGACACGCGCGCTCGCTTCACCCTCGGTGCAACGTTGCCCAGGAACGGCCGTTTGACTGACAAGCCCGGCCGTTCTTGCGACAGAGCATCGAACACACCGCTTTGGGGTGCCGCGTCCAGCTAGCCGGTCCCTTCATTCTCGCAGCCTGCCTGATCAGGCAAACACCAGCCCGTTGTGTTTCAGTCTTCCGCCAACGTGCGTAATTATCCCTTCGCGGAAAATTGCGATGCTCGACTTTGTCCCGCTGGTCCTGGTGACGATCCTACGCCTGTGCCGCCGCCGAGGTCACCTCGACCGACACGTGAGATCGAAGTCCCATCGTAATTCTGACTCGCAGCACGTCCATCGCGAATCGAACACGGGGCGTTCTCGTGTCAATTCGTGTCGGCCCGCCGGCCTGGCACAGTGAAGGGGAATTTTCATCCTGAGTTACTATCTTGAGAGAGATCTTACGAAGCCGACTGCAAACACGGCGTCCCGTTTCGATCCGTTGCATTGATTGTTCAATATTGTCTGAGGTATGATCAGCAGACCTCGTCGCAGGCCGCAACGTTCCAAATGAGCTCTGGACGCAGGACCACGGGGCAGACCGCAGAGCCTCACGTGAAGCCGCCACCTACTCCTCATCGACACTTCGGAGAATATTCCGAGTGATTCCGACGGCCACAGCACAAGATGAGCGGGCTTGGTTTGTTTCGCAGTCAATAGCATGAAGTCTAGTCATAATATCATGTCTCCCTAAGATGAAAACTCCCTGATGATACTCATGAGACGGGAAGTGGAGAGTTTTTCCGTCATCATGTTCAGGACAAGCAGTGTTTCTCGAGTTTTCATGCATCTGTGCAGTAATGACACCAGGAGTGGGCTCGTGGCCTTTGCGAATGGAGCATGTCGCACTCATATTAAGGTGATAATGTAGTTGAAGCTACATTTGCATTGGGCTGTTTGATGGAATGTGAACACTGCAGTATACTTGTATTTTTGATCTATGGGGGCGTCAGAGTACATTTTACTAGACGAATACACTGCCAGCTCTCAAAGCCTTACAATACTTTGCTCGTAGTGCTCCAGTTTCGATTTTTGTACAGAATCGTGTTCCTGCTAGACGCAGAAGAAGACGATTGGGTGCAAAGGTGGGTGCGCACGTGATGTCCTCCCGCCGCGCTAAGAGCTCGCTTGCTTAGCGCACCACGAGCGCAAATTGAGCTGAACTTCGAGATTTCCCAAGACACCAGGTCAGCGACTACTAACAACAGCACCGCCCACACGAGACAACATGTCGAGGCCGACCGTTACCGTCATCTCCGCCAAGGGCGAGTCCACCAAGGACACCATCACCGTCCCCAATGTCTTCAAGGTCAGTCGCCAGCGCCCGCAATGCGCAGTTCGAGACTCGGCCATCTGCCCACACGACACGATCGACGAAAAACACAAAACCAAGCGTCGCAAAGCTGGGAGATGGCTGGATTGCAATCGCGATTGCAGATTTACATACATAATAATTGCTAACAAAACCTGCAGGCGCCCATCCGCCCGGATATCGTCCACGCGGTCCACACTGGCATGAACAAGAACCGCCGCCAGCCATACGCTGTGTAAGACCTCGCCCGCACCGCAAACACAATCGCTCTCTAATACTGTATCAGCTCCGAGAAGGCTGGTCACCAAACTTCTGCCGAGTCATGGGGTACCGGTCGTGCTGTTGCACGTATTCCCCGTGTCTCTGGTGGAGGAACTCACCGTGCTGGTCAGGCTGCCTTTGGTAACATGTGCCGCTCTGGTCGCATGTTCGCCCCCACCAAGGTCTGGCGCAAGTGGCACCAGAAGATCAACCTGAACCAGAAGCGTTTCGCTACCGCCTCGGCCGTTGCTGCTTCAGGAAGCCCTGCTCTGCTCATGGCCCGTGGCCACAACGTCAGCACCGTCCCTGAGGTCCCGCTCGTCATCTCCTCGACCGCTTTTGCCGATGCCGCTATCCGCAAGACCTCCGCCGCCGTTGCCCTGCTCAAGGCTGTCGGTGCCGGTGCCGATGTCGAGAAGGCCAAGAACTCGCGCAAGCTCCGCGCTGGTAAGGGCAAGTTGAGGGGTCGCCGCCACAAGCAGCGCCGTGGTCCTCTTGTCATCTACAACCCCGATGAGGATGGCAAGGAGCTTGTCAAGGCTTTCCGCAACATCCCCGGCGTCGAGACCTCGTCCGTCTACTCGCTCAACCTCCTCCAGCTCGCCCCCGGCGGTCACCTTGGCCGCTTCGTCGTCTGGACCTCATCTGCTTTCGGTGCTCTTGACACCATCTACGGCTCCACCACCGAGCCTTCAGCGCTGAAGAAGGACTTCCTCCTCCCCTCCACCATCATGACCCAGCCCGACCTCAGCAAGATCATCAACTCGAGCGACATCCAGAAGGTCCTCCGCCCCGTCCGCGGTGGCGCCGTCTCCAAGCGTGGCGTTGTACAGAAGAAGAACCCGCTCAAGAACTTCCAGGTGCAGCTCCGCCTCAACCCCTACGCTGCGGCTTTCGCCAAGGAGAAGCTCGGCTCCAAGGAGCTCGACACCAAGAAGCCCGAGGCAACCAGCGAGACCTTTGCTGCGCTGCTTGACGAGAACTAGAGTGTGTTTGGCTGGCGAATGGGTTCCTGGGCATTTTCTTACGGATGATTCCATGGTGTAACGTGGGATGGCTATCATGAAGTAGCTGTCTTGATCAAAAAGACCTTACGAGAAGGTTTCACATCTTC
>BCLK01000172.1:0-21277 GCA_001748405.1 Paraphoma sp. B47-9
AGTAGGTTTGTGTGGTTGTAGTTATAGTGTGGGTATGGTTAGTGAAGGCAAGAAGCCTATTATTATATGATTTTCACATTGCGAAAGACTAGATTGCATATGCTCAGTAAGAGTGAAAGGCGATGACGAAATGATTCGCGCGCGCGCTATTTCGGACATGGCGCGCTAGTGCCCGTTTCTTGGCGGGGATCGCGCGACGACGCTACGTGAATGGTGCTTGCTCATGCAGCTGTTGGCGAAGGGTTGCGACGGCGTGATTTGGGAACTTCGTGTCTCTCACTTTCCTGGGATTCAGTCTTTATTGCGCGGGGATCGGAACGCGCGCGGAATACGATAGGGGCGCGATTTCCTTGTCGCCTACTCACCTGTCGCGACGAGACTACATCACAACGCAGAACCGCATAGAGAGCGCCTGGATCATCGCACAACCTCCATCATGGCGTCGCCTCCTCATATGCCCTCACTCAATGTGCCCCGGAAACGCGGTAGCATATCCTCGCTTAACGGCGCGCCGGCGAAGAAGCGGAAACCTTCACACCTCCGCAATGCCTACTCTCCCGAGAGCGAAGGGCCTGGCTCACCGCGCTTCTCGCGATCGCCCTCCGTCGACAGTGTAGCTACGACATCAGTCATCAACGGCGCTGGTGGAAAGAAGCGACGGAAGAAGGGTGATGGAGATGCCGCAAGCGTTGTGAGCAGCGCAAGAGGAGGTCGGGGTGGGAAGGGCGCGGATGCTGGCAGTCTAGTGGGTGGTGAGGGTGCGGATGGCGCAGAGTACGAAGAAGAGGATGACGACGACATGGGCGAGGAAATGGGCATGGCTGTGGAAGAAGGTGGCATGACAGCCGAAGAGCGGCGGAGAGAAGAGCAAAAGCACGAACGGTACATCTCCACCACCTCCATCCCTTCGTCCTACAATATCCTAACAACCCCACAGCATGCTCCTCGAATTCATGTCCCCCCTCCAACAAGAACGCCACGAAAACTACCGCCGCATCCGCCTCAAGCGCGAAACCGTCCGCAAACTCGTCAACCAAACCCTCTCGCAATCCGTCCCCCAACCCGTCATCATCGCCGTAACAACCTACGCCAAATCCTTCATCGGCTCCATCATCGACCGCGCCCTCACCGTCCGCGACGAATGGGCCGTCGCAAACACACACCTGCCCAACGGCGCCCTCCCGCCCGCAGTTCTCATGCAATCCCTCCAACGGCCCAGCGCACACATCAAAGACGACCGCAATAAGCCGACGAATGCGGATATCCAGCAAGCTGGGCTGTATATTAATCAAGTCAATCGTGACGAGAGTATTTGGACGGAAATCGCGGAGGATGCGGCGTTGCAGGAACGCTTGAAGCAGAGTACGTTGGGGCCATTGACGCCCGCGCATTTGAGGGAGGCGTTGAGGCGGTATAAGCGCGATAGGGATGGTGGGGGCGCGGGGTTTGCGGGGATGAGTTTGGAGGGCGTGGAGAGGACGATGAGTCGGACGGGGGGGAAGAGGCTTTTTCGGTGATGGAGGTGTGTGGGCTTGTGGACTGGCATCGGGATTATGGTCGCGGTGTGTGGAGAGATGGTGGATTGAAGTGCGATCTGGTTAGGGGACATATGCATAGCGATGGCGTTGGGATATGTGTTTGAGCGCATATTCATTTTCAAAAAGGGTTTGCAGACAGCCGAGAGCATCAAGCTAAAATGAGGGTCTTTTGTCTGGCTTTCAAAATTAGGCAACATGCTCTCATGTTTATTCCTCATCCTTTCCACCACGCCCCACTCTCGGAAAGTAGTATATAAATTCACCATCTATCCCGCTCTCTCCTTCCCATCCTCACATATGTACTGTTCAAATATCCAGATTTCGACTTCGGACTATGCATGTTTGTTCTTCCTGGCCTCGCTCTCTTTTCCGAATTCCAACAAAAGGATATTCATGTTTCTTCCTCGCGACTCCGAATCCGACACGACAGGTAAAGGCTGAGCGGGCAAAACGCGAGCAGTGGCGAGATATGTGTGACTGTTTGTCGTTCAAAACAATTGTTATATAAAGTGTAATACTTTACCTCCTTCCTTCTCACCATTGTGCTTTCCTCAAACCCATCAATCCCTCCCCTCACTCTCAAGGTCGAAAGAATTTTTAACGACATTTGCATGTCGAGTGAGCGTGAGACTTGGAAAGCATGCGACATCATTCCTATGAAAGAGTGTCGTGAATTGATTCGCAGTGTTAATGATAAAACCACGATTCTGGGCAGAACATATGCCAGCCCAAATCCATTGTGGTCCGCCTCGAGAATTGAGGAAACATCAAAACGCAAAGGCCACGCTTTTCTTTGACACATGTTCAGAAATAGTGAAGTCGTGAATCTAGCGGGTATATTTTCTCTAGCGTTCTGCACTTTTCTTCTTTCTCACAAAACTACTTCGACTTCTGGGTTCGATTCAAAAAATTTCAATTGGGACCCTATGTCTTCCGAGCTCAAAACTCCAAAAAAAAAGCCTTGGATGCAGGCATGAGTTTTGCTCTCGCGTCCGCCTTTTCAGATGGTTTTCGGAGGATTTGTAGTTTCTTTTGTCGGAATTATGCGATATGATGCGTAGAAATGGACAGATCAGCAAGATCACGCACACACGTATGAGTAGGGAGTGTAAGTGTATAAATATCTTTCGCTGCTGGGAAGGAGGACTATTACGTTTCGCAACCGTGGAAGCAACAATAACAACGAATTTTAAAGAAGAATATGTGTGCGGTGAGCTGTTTCCAGCATGTAGCGAAAAGAAATGACAGAACTTGGCATGAGTGGTTTTGTTTGGGAATGAAAATGATGTCACGTTCGATTCATGACTTTTTGAAGGTTGTTGGGTGAGACCATGTCTCCAAATACCTGGCTTTTGCTTGATATCATGGTCGTAACATGGCGACGCCAAGGATGGCTGGATTTGATTTGCTTTGCATGGAGACACTAGACTGTAAATGCATGCAATCGGTTGGGTATTCCTTGTATTCTTCCCGCAACTTCAACGAAACTCCTAACGGATCTATTTATGTACCACTAGCTTGGAAGTCTAGCGACAACACCTACATGTCCCGCGTCATTGTCTGCGAACTTGACTCGTGCAAGAATTGTCGCATACCTCATCACGCTCGGAGTTAATTGGAAGGCAGCGCACAAGCGCATGGGCCGATAACCACGTCGAGATAGTATAAAATATTCTCTCGGATGCTTCATTGTTTCCTTCGGATCAAGTATCGCCTTCCGATCTGCTCCAAAACTTGACGTCCACAACGTGATGTGTTCGTTTTTCTCTGTGCTAACATGAAAAACGCTTAACTTACCAAAGCTTTGTCTACACCTTTAGAGTGGCGTCGGAAAGAGCTTCGATATGCGGCCAGGGATTGAGACTGGAGCCCATCGAATTGATGGTTGGGAACTTATGAAGAGCAGTATGTAAGGTCGCGCGGTGATGCAAAGGTATAACAGTTTCCTGGGCTGAATGGATGACGTTCCACTTACAATATCTTGTCCCGTCATTGTACCAAAGTGAAACCGCAATGCGTCGTGTTAGGACTCGACCAAAATCATTGTAATCTTCGAGAATAGCGCTGTCGACGAGATAAATGCCAACACAAGATATCATCATCTTACCAACATGACCAATCCGTGGATGGAACATGAACAAACAGCAGCAACAATACCACCGCCAAAGTCTGGGCGCTCCAAAGCTGTCGCAGCGCGCCTACGCGACAGAAGAGCAAAGTCTGCCTAGAAGAAGGCTTTCATCCGCACCACGCTTAAAGAAGAAGCACAACGAAAACGCGACTCTCAATGGAACAAAATCTAAGCTGAATGGTCGGAGCGCGGTCTCACCAAGTGTAACCTCATGTCGACATTTGGCCGAGCCTCGAGATAGACACCAAAGAGATACACGAGGACGAGATCGCGCTCTATCGCACCAAGCTCTTCTCACAATAGCAGTGGCCCAAGGGCTACGTCACTGCCTCCAGAGATGATCACACAGCGCAGTTCAACACCATCGACGTTTACTTGCGTGCAGTGCAAATACACCCGGCTTACGGCAGATTTGGACTTTGCGGGCACGAAGTGCATGTTCTGCACCATTGATACCCTTCTCCACCAGCGCCGCTTCGTCTATAGCAACGGACTACATGTTGCCTATAGCTTATCGTCTGCGGGAGGTTCATGGCTGCATACCTAATGCGTCGACTGCGGATTTGGACGTTTTGCTCGTATTCACTGGCACATGCACGCAAGGATGTACCACGATTGGGTCGCAAGTCTCCATCTTAGCAACGAGAGACTTCCCTTGGTACACTCTGCTAATGGATTCTGTCCTCAATTTAGGTCCTATTGCAATAAGAGCGATGATACTGTTCTGCGCAACAGCCTGGTTGACATCCTGTTGTCGGCAAAATGGATCTTCGCCGAGTTCTACACCATCATGTTCGAAGAGTCATGGCTCGAGTTTGACAGCATACAAGACATCGAGCATTATGTCCGCACGGCAGGAGATGGCAACAAGCGCGCAATGCGCAACATTAGTCTCTACGTAGAGGATGGAGCTTGTCTTCAGTACTGGACCGCTGATCTCTTCTCCTTCATAGACACCGAACTGTCGCCGGCCTTGACACGGATCCGTATTGTTCTGCGCAGTCTAACCAAAGAACAAAAAGAACACGCTGCCGGGTTATTCAAGCATATACGGTCAGGCGTCAGCGTGGACTATCAGCATGAGTCTCGAGGTGACGAGGATGTGTCGGCTTTCTATGATAGCGATTGAATGAGGGTCACATGTTCATCATGGTGGTGACAGAGTCAGACACGGCATGAAACCAGTGTATTTAGATGTGAAGTTGACAGGCATGGGGTTCTCGGATGGGGAATCGCAATGGAGACCAACACGCGTTACGCACAGCAACAGTCAGTTAAAATGACCCAAATGAACATGCCGTCGGAAGACTCAATGAGGGCTGACTGAATGTAGCCACGAGGATTCGAGTCACGTACACGATTGATTGGAGTAACAACTTTGCTCTGCAGAAGCAAGGCGACATGTCAGACACATGTTAGTTCACATTCACATTCAAAGTCGTCGAAGAGGGACACGCCATGAAGAAGAGAGAGAGGATGAAGGCACATGAAGTCAAAGCATGAAACTCCACGTTGATGTTCTGCCCTATGAGCCTGCGAGCACCATATCCATGATGCTCAGATCAACCATGCTCGTGGTGTAACTTCCATCCAAGACGATGTTCCCATATCCAATTTGCGATGCGAGGGCGGTGAGAATATAACCTAATTCCTCGTTGTGACCACTTCCAGAACGACAAACTCCGACGGTATATTGCTGAGCTTCATACAAACGTGGTTGAAGCGATGATTCAGGTGGCCTTGCTCTTCTTTGACAGTAGACTCATCTCCACCAAAACATCGTCCTTGATATAGAAACCTCGAATGTTCGTTTTCGTTTTCTTTGATGGCATAGATACAGCCACGAGAGCATCGTCATCCACGAGATACTCCTCTATCCTCGATGCGCTCATGTGCCAGGCAATCCACTCTTAAGAAGAAGTGAATTTGGGTGTGACATGTTCTGCAGGCATAGATGATGCTGGTGATGTGATCGGCGTGTCTCGCTGCAAGTCTTCGTCGTCCTCGACTACAAGCGTATTACCCTCGTCGTTTCTAACGGAGGAAGATCGTGGAGACGGATCGCTTTCTTGTGCATGCTGGTACGACTCGTCAGTGAAGTTGTATCAATATGAGGTTAAGTCTCTTCCGTATACTTACATCGTTCTGGAGGTTGATATTGAAATCGTAGTCATCCTCAGAGCTTTCTGAATCCTCATCGTACCTAGTGGCGGATGCACGAATGTCATCACGGAGCTTCTCCTGTAGTACATGTCAGCCTGCTGATTCTCTCCAGGTCATGTAGACATCCTACCAGAAATCCATGTCGCGCGATGTCACGCTCATCTATTGGAACGAGGTATACGCCTATGTCACCACGTCTTGACGCCCACTCCCAGGGGCTTCGGGTACTATTCATATTGAATTAGAAAGGAAGGCAATGTGAAGACATTCATCTCAGCACGAGTGCGGAAACACAAAGCAATATCGGTGTGGATGAAGTAAGATATCATGAATCATCGCACCACCTAAGCATGCGTCTTCTTCAGATTTTATGGCGAGCGTCAAGTAACGTGGACTTCAAGTTAGGTTTGCATTTTCACAAGAGTGCAGAATGCCTTTTCGCAAGTATGTTGTAAAAGAGAGATCAAACAACCTTGAAACGTTGTCCGCCAAAGATTTGTCTTACTCCTGAGAAGTCATGATGAGGTTTGAAATAATGCAAGGTTGCAATCTACGTGCTTTGATCACATTTTCCATATCGGCCATCCCGACGCACCGACTCCCCGCTCAAAGTTGTCAATGTCTCTCTCTGCGGAACTCCTCACCAATTCCCGTGATATTGTTTCCATCATGATCCTTGCCAGTGGTTGCCGTTCCCAGAGCCGCGAAAGTCTAAAAAGTTGAGGCTGAAAGATAAGCGGGATCGACGGGTGGGGCGGGTGATCGACGACGTCAATTTCAAAACCGCGAAGATCGCCATGCGATATCTCTGGGCTTAAAAAAGAAGATTCTGTGAATGATAAGCCCCTTTTGACGGTGTTTCATACCCGGTGCGGCGCAGCAGAGTTGTTGTGATCGCCAAGCCACCAGGGATCTGATCGGTCTGATCCAAGTCAGGGTACTTGGTGGCGCTTTCATGTGACTCGGACCGATGCGATGAACGTAATGTGTAAGTCTTAATTCTGAGGCAGTCGAACGTAAACTTGGCGCATTTCTCATGATGGTGTGCCTCAGGTGTTCAGATGAAGTCCAAGTAAGAAGGTCAAAAGAACAGCAAATATTTTGTTCAGTTGTATGTAATCCTCGATGCGGCACCCAAGGGCAACCACTATGTACAGAAAGATTAAGACATTACCATCCTCCCTCGTCTGCTGCCTACCACCCATAATTACACACCATCATATTGTGCAGCATCTAGTAAAAGAACGATCCAACAAAGAGAATCGCGGTGTAGGCGGTGAGGATACCATACTGCAATTCGTGCAACACATTCTTCTTCTCCCACTTCAGCTTCTTGCTCTCCTCCTTCGGGTATGCAATACCTGTATGCGGGTCTCTATTCAGCAACTCCTCACGATCGGGCATGTCGGGCGGGAAGATCGCATAATGAATCGGCGCCCAGCAGCTGTTCAGCGCAATTAGCCATAGAAGTGGCGGCCAGCATGCGTGCGTGAGCATGAACAGGAGTGTCTGCTCGACAGAACCGCGGTTGATGATGATACCGCGTGCAGTAGAGACAGTGACTGCGGCAATGCAGAATAGGATGTAGATGACGTGAAGGTATACGCCTGAGCCAAATATGATGACGCGCAGGCGGCGGAACAGACCAGCGCGATGGACTGGGTCCCTTTCGTTCAACTCTGATTGCTGAGAGCCGGAAGAAGAGAAGGCAGCGGTCTTGCCACCGAGAAAAGAGGGGAGGAGGAATGAGCGAATGATGGTGATGGCGTGGTCTATTGAGATCATTGTCAGCGATGTTCAAGTGTTGGGTGAGAGGGGAAAGCTTACATGGTGCCATCCACATCATTGCGCCTGCGTCACGCTGTCCGAGACGGTAACCAGCAGGCAGCGTCATGACCCACTCGTTGAGGCGGTTGGCCACGAGGGCAACGAAGCAGAGTCTCGCGAGCAGACGGAGCTGGTCTCCGTTGGCATAGGCGATGAGCGTACCACCCGAGACCAAGACGATTGGCATTGTGAGGAGTGAAGCGGTAAGGAAAATTGTGAAGAGCGAGGAGATGGTGTACACAAAGCCGGACAAACGCTGGAAGAGCGACATGTGTGTGACCAAAGGCCCCCAGAGGCAGAAATTGAGCTTCAACGAAGTTTGAACGGTACCGATAGTCTATGCCTTGAGTATTAGCTGGTAAATCATTGCTGTATCCGGGAGTGTTACTTACCCAGCGAGTACGCTGCTTGATGTGACCAGCGAAGGACTCCGGAACGGTGCCGTATTGCAGTGGTTCGTGCACATATGCGGTCTTCCATCCAGCTCCAAGAAGGACGCTTGAGCAGCACACATCTTCAGCCAGTGAGCCAGTGGGAAAGCCACCAATACCATCCAGTGCGATGCGACGGATAGCATAACCTGAGCCAGTGCACCACTTCAAAGAGTCAGTAAAGCGAAGTCATAGCGCGAGGGTGAACTTACTGCGACGCCTGCAGCATCCTTGACGGGCTCGGAAATATGTACGAATGAGTCCAAGCTCTGCATGAGAGGGTCGTTCTTGGGAAGGTTGTAGAAGAGCTGAAACTTGTCAGGATATTTCCCTCGCACTGAAGGGTCTGTTACTTACCTGAGGTGGGCAAGACAAAGCTAGCTGAGGCTCTACCACCAAGTGCGCAATAATAGCCCTCAACCACTCGGGCTCGGGAATCATGTCGGCGTCGAGAGCCGCAATGTATGTCGATGCACCACCTGGTAGCTCGGACACGAACTGGAGACCATGGTTCAGGTTGCCAGCTTTGAAATGATGTGGAACGCCCTTGATCTTCTGACGCGCAGTGTAGTAGACATTGGGGTAAAGCTGTGCAACTTCGTCGACGGCAGCCTTGAGCTCAACATCTGCGCCATCGTCAAGCACGACAACACGGAAGCAGTGTGTAGGCCAGTCGACTGCAGCAGCAGCACGAACTGTATCGGCTATGACTCCGACATCTTCCTTGCAGCATGTCACGAAGACATCAACTGTGGGGACAGCGTTACCGACGATTCGGAGCTTCTCACGCTTGCGACCTTTGATGAGAAAGAGTTGCCAGAATTGATGGCACAACATGGGAACTGTCTTCGGTATTAGCTGAGATCCAATGAACTGTGCATCTGTTTTTGACTTACGAGCAACACCCATCTCGACGGCAATGAATGCCCAGGCCATTCCGTAGATTCTGTTCGCTGCATGCTGCGCAGCGATCGTGTATTTGATTCTGAAAGCGAAATAGACCCAGTAGGCGCCGACAGCAAGAAGAGAAAAGAGTGGTGTGAACCTGTTGATGGTTCGCTTCCATCGAGGGAGATGCTCGATATCATCCGCTCTGTGAACACGCTCAACGAGACAGACTGGTTCAGCAGACACATCTGGGAACTTCTCTCCTTTGCCGCCATAGAGCGACGTTGCAGCCTGATGTTTTGTTAGTATGAGTGTCTTGAACCGCCCAACATATCTATGTGATGTAGGACTGTTGAGAAGTGAAGCCGGAGACGTACACTAGAGTAGCGAGAGGACGAAAACTTGGGCAGATGCTCAGTGCTCGTCGCAGGAGTGTGCTTGAGAGGAGTGCCATAGATAGTGGTGGAGCCGTATCGCGGTGTCAGATTACCACAGTGGTCGCAGCTGCCGTGAGTCCGTGATCCATAGGACGCAGGACGCTGGTAAGCAGGACGGGGCAAGTACAACCCCATGTTTGAAATGTCATGAGCCTGCCCAGAGGACGAACTAAGGCTCGTCCTTCTTGTCCCACCAGGGGACTGCGCCGCTGATTCGGGATGATTGGGTTCTTTGGAGGGGTCCATTTTAAGTCGCAGCAAAAACGAGTGAGGCTGTGATACAAGATTTGAACAGATGGTGGGATCTCGAGAAGAGGTCCCCTAAATACATCAAACACGAAAAGCAGGTATCGCTCGAGCGCACCGCATACGACCGGCATCGAACCTGCAACGGACCTGCCGTGCCTTCGGACGTTCCAACGGCATCCAGGCGTCGGGCCTCAGCTATCCCGTGCTCAGCCATCGACCCAGATTAGGATGAGAGCTGGCACGTTCGATCCGCTCTCGCCTTGTTGAGAACGTGGTATCGAAGGGCCATGGGCTGTGATCCACCCAGATATCGCGTATTCCACAGATATCAGCCAGGTGCGCTGTTACACCATGAACCTAATTGGGGTTGATACGTCAAACCCTGCCTGCATATTGAGCTCTTGAGTGGATGCCAGACGAACGGCTTTCGCTAAGCCCGTAACTACGTTGGACCTGCATATTCGCGACTATTGAAATTGAAGATCGCTGTTTCGCTGCAACGTGGAAACTCTGTGTAGGGAATGAGTGCCCCGTGCTATCAGACGTAGCTGTAGATAGCAGTACGTCGGCGAACATTGTCCCCAAACGAAGTCCGCCATGCAGTCTGGGATATGATTTTGGCTCAGCTGAAGATGACATGGCTGTCCTTGTGCAGACGGTGATCAATCACTGTCCCAAAACGTTCTTGGGAGCTTAACCCTTGCTCCCGACTCGAAAAGAAGTTGGTAGCGCGCTTGGGACTAAGCCTGAGCACAGCAGATCTTTTCGAAATGAGGTCGATGGTCAAATCACGGATGAAGGATACTTTTCTTGGTTCCAAGCTTCACGACGGGCGCTTCACCGGGATGAACTCCTACACTCGGCAGGGCTAGGATGAGGTCATTCAAGCTATTCGCAGCTGCCGATAGCATGCCGCTTATCTCAACACCCTGCGTATCTGCCTCTGCTGCTAGCCTGATACTTGCAGACTAAGTCATGCTTGATGTTGAGTTGTGACTGGGGGTTCAGCCTAGAACCCCTCGCGTCCTCGATCCAGGCACAGCACCATGCTCAGTTCCGTGAGGGGGGTAGTACAACAGCCGTTGTGCATTGTGAGGTAGCAAGGTATCAATCCGGCAGCACAATCGGATCGTGTTGTGCAGCCAAGATCTTATTCAGATCGTCGAAGTGGATAGTGGATGTATATAGATCGACATATTAATCCGCAAGTGCCAACCAGACACTGAAAAAGAGGCGCATCTGTCACTGTCAGGTACCCGTGGGATGGCATACGGCCGTGGGGGGATCAAAACGAGGCCACTGCATACATAATCGTCTCCGCGTTGTCGGTGACGGCATCAATAACCAGAAAAGTGGCCCTGTGTAAAATTCTTGATCGTTGGTCTCATCCTAGTACATGCGGGCCGTGAGCGACACAGCATGGGCGTACATGAACGTGGTCCAATGAACCAATCCAGTGACAAGAAGAGCTCCTTGGAGCCTAAAAACGGTAAGCCGCTAAGCGCCGTAAGTGTCGTTGTGGACGCTCGGTAGTGGCGCAACAGGGTGTGCCACGTCTGGATTCGGTGGTCTTCGCTTCCGAAAGATAACAAGTCGCATTTTGAAACTGTACCCAACGTCCCTCGGCCACTTGTTCCACATGGCACTTCCCATGAGCACCCCGGCAAAGCGCCGAAAAAGTCTCCGTCGCACCAGTTGTTATCTTTGTGGCGCATCGTGATCACCAAACATTATCGCACGGCTCCCCAACTTCAAAGGGGCTGCGACGCATGGATTTGAGACATCCTGTCGTGCTTCATAGTCGCGAGCTATGTGCTTTGCAATATGCCTTGCAATGCCTTGCTTGAGTGCGCTCCGATGATGTTGTGAGAAAGTGTGTCGTGAAGTCTCAACACGATAAGACAAGTCTAGTCGTCTGGTTAAGCGTGCCGCTAGCCGTATGATCGACGTTGAATTGCCGTCGCTGTCCCGGCCGCCACACCATAAATCTCGTTCGGATCTGACGCGTATGTCTAATTTGGGACGGGCTTTCTTCACAAATCGGCCTCCCGACCGTATCTGCGCGTCGATCCACATATTTCAACAAGCATTGCCCTCGGTGATCCTTCGCGCTTGCGCCTAAGTTGAGGCTCAGCCCACCTACGTAGCACCTGCACACCGATAAGGAATAAGACTAGCGTTTCCGAGCATGATTCTTGGGAGAAGTGGGCGGTATTGTCCGTCTTGTTCAGGCCATGCCGCAGCATGTCACAATCTCGCGCCAATATTGCGCGGCAGACGACTTGGTGCCTCGCGTTGATTCGAGGTGGTGACCATTTTCAACAATCTCAGCTCTCAACAATGTCTGATCGCAGGTTGCGCGTGCTCGGCGACTTGGAAAGGATGAGTGGTGAGCCGGTGCGCTGCGGTCGTGCTGCAGACTTGGGTATTCTGCTGTGGATTTGATAGTTCGGTGGTTCCAGTCACCTTTCCTCGCCAAAACGCTCTCGGAATGGACTTCTACCGGCTACTGACCCTCTTTGCGCTTGCTGCTGTCGGTGTTTCTGCTGTGCCAGATACGTCCTTGTGTGGGCAATATCAGAACATTACAGACTCTTCGGGCAAATACACCTGTAAGGCCGCAAACGCAAGTCCTCGCATAGCACAAAGAAGTCGAGGCATCTTGTGGGACAACAGCTAACCTCGACTGAACAGTCAGTACCAACGTGTGGGGACTTGACAACAGTGGCGGGTCTTGCGTCGAGATCACCGACAATGCGACAGCATTATCCACTACGTGGTCGTGGGCAGCGAACGACACTCTAGTTCATGCATACCCAAACATCAACCTCAATGCCGTTCAGCGCGATCCGATTCCGCTCTCGAACCTCTCTGCTATTGACGTCAAGGTCTCATGGTCAATGAAACCAACGCTGAGTACCGCTAAAGCGACAATCGACGAAAGCGGCTTAACAGCCACTGACGCGAAGACCAATGTTGCTATCGACGTGTTCTTCGACGAGCGACTTGAGAAAGCCGTCAATACAACGGCGCCTAGCTTTGAAGTCATGGTATGGATAGGCAAGTTTGGATCGATACTGCCCATTGGAGCAAATGCAACTATCGACGTCAACACGTTGCCGATGCAGAAGGTTGGAGGACGAACCTTGTAAGCTCTATCCTCCATTGTCGAAGCACATACCTTAGACGCTGACCTTTGCCTCCAGTCATCTCTACCAAGGGCCTAATGACAACGGACAATATGTCTTCTCTTGGGTCTCCGACGCAAACATCGCCGACTTTGATGCCGACATATCGCCGCTCATCCACTACCTTTGGAGACACGGCATGGTTCTCGCAGCGAACTACGTCGGAGTTATCCAGTTTGGCACTGAGCAAAAGCATTCGACGTCGAACGTCACTTTCTCGGTGGACGACTTCGCGATGAGTGCAACAAGAGGAACGCCCAAGGCAGCAGCAGGTCTCAGCCTCAAGCAATCTCCCCCGTTGCAGCTCATGTCGGCTTTAGCAGCCATTGTTGCACTCGCGATGCTGTAGTCCGAGATCGCGGTAGGACTACGGGGCTATTACAAATGTTAGTCTATGCGGCGATCATATTCGTCCGCCACAATTCGGCCCGAAAAGGTCGCGGGCGCTACCCGTCTCCACCAGCCTAAGCGATAATCAGTGGTATTCTTCGTCCTAGACCCTTTCGTAATAATTAACACCATGGTCATACTTCGTTTTCTGGAACGGTATCTTGCACAGTGCAAAAATTGCTGACACATGTCACGGATTCCTAGGGACGCGAAAGGGGGCGGACTTTTGACAACCACCATAGTCTCGTTAACTCCGGGACTCGTCGCAATGGTGGAGGGACCGAAAATGTATGAGAGTCGAATCTGGCATTGTATATAATGGGGAAGCATTTCTTGGGCACTAATAGATCACTACCAATTTCAATTACCAGCTATCTACCTCACTTACCTTGCAACCAACAGTACAATGGCATCACCCAACAAGTATGCAGCTGCACACATTGCCCCCAACGGGCCGGGCGATGCCCGCCCAACAGCTCTTCAGATCCTCCAAGATGAAGGTGTCGAAGACAAGCTCAGCGACAAAGTTATCCTAGTAACCGGAGCTTCCGCCGGTATTGGCGTCGAGACCGTCCGCGTCCTTGCCAAAACTGGCGCCACCATCTTCGCAGCAGCTCGAGACTTGAAGAAGGCAGAGAAAGCCCTCGCCGGTGTTGAGGGAAAAATTGAGTTGCTCGAACTGGACCTCGCATCCCTCGCTAGTGTGCGAGCAGCTGCTGCAGACTTTCTGAAACGTAGTGGCGGCAAGCTCAATATCTTGGTCAACAATGCTGGCGTCATGGCGATCCCAAATCGTACCCTGACTGTCGATGGTTTCGAAACGCAATTCGGCACCAACCACCTGGGTGAGCACTCAGCATCTTGATGGTGCACCATTCACTAATTTCACTTCAGGCCATTTCCTCCTCTTCCAGCTTCTCAAGCCAGCCCTACTCGCCTCCACAACCCCGTCCTTCAACTCCCGCGTTGTCGTTCTCGCCTCAGCAGCCCATAAGGCCGGTGGCATCCGTCCAAAGGACTACAATTTTGAAGAGCCCGGATCCTACATCGACTGGGTCGCCTACGGACAAGGCAAGACAGCTAACCTGTACATGTCCAGCGCGATCGAACGGTACTACGGATCCAAGGGCCTTCACGCCAACGCTGTTCATCCAGGTGTCATCATGACGGAGCTGGTCCGCCATCTCGATAAAGCCTTCTTGGACAACTTTGCGCAAAATCCGAAGTCTCAGAAAGGTGCCAAATCCATTGAGCAAGGTGCAGCCACAACGGTGTTGGCTGCCATTGGTAAGGTGTATGAGGGTGTTGGTGGAAAGTATCTGGAGGACGCGGGTGAGTGGGGACCAGTGGAGCCGGACGAGGCCGCGAATATGGAGGCAAGGGGTTATGCGCCTCACGCTTTTGATGAGGCCTTGGAAGATCAGTTGTGGAAGGATTCGAATAAGTTTGTTGGGATCAAGGAAGAGTGAACTGTGTGGATATTGGGTTGGATGGTCGGAGAAGCAGATGAACGTAAACGCAGGTCACAAATGTGGCTCGTCGAGCGTCGGTGTGTCTGGTATTCTCACGCCTCCGATGGAAAAGTCATGTTCTCTGCCCGTAAAAATTAGCTTAAGTTTAGTATAGACTTTCGTACATGCTAATAGACCTTTCCGTACATTGCTTGTAGCAGCCAAAAAGTGTTTACTTTGATCAAATTCGCACCGAAGTCCTGTACCCACGCGCGAGGACCTCCAGGACATGTCAAGGTGCTCAACTTGATCGCTCGTCTTCAAATACTGGCAATCCGATCACCAGGTAACGTAATTCTCTATTTCGACAGAATCACCTCCATGTGTAATGTCTTGGTCCCAGCTCCATAACAGATTCGCCATTGTCGCACTCTGCAAAGGAAGCCTTCGAATCTTATAGTCGTCGTAATACAGCGGCTGCCACAACATTGGAGTGTTATTTAAGTTATAAGACGTGAGAGTGCTACTTGTGACTATCACGATCCTCGAGTACTTTCGCACAGATCGCACAACAAGTACCTTGTGTGTGGCTTGCGAGAGTAGTAGCGTGTCGTTAACCTGAACAGCGATCTTCGATCTGCGGAGCCGAAAACGCCTATATGGCAGACGAGAGGGTTCCATTACTTGCTCAAGTGCTGATTTGGTGGTGTCGCATTGAATCGTTTGACTGTCATCCCAATCACCTTGACTTTCGATACCTGTCACGGTACCCACGAAGTAAGCTGTACACTGCACAAATATTAGATCCGGGTCACAGTGTATCCGGACCTGATTTTCTAGGCCAAATACAAAGCGAGCTAGGTTCTCGAGCAAGTCTGGCCATGAAATTGAGTAGTCTGGGCTTGGCGCTGCGGCTGCTTCGTGATCCGAACACATGCCAAGCATAGCGTATATCTTGTCACGTGGATTGGATGCCTCGTGTGTATGGAATGTGTCGATAAGTTCGACCAGCGGCTGGAGATCGAGATGTTGATCTCCACGCTCTCGTTTCCGGATGAAAGAATGAGCCAGCAACGAGAGGATGGGGCAGATACGGCTTTGCAATTCGAGGCTTCCTTTTAGGTAGTGGATATTGAAGGCCACGAGTCCTTGGCGGAATCTATGGCCTGGAATCTCTGCGTCACCGCACTTGAAGATAAGGCTATGGGCAGCTGCCATTTCTTGAAGTACCTTTGAGGTTGTTAGATTTATAAATAACGAAAACCGACTGCGCTGAACAAGATCTCAAGCATACATACCCATACGCGGCGGAAATACACACGATTGAGTAAGGCAGAAATAGCATCCGTTCGCTTCCGATGTCGTCCTTCCCTATCATGTCTGTCATATAGTGTTAGGGCATCAGTAGCCTGAGTAGATGAATGACCTGGATCATACAAGCTGTGCTGTGTTCCTGCCCGTACCCCCGATGAGCCATCCAGCGTCCTGTGAACGTCCGTCACTCGGCGTTTCCTTGTGTGGCTGTCTTCATCTTCGTCATCAGAAAGCTCAGTCACAGTGTACGGATTCTCAGCTTTTAAAGCTAAAGCCTCGAGCTGCCGTAGCGCTAAAGTACTATCATCCTTCTCTTCACCCAGCCAGACAACGACGCGCTGTGCCAACCCGTAGATCCGAGCCATAGTTCCAACCTGATGCGCTTTCTCTCCATCATCTTCTTGGTTGATACAAATTGCGTCGATCCATAGCACACGCTCAAAGTACGGGTCTCGGAGCTTGATCAACGCGGCGTGAAGATTGGGCGTAATCTGGACCTTGTGCCACTTGGAGCCAGATTTGACACGCAGCCACTCACTTTGCTGAGATGCTCCCCATGCGTATGAGAGTGCTTCGAATGTGTGCGCATCCGGAGCGCGCGCGTCAAGTGGGTACACGAGGAGTTTACAGCGTAGAGGTGAGGAAGGCTGTGCAGCTGGACTAAGTCGAAGCAGGCGGATGCACGTCGAGTCCGATGGCAAGGAAGAGTAGATTGACTGAGACATTTCAAGTTGGTCGTCTTTGTACAGCACAGAAAAATCTTCGTAAAGACCCGGTCCTCATCA
Organism: Paraphoma sp. B47-9; assembly: GCA_001748405.1. Classification (NCBI taxonomy): domain Eukaryota; kingdom Fungi; phylum Ascomycota; class Dothideomycetes; order Pleosporales; family Phaeosphaeriaceae; genus Paraphoma; species Paraphoma sp. B47-9. The sequence goes on from BCLK01000172.1 coordinate 16,793, forward strand.
ATGGAGTGAGTTTGCTTGAGAAAGATCAGTTAGGCAATTCTCAGCCTCTGGTCTGCGCCACCCTCGTCAGTTGGCTCAGCCGTGCCATCGGATCCACAGCCAACAGGACTATGTGGAGGCAGGCTATTCAGACATCCAACATTGCTGCTTGCGAAGTATTGCAAGTCAGATTCATATTATTGTCAAGGGGATATTGTGTTCGCGGGCGATTTGGCTGAGATCCGTGTTGGAGTCGAGCGAAAGTCGCGTGTATTATATTGGTGGGAGTCCCGGCGCTTCGGCTGGTGGGGCAGCTAGGGATGGCACCGCCCCTAACAACCATCGCAGACTCCACACCACGTGCCGAGACAGTACACACATAGCGCATTGCGATTCACCTTGAGTAACCTTTTGCGTCTGGTTTTCTTCGTGCAATTGTGTGCGACCGATTCGCAAGGAAACATCAGTGGCCTTGCGCCGCCACAGTCCAAGTGACCAATCCTGGGTACGTGGCCCGTGCCGCATGCAGGAAGGTCGCAGGACCTCATGATCTCGCTCAGCCTTGATGCATACATATCACATTCCTTCTCCTCCGCCCGCGAGGATCGTGAGTAGCGGCCAACGGAGCCGGAAACATTGATGGTAATGTAGACATTCATTTGAGCTTACTTCGTTCGATTGTGAGCGCTAATTGCTTGTACTTAGAACAGTAACTTCTGTCCCTGGCTGGGCTGACTCCGACCTCGAAGTCCAAGATCTTGCCCGCCGCCTGCGATCATCACGTAACAGCTGTTGAGTAGCTATGGCATGGCTACCCCGAACCGCGCTATTCCGAACGTACAAACTTCGTATCGATGAGAATACAGATCATGACAACGTACAAGAGTCGCAGCTGCCTTATATACATGAGAGGCCAGTAGGACGTGGCGGCTATGGTGTCGTCGATGCAGTTCGGGATATCCACACTGGACGTGTCTTCGCACGCAAGATATTTCATACGCCTTTGAAGCGGAAAGAAAGAGTTAGAATCATGCAGGAGTTTCATCATGAGGCGGAACAGATACGGAAACTCGCACAGCACCACCATATGGTGCGCATACACGCAACATATACAACCAAAGACTCACTGGGACTCGTATTATTGCCGCTGGCCAACGAAGGTGATCTTGCAAAGTTCCTGGACAGATTCTCGGATCTCCCCGACGAGCAGAATACTACACGACAGCAAATGACCCATGTCCTCATGCAAGCATTTGGGTGCTTATCGAGCGGGCTCGCTTTCATGCGACAGCAGCAGATTCGGCACAAAGATATTAAGCCAAGCAATATTTTGATCCACAATGGTCGGGTGCTCTATACCGACTTCGGTCTTGCGCTTGATTTCAGCAATGGTGATACAAGCATAACGACGGGACCAGCTGAAAGGACAACTCGCAAATATTCCGCCCCTGAAGTCATATTACATCAACCTCGACGCTCTTCAGCTGATGTATACTCCCTGGGCTGTGTTTTTCTCGAGATATACAGTGTTGTCATAAATTCTCTTGATTATGACGAGAAGATGAAATACTCCGACTCCATGGAAAGTATTCGTACGCAACTTTCGGAACAAGTTGCCCAACACTCTACGGTGTCGCCTGGAACATTATTCATTGGCCCGATAATTCTGCGAATGACCGAGCGAAACCCGGACGATCGTTGTTCAGCTGAAGACGTACTACAAAGCTGTCTTGATCGCCCATTTTACTGCTGCACCCTTTGTAAGCAATTCGACATGAGTGCCAAGAATACAACTTCCACGCCAAGAGATACACACGACTCTCCGCCACATCTTGTTTCATATAGTGCTACCACACCTCGCTCCATTTTGAAACCTCTTCCTAGCTCGACGCAGACGCCCCAAGAACTAGGTGTGTCTAGCTATGTTCCAAGTTACACGGCCTCCAACACTCAGAACAAGGATCCGAATAATCCTGGGCCTGGGATTGAGGAATCATGCTATTACACTCCATGGACATGGTCGGCGCATCATTCGAAGCATTACGCTTACCGTATGAGTCAGGATCATAGAATCTTAGAGACATTGTGGTCTGGGCCCTAAAGCAACGGACCCTACGGCAACGGACCCGACAGCAACGGATCCTAGAGCAACGCAACCTACAATGAACACTATAGCAACGTACTCCACAGCGTCGAACCGCCACTAAGCTAAAATATGACACAATGAGCGCAGAGAGGCCACAATATGAGCTTAGAATTACCGAGATGAAACATTATCTCCCTTGGAGCCTGGAAAGGACATACGCAACATCTAGCGATCCTGCTATTGAACGGAGGACGTTCACGCGTTGGTAGCAGACTTGCATCTCTTCGCGGTTGACTCGACCCATGTCAACACAAAACATTCCTTGGGACGAAGTTGTCCCTCGTGATATACACGAAATGTTAGGCTCTTCGCAATCGATGCGTATCGTAAAGCATCTTAGAGACACAGGAGAGTGGAACCACGCTAATCGTGCCTCGAAATCATGTCACATTCTGCCGACGTCTTCACCGAGATCAGGTATTACCGTTCCGTGCACATTTCGTGTATTTGCAATATATAGTTTGTCACAAGAGTTCCAGTAGGGAAATTAACACGGCTTGTGAGATATGGCGGGTAGGCAGCATTTCAGCTCATTCCCGGGTAGTATGTTGTGAAAAGCCTATAATGTGAATTTGCTTGAGTAAACATAGCATCCAGTAAGGAGTATGATCTGCTCTCTATACTCACGCTGAATTTGATCTTAAGCCTTCTCTTGTCATAGTCTTACAAAGTTCGCGAAATCCCGCCGCCCACACCCTAATGCCAAGATCTTGAACATTACCAAGTCGCAATCGCGCCCAAGCCAACCGCCATAGCCATCCACTTCCAAACAACACCAATCTCGTTTGCTGGACCAGGAAACTCGCTCGGCTTTGGAACACCTGTTCTAGTCGCATTCCCAGAGACTAGCTGCGTCGGCGCCGGTACGCCGGTGATCCATACACTCCTCGTCGATGTCTGACTAGGCGCAACTACACCCGTGATGAACCCACTTCCAGAAGGGTTAGGGAGCAATGTAGTGGTAGCACTCGAAGCAACTTCAACGAGCCTGAATTTGACGCTCTCGCAACCCGACAGGATCTTGGTGAGATCAGAACGACCTGGAAATTCATTAGCTTCAATTCTTCGTGCACTCCAAGGTGACTCAAGGAGAGCAATGAGACATGATCCCATATGAGGGGGAAAATATACCATCATACCAATACATCTGGTAGTCAAGCGTTCCATTCGTGCAAGCGCGCCACGTCCCAGGACCATCCCAGCCATTAAAGCCCTTCACATTCCCCGCAACGCGCACGCCCATCGGATCAGTTGGATCAATTAGGAACCAGGTCCTCGTCTCCTCTGCTTCACTCTTCGGCACTGGATCAGCACCAATAGCCACGTCGAAAAGTCCCAGTGCTCGTTTATCGCCGTTGAAAATGAGGTGTGTTTTGCGCACCGCGCCATTGAACGCGAGTAGGTTGGAATCGGAGGCGTTGGGAGTGATGGTGAAGGTGTATGCGGAGCGAGGCTCGCCAGTCGAAAAACTGCCTAGAGCGTTGAGATCGGAGCCGATGGATCCCTCATCCTTGAGTACGAGAGTAGCGTTGCTGAGGGCGGGGACCTTGGACTCGATGGCGAGCTTGTAGGTCGCGGTATTGGAGATGGCGGCTGAGGTGGTGGCAAGAAGCATGCTGGCGACGACTGAGCTAGTGGGCCTCATTGTGGGTGCTGTATACAGAATTGTTGGTGTTCAAAAAGTATGGTGTAAAAGTTGAGGGACTGTAGAGTAAGGACGATGAGATTGGTCTGCAAGTGCTGCTGCTTGATGGAAGCAAAGAACTTGCGGCTGTTGCAGTGACTATATACTCAGCCAAAACAGCGCGGAAAGTAAACTCAGCTCCGGCTCGTTACCATAGCCTCAAGGAACTCTTCGCACATCCAATGAGTGACTCGTCCGCAAGTGTAACTATCCGGCCGGTTGGTACCCAGGTACTAGCTCAAGATTGTTGCAGCTATGGCTTCCCAACTAGGGCACGTAGAATAGAATTCGAAATTCGCGTGGTGGCTTGAGTTTCAAGGTTGAGGCTGAATGCCCGATGCGGGTAATACTGAAGGAGCTGCAGTGCTTCAGCTCAGCTCCGTGGCTTGGCGTGCAGAAACGCGGTCTCACGTCCAGGGGCTGCTTCTGCGCAACGGCGGTGTATGCGCTTTCGCCGTTGGGAAGCGGCGTAGACATGCATTCGTGTTTATGTATGATACGTAAGGACGGTAATGTGTACGAGAACGAATCATGAATTTTGCGCTCTCAATTCAGCACTTGTCAGGCGATCCGCAAGGTGCATTCTCGCATTTTCTATTAACACATTGCCTCACATCGTATTTACATACCACTGTTCCGTCTCAAATTCCAACCTGTCTCCCTTAAACCTCAAAGG